>CP139507.1:48959806-49337790 GCA_021014915.2 Artemisia tridentata subsp. tridentata
TAATTAATTAACCAAAACATAAAGTAAGCGTACCTTTTAGCAATCCAGGCAATCAAATGATCAAGAAACTCAAACCCTAATAATTTAGGGTTTATGAAATCGATTTACACCATAATCGATTTGGTCAAGAACAAAAATCCAAAATAGGATTTATCTATGGTCTTGTACACGTGTATTGATAATTATTCAATGCGAATGCTAGGTTCTTGATCACAATAGATAACCAAACACTTTAGTTACGCTCAAGGTCACTCGTAAATCCCTTCATGAGGCTTCACTCGTCGACCAAGGAGTAAGAGGGGAGAAGAGAAGAAGTTTGGTCTTCTATCTAGATCAAGTGTACCAAAGAATGAATATATGGGGATGTATTTATACCCTTATAGTAGAGATCAAGTTTACAAAGAGTTCCCATGTGGGATTCCTCTTGTTGGTCGATTTTACAAGCCCAAGAGAGGTTCTAGAACCTTCTCTTGGCTTGTTTCCTTTTCTTCGTATCCCTTTGTTATTTAATGACCGTTAGTCACTTTCGTTAAGTACTTAACGTCCGTTAGTCGTTATTGTGAATTAATAATTAAAACATAACGTTTTATATTTAATTATTAAACATTGAATCTCATACGCAATGCGTGCAATCCCATAGTCTCGTGTTCGAATCTGGTCATACGTATATTAAATATATCCACAAACTAACAGCTCCCACTTGGAGATATCTTATATAGGTAATGAAATTGGTTAGCGTCTAGCAAACACGGCAATGCCCACAGAACGACCCTGAGTGTGGTTTCCTGGAAAACCTTTTAATGATTAATCATTATACTTATCCTTTTGTTTCTAATACTACGCTAAATATGGATATGGATCTTAGTTATTCCATTATTTAAATATTCTGTTTCTCGTTATATCTGATTGAACAAGATTACCAAATCATCTGAACGTATTCCAGATAGATTTTGGGTATGGCCGTACAAACATTTGTCAACCCTACGAGGGGCCCAGCAGTATTATACTTCAAAACAATTCGAAGAAACAAATTCTCTTTTGACTACGAGCAAAACCCATGAATTTCACAAGACTTCTGAAAGCAGCCCTTATTACTACCAGTTACGGACAGTGTTAGTGTTGGGTCATGAAAAACCCAAGAATACGTAAAACATGATTTGGACACTAATTAACTAAGTGTTAAACTTAAACCGAGAACAATTCAAGTCACTGAGAGAACAGCCTCTCAGTGAGTCATCTTCAAGATGCTTAAGACGAATTCAAGAGAAGGATTCACTTCTCAGGAAGGCGGTACTCCCTGAGTAAGACTTAAGCCAAAGAAAAAGATGATGGTTCAGTGAGTGTTGGACAAGAACTCACTGAACCCCAGTCTCCTCAACAAACAAAGTGACTGAAAGACTGGGGAACCAGCGCCTGAAGAAAAGGCGGGAACAATAGGGAAAAGATCTGAGAAGATAAAAGTGTCAGCCCAACACTCTTCTCTTGTCAGATCCAACCTTCCCTATTGCGGCTAAAAGTCATAGAGTGTCAGCCAACAACTCCCAATGTCTTATTAGCCCTTTCCTATTGGTTCTTGGAAATGACAATTACTATTTGTAATTGTCAGACACGCAACCTCAACAACTTGTATTATTTTTAATCACTTATACTTAGATTACTTGTGTATAAATAGATCAGATAAGAGAGAAGTTAAAGTGTGCTTTGTATATTGAAAGTCTTGAACTTTTACAAAGGAACTTCTCTCCTACAAAGAGTATACAACTCACTGAGATAGCTCAGTGGGTATATTGTTACCACTCAAGCAAAACTTGAGTTTCGATAGGAGACACCCCATACCCTTGTCTATTCAATCCCAAGTGTTTGTTCCGCAAAACACTTGGGTATAGATTCTTGGAATTATTTCTAATAAGAATTTAAACGTTGAAAAATATTGTTGTTTTTATATTCACGTTTTATAACTGTTAGAATTAATCTTAAACATTGTATTAGTCATAAACACAAATAGATTAACTTTCTAGTTAACTCTAATCGTGTAAAGGGAACAACAGTTAGACTATTTCACAGAGATGTGCTACACCCATGACAATTTCCTGGCATCTCAAGTCTGAGGATAACTATTCATGATTTACTTGATGACAAGGATCCATAAAGTTCAATCATGTGGTTGGGATCAGTCCTATATCCAATTCATTGAATATCATTTGAATTTGGCATGACACGCATCAATATACATAAGTATATTCTAAACAAAACTCAGATTTGTCTTAATTCAATCATATTCCCATATGATTGATCGACAACGGACTATTTAGAATAACACAAGTTATTCATAGATTTAAACATGCAAATATAAGATACAATCTATAATTAATGAAAACAACCGTACCAAGTACTTTAATTCATTATAACTAATAATTGCTTAACATCCCTTATCCAAATACTAAATAGATCAATGCATGATAATTCTAGTTAATGAATTTTGCCTCAAGTTATGACAATTATACTTGTTGACAATTATGTCTCAAATCATGACAATCATACTTGTTGACAAGGCATAATTCCAATTAACTTTGATCTATCGAAATTTTGAGAATACTTATTTCAAGAATTCAATTAGTGAAGTTCTTGTATGTGTGTACACATATCTCATATTGATATTGACACAATATTCCATAAGCATTGCAGTCATCTTTCAAACTTCTAAAGTTTAAAGTATTCTTTATTCTTTAATGTATAATGCAACTATGTTTTTAGTTGAGCAGAACTAGTAAACATGGTCATTAACCAGGATGAAATCCTACCATGACTAGTATTGAGTGTCATCTCAATTTCACTAGCATCATTGTATACAAACAACAATATGCTTTTTAGAAATCTGTAAACTTTAATATCTATTGCGTAATGTATGATGCCTTCCAAAACTTTCAAGTTTTTATTGTCTGCTATAACAATTGCACAACAATTGCCATATTGTCCATTCATAGAATCTGGGAGCTAACTCCAGGCTGAGGAATGCAATTCTAAATCCAAACATATTCCATTTTATTAAACTAGTTATCTAATAACTTTCAATTAGATATATATCAATGTTGTCAAATCATCTTGCATTCAAGCATGATCCAACAATAACATGTTGTACATGAAAAAAACCTAGATTCAGACTTAGATTTCATTCATGTTCTACATATCCATTTAGACTTTTTAAATGATATGTCATGTTCTATTAGATTCATTTACAGCATATGTTCATAATAATAAACATATATTCCAAGGTTATATATTTTACTTCATAAAATTTTCAAGTGAAGTTTCATTCCAAACAAGGAGTTAACATTTAACTTATATGAAATGTTACTGCCCATATATTATACAACATATACGATTTAAGAAAATAAACATAATACTCCCACTAGATCTTAGGAATACTTGGGAGTTATCTTATTTTAATTATAAATCAAAACATGAATTTAATAATTAAACATAAGTTTTATCTCTCAGATGCATGTATTAATCTATTTATGAATTATTGCACTTTGTACACGTCCAAATATTATTTGAATTCAAAAACTCCTTTTGATTACTTACCGTCCTCGCTCAATTAATCACTCAAGAAAGAGTTTTAATATTCCATTGTCATTTTTTATATTAATGAAAATAGCTATGACAATTATCATCTGTATATATTTAATGTGCCTAGGAAAGAATATTCAATCACAGTTAATGTAACACCCCGTAAAATTTTTAATAGCAGCGGAAGACTTAAACGGGGTATTACTAATTAGATCACAGTCGTAAGTATAGATAAACAATTTAAAAGTAGAATTTCCATAAATTTATATCATTCAATGAAAACTCAATATTCAGAGTTACAAGACATTTTCCCAAAAGAAATAAGTTTTCACAAAAGTGATGGTGAGTTTGAACAGAATGATATAATTATTTGAATTAAAAAGGGTAGATTTCCAATGCCCTTGCCAACTCCGTGCCTTGAGATCTTTAGTTACCTGAGATAAAACATGCTTAAATGTCAACACAAAGGTTGAGTGAATCCATAGTGTTTTGTTTGTAATAGTTTGAACACAAGTTGATTAGTAGCACAACGGTGATATCGTTGTAATAAAACAAATAGATATAATGCCCTAAGTCTCATGACACGCAAACGTTGACATCGTGTGATATCATAAAAATGATATAACTTACAACATAATAATGATGCAAGTAAAGGGGCCCTCGTAGTAGGAGTTTGCCATTCTCCTAGTTATTTCAAATAAAGTGCATTTGGGTTGCTAATCTAGCTAACGCAAATGGGGTCGTCATCCCCAATAGATCTATTCACAGTATTCGCGTTCACTCGCAGTGATTAATGGCTCATGATATGAGGGACTTTTGGCAATATCGGTAACTTAGGCAATATCAATCAGGATAGCATACAGAAAATAATTGTGTTCGGGTTTAGAGCATGTATCTCCCCATGGTTTAAAAATCATATAAAAATGTGGGACTATGAACTCACCTTAGTAGTGTAGAAATCAAATAGTGATCAAATGGTGTAACTGAATAGCTCCCGACTTGCGACCTAAAATAATGTGATAAGTTTAGATTATTATTGGCTTTTTGGTTTTATTGGGTGAAATGATGAGTGTAGAATTCTCCGGAAGTGGTAGTGTCGTATTTGTGTGTTTTAAAATGTTTAGTGTTTAAAAATAGTAACTTATTTTGTGTAAAATGTTATCGATCTAGAGTTTAGTATCAAGTTTTTATTCCTATTTAATATAAGTAAGGAATGATAAGTTAAAATATTTATTTTAAATATTTTTAGTTAGCAAAGTTTATATTATATAAAATATTTGTTTTATTTATTTATTTCGCGTTATTAATCTTTGAGGAAAAGTATATTAGTGGAAAAATAAAATGAAATACAAGTTTTTCCAAAAATGCAATGTAATAACAATAATATTTCTTAATTTTATAAAAGTTACATTTTTAACCCGAAAGTTATATTGTTAACAAATTTTAGTCCAAAATATCAAATTTACACTTTTGACCCTATGTCTCGCAAAATTTGCATTTTCGGTCCAAAGTTCAAAACTTACAAATTTTTACTTCTTCTTTTTACTACTCGACTCAAAAAGTTAAATTTTTAGACATATCTCACTGTTAATTTTTGAAAGAACCAAATATGGGTCGAATGGGCTTTAGGCCTATCATTTAGTTTGGTGAGTTTTAAAAAAATTGAGATAACCTTGGGCTTGCAAGCCCCTTAAGTATCTGTGTGGATTTAAAAAAAATAGTACACGATCAGTGGCTACACAAAACATAAGTATTCATGCTATCAAAAGAAAGTCAAACCTAAGTCACTTGGGTGCAAGTTGAGTGACTCCAACAGTTGGGCCACAAGGTTTTTTTTTTTTCTTGTTATCATTTGTATCTTATTTGTAAGTTAGAGTTTCGAAATTGATTGCCATATAAGCATTCATTTTGATTATAGAAGGGTAAGCTTGGGACTTTATTTGGTTTTAACTATAACATGTGTTCTTTTGTAGTAAAAATTGAGCGAGGCAGTGATCAAAGAAAAGAAGAAAACTTTATGGAGTTCGAATATGGGTTCGATATATATATAGTTATTCGTTCCACAAAAAAAAATGCATGCGTGGGTTTAATATATATGTGCTTCGACTAACGATTCGTTTTACGATTCAAGTTTACTAAATTTGCAACGTTTGAGTTTTGGTTTTTATTTCATTGCCAAGTTAACGTATATATATATATAAAGGTTTTTACATGCATGGTTTTGAGTCTATTCGATATATTAAGTTGTAAGATGCAAGCTACACGTTAAAAATAATGAAAGAAAAATAATAGAGTCGAGTATACTTACGACACCAAAAGGTGATGAAGAGTCGATGTGGAAATGTAGCTCGAGTGAAAAGAACACGAGAACACGAGTTGAAACCTTAACCCTTCTTCGAACAAAGACCCTCGATCAAGATAGAACCCGATAAACTTCGAATAACCCAGATGGTCCTTTTTTTTCCTTCCTTGTGTCCCGACAGTGGGATATAGAGAGAAGGATTTTAAGCGAAATGTTTTGATGTATATTTGTTTGAAGTTAGTTGGAGTGTGGGAGGGAAGGTGAAGTAATAAAGGTTTATATAGGCAAGTAAAGGTATGGCTTTCAAGTTATTTTAATCTCCCTTGCATGGTACCAAGAAAGAATGTGAGAGTGTTGCATGCATGGTCTTGTCGAATGGGAGACAAAGGTCAAGGGGCATGGTTGAATGGTCAAGTCGAATGGGTAGTAGTAGAGGCTGTGATGGTTTATATAGAGTAAACATAGTACTATACTTTGATTATTCTAATTGCATCTTAGAAGTATGCACTGCCTAGCCCTATCTAATAGAACAAGATGGTCAAAGGCATGCTTGGTTGGTCATGTCGAATGAAAAAAAAGAGGTGTCAAATGTTTGTGTGTTGATGTCGATGGAATGAAAAAAAAAGGTGGCAGCTTGTATTCCTTTTGTAATGCAACATGTGATAATAGGGTTATACTATGGTAACACCCCCTAGTAGTGGGCCCCCACCTATTTTTAAAGAATGTACAAGCCGACAAAGCAGACAGTACAAGCGGCATCAGCGGGGTAAAAGTCAACACACCCCCTATGGGGGTGTCTGTGTATACTGACCCGTGATAATAATGTGAAGGTCAAACATTGCCATTGTACTACTTGGGTTATTATAATGAAAAGGGAGAAAATTGTATGTAGCATGTGGTTATTTCGAATGAGAGGTAGAGTGGTCAAGGATTTGGTGTTTTGTCATGTCGATTTGGGTTTTTATATGGGAGCTAGGGTGGCTTATTGAGATGGTCATAAGGGACATGATGGGACAAAGGGGGAATAAAAGAAATGCATCCTTGTACTAGCTAGCTAGTTGACTTAGTAAGAAAAAGAAAGAAAGAGGAAGTTGGGTGTAGTCATGGAACTTGTGTGCTTTGTTGAGACTTTAAGGACATAACATCCCTTGGGTAAACCTTGGTGTAATATTGTAATTGAATCTTTGTGGACTTCTTGTGACTAGCTACTACCGAAGAAAGAAAAGAAAGAAGAAAAAGAAGTGAAGAGATGTATGTTGGATTACATGAGACATAAGGTCATGCTTAATATATTTTATTGTTTTAGGGGGAATCCTTAGCTAGGGTGGCTTGGGTTTTCTTTGTTTCACACGCAAGGACTGTGAGGACCTATTTGATACACGGTTAAGGTGGTTAAACCTTGTGTCTTTGTGTATAAGATATATTGAGTTAATATGATTAAGCACGCGGAATTTACTTAACCACACTTAGAAGGTTATGTATGTTATGGAAATGGAAGAATTATATTTGTTACTTAACAATGAACAAAGAAAGTTTTTCACTAAACGATTCAATATTATTCAGAATAATACGAGTGATCTTGTGTTTATCACTAGGGTTACAAAGACCTTGAATCTTATATTTCTAGATTTGTAATATGTAATTTTGTTTGTTCTATGTCTTAACAGATATTCACACACATATTCACTAGACTAAGATCTCTTTTATAGTCCAAGAGATCTTTACAAATTGCTTAAAGTCTTGGCCGACTTACTTGGTTAACTTATGCTTATTGTGTCAGTACATAAGATACAACATGTATCTATGTATACAACTTGTTAACTAAGCACATGGAGTAAGATATTATCTACCGTATATGTTTGACCAAAATACAATAAATATCTTTTCGATCTTATCCTATGACTCACTGATCAGCAGTACCATATACAACTAGCAGTACCTTCTTGCTCTGGCAGTACCTTGATGTACTAGCAGTACCTTGATCATGAACTAGCAGTACCTTTGACTTAGAGTAAATTCTAATACTCTAACTTCAGAATATTTAATTCCTAACAATCCTCCCCTAAACATGTGAATCAATTCAAACATGTTTTCTGAATTAAATGAGGACTTGTGAAGATCTTTCAAACACTTCATGAATCTGAACTATTCTTCTTATTCTAAACTGTTCTGCTTTGTTCTTCTTTGACTTCAGCAATATCAAAACATTGTACCAAAAGATGGTGCAATTTCCTTGGATGGAGGAATTGTAAGAGGCAATGATTTCAACAAGTGAAATCATCTATCAGCATGCCTTTGCAAGTGATAAACAAACATAATGAACTGAAATTGAAACTTTCCTTCGTTTGATCTAGATAGAACTTTCTCCTTTAGAAATGCTTCATCCCTTCTAGATATTTGATCTGTTCTAATCATTTTTCAACCTCTACATCATCATCTTGTATGCTCTTGTCTTCTCCTTCCATATATTGGTTTATTCTTCCTTTTCTGGGCTATTATTTACTCCTCTGAGATTGTAACCTCCCCTGAAGCAAATAACTTTTGTTTCCTCCCCTTGTTTGGAAGATCTCACTATGTACCTTTGACTGATTTATCAATGTGAAACTGTTGTTGTCAGACAATATTGTACATCAAGCCATCAATTCTTTAAAAGTTTAAGTTGCTGTCCTCATCACTTCTAGGTGTGTTAACTCCTATGAGAGGTGAATCAGTGGACATTTTGATTCATAATCCATCAATGAATGGTTTTTGTGAATCCTTGAAAATCCTTTTAAGAAATCATTTTAACTTAGTAGTATGTTCATGATTTTAGAATTGAAAAATCATACTACTTTCAACCATTTTGAAAGAATCAAGTGTATAACAGACACTTAATTATCATTTCGGTTTAAAGCAACCTCTGGTTGTGTGAGAACCAATGTATTTCAGTTATCACTAACTGCCTGTGAAAAGATAAATCTATTCAAAAGATTTTCTTGACAGGGTTTCCAGCTCATAGCAATTGTTGCCTCCAACACAAGTGTTAGATTCACTTTTACTAGCTGTTCTTTCTATCAGATGTCCTTAGACTAGCTCATTATACTTAAAAGTATAAAATGATAGAAAGTGAGTTGTATCAGTTACTATCTGATCAACTAAGTCATCAATTCAATGTAAAATATCATAACTAGATTTCAAGAAAGAAGTTTTAAGGAGGTTAAATTCCTAAACTCAGTCCATCATAAACCTATTATGGTCAGCAATTTGATAAGCATTCTGTTGTTCCCATTTCACTTGAAATATCCTTTGTGTTCATATCTTCATACCTGAAATAGTTAGTCTAAAACCAAAAGAACAATGTACAAAGTACTTGTCTTGCATTAGAATAATCATAAAACCAACTGTATGAATAACACAATTCAAATTTTGATATATTAGCAGTACCTTATAAATCCAGCAGTACCAACAAAAATTTATGTACAAAAACACATCATATTGAAAATTTAAAGATTAAGCATTCCAATACTTGCTACCAAGTACTGAAACCTTGAAACATCAAAAGCTTTGGTTAACAGATCTGCAAAATTATGCTCTGAAGCAATTTTAAGAACTTGAATTAATCTTTTCTCATTGCAATCTCTTATAAAGTGATGTCTAATTTCAATGTGTTTTGTTTTAGAGTGTTGTACCGGATTTTTAATAATACAAATTGTACTACTATTATCAATATAAATAACAGTGTTTAAGAAATTGTACCCATAATCAAGAAGTTGGTTTTGAAGCCATAGAACTTGACTAGAGCAACTTGCAGCAGCTATATATTCAGCTTCAGTTGTTGAATTTGCCACACTTTTCTGCTTCTTACACTG
The DNA here is from genome assembly GCA_021014915.2 of Artemisia tridentata subsp. tridentata. Classification (NCBI taxonomy): domain Eukaryota; kingdom Viridiplantae; phylum Streptophyta; class Magnoliopsida; order Asterales; family Asteraceae; genus Artemisia; species Artemisia tridentata. Next base: position 48,969,527 of record CP139507.1, read on the forward strand.
CCATGAGACAAGTCTACACCCAAGGAATTGACATCCTCCAGTTGTTGACTTTCTGTCCAAGCTAGCACCAGCATAATCACTATCCGAATATGCTACCAAGTCAAAAGGAGATTCTCTAGAATACCATATACCCAACCTTGGTTGACCTTTGAGATATCTAAAAATTCTCTTGACTGCAGTTAAATGAGAAACCTTTGGAGTAACTTGAAATCTTGCACAAACACAAACAGGAAACATGATATCAGGTCTAGATGATGTAAGGTACATCAAAGAGCCTATCATAGATCTGTAACTGTGTACATCTACATTTTCTCCATCTTCATCTTTCAGAAGGTGCTTCTCAGAGTCCATTGGTGTGCTTGCTATTTTTGAATCAGCAAATTGAAAGTTTCTAAGTATCTCTGCAACATATTTGTCTTGACTAATAAATATGCCTTCAGATGATTGCTTAACTTGCAAACCCAAAAAGAATGTAAGTTCTCCTATAGAACTCATCTGAAACTTATCTTTCATAAGCTTCTCAAATTCTAAACACATTTCCTTCCTTGTAGATCCAAAGATAATGTCATCCACATACACCTGCACTAACAGAAGATCCTTCTTGTGCTGTTTGATGAAAAGTGTCTGATCAATCTTTCCTCTTTGAAATCCATTTTCTAATAAGTAGGAAGCTAGTGTTGCATACCAAGCTCTTGGTGCCTGATGAAGGCCATAGAGAGCTTTGACTACTCTGTACACTTTGTTTGGATGTAATGGATCAATGAAACCAGGAGGTTGTGAAACATACACCTCTCTTCCAATTTCACCATATAAAAATGCGCTTTTGACATCCATTTGGTAGACTGTGAAGCCTAAAAATGAAGCATAGGCTAGAAAAAGCCTAATTGCCTCAATCCTTGCTACTGGAGCATAAACTTCATCATAATCTATTCCTTCTTCTTGTGTGTACCCTTGTGCTACTAGTCTAGCCTTATTCTTGATCACAATTCCTCTGTCATCCCTTTTGTTCTTAAAAACCCATCTAGTGCCAATTACCTTTTCATTCCTAGGTAAATCTACTAGCACCCAAACCTTTTGAATCTTGAACTGAAGAAGCTCTTCTTGCATAGCCTCTACCCAGCTTGAATCATCTAGGGCTGTAAGAATATTCTTTGGTTCCTTTTGAGAGAGAAAACATACAAATAAACAAGAGTTTGAAAGCTCATGTTGTTTTGAAGCATAAAGGGCATCAAGAATCCCTTTTTGTTCTGAAGAGACTAGTTATCTTCTTGTCTTCACACCAGATTGTATATCTCCAATCACATTATCCAGGGAGTGAACTTTGTGAATCCTTATGTGTGGGGTAGTAGGAACATGATAAGATGATGAAAGATTAGTCAAATCCACTTCATCTTCTTGGAACTTTGCATCTTTTGAGTGTGAAGGACCAGCAGGACCTTCAACTGAACTAACAGTTCCTTCAAATGAACTATCAGTACCTTGAGAAGTACTAACAATACCTTGCTCTGTCTCAGCAGTACCATCAATATTTAACATATTGAGTTGTTCCTCTGTTCCAACATCTTTTCTTTGAGCCTCAACATCTTCTTTTGCTTTTCCAGAAGAAGATTCATCATTGTTTGAAGCTAAATCCACACTGGTACTTGACCACAATGGCATAATGACATCAGATTGATCTTTATCTAACTCCACCTCATTTGTTGCTTGTGAACCTGAAAAATTATTAGTTTCTGCAACAACAGGTATATAATTCATAGAATTTGTTAGATAATCAAGATCAAATATCCATTTTGGTCCTTGACCTACTACATTGGATTTGTTTTCCAGAAACTCCACATGTAGTTCTTCTTGTACTTTCTCAGTTCTTAAGTTGTAGACTCTAAAAGCTTTGCTAACAAGAGAATATCCAACTAAGAAACCTTCATCTGCTTTACCATCGAATTTTCCTAAATGGTCTAAGGTATTGAGAATTGTCACATGACATCCAAAAGGTCTAAGAAATCCTATTGCAGGAGTTCTACCATTAAAGAGTTCATATGATGTCTTATTGTGAGGCTGCACAACTAAAACTCTATTTTGAACATAGCAAGCAGTGTTAATTGCCTCTGCCCAAAAGATTATAGGTAGCTTAGAATCAGCTAACATTGTTCTAGCAGCTTCAATTAGTGTTCTATTCTTTCTTTCAACCACTCCATTCTGTTTTGGTGTTCTAGCAACACTATATTCTCTCCTAATACCTTTTTCTCTGCAGAAATCATCCATAACTCTATTTCTAAACTCTATCCCATTATCACTCCTAATGACTTTTACTTTCTTGCTTACTTGATTTTCTATCAGTGTAATGAATTCCTTAAGGATGCTTGATGTCTCATCCTTAGTGGCTAAAAAGAAAACCTATGTAAATCTGCTATAGTCATCAGTTATAACAAGACAATATTTTTTATGTTGTATACTCCTTACTGAAACTGGTCCAAATAAGTCCATATGCAGTATAAACAATGACTGATTGATAGAGTTAAAAATCTTGGGCTTACAAGTGGCTTTGTGTTGTTTGCCTTTTAGACAAGCAATGCATGTTTGATCATTTTCAAATCTTTTGTGAGGTAAACCTCTTACCAAACCATTCTTAACAATTTTATTTATGGTTTTGAAGTTAATATGACCAAGCCTTCTATGCCATATCATTGATTCATCTAATGTGGCCTTTGATACAAGACAAGTTAAATCTTCTTTAGGAATGATGTTCTTCATATCAACACTATACATATTGGCCTTTCTAGGAATTCTAAGAAGTACTTGATTTTTATCAGGCATCTTAAAATCCTTAGATAGAACAAGACATTCAGTGTCAGTAAAAAGGACATTATTCTTTTTGTCACACATTTGTGAAACACTAAAAAGATTATACTTTAACTCTTGTACATAGTACACATTTTCAAAATCTAAATTTCCGGTTTTAATAGTACCTTTACCAGAAATTTTGCCACGAAAACCACCTCCAAAGGTAACATATCCTCCATTGAATTCTTGAAAATCTGAAAGATAAGACATGTTGCCTGTCATGTGATTGGAACATCCACTATCTGAGTATCCTTGATCTTGATGATCAATAGAATGTTCCTGTACACAAATAAGAGTGTTAGTTTTCTTTGGGGATCCAAGCCATTACTGACTTGGATCTGCCTCTTGCATCAATATAATTTAATCTTTTAAGGACAGTTGATGCAACATTGGATTTTTGAATCCAACATGCAGAGGCCTTAACAGCATTTGCCTTATTACCCTTAGCAGCAGAGTGAATAACATGCTTAGCAGAGTCTGCTAACTTTGAAGTCACACCCTTTGGTCTCCAAATTTGTTTGTGGACCACTGCTTTTGTTTGAATGGGCCTTAGAACAGTTTTAGATGCATGTATGAAAGTTGTTTTTGCATCCTTAGCTGTTAATTTTGGGTTAACAGTCATCATAGGTCTAACAGTACCTTTTGATCTACCAGTACCTTTAATTTGTTCTGGCAGTACCTTTATGTATGTATTAGCAGGACCTTTTTGTCTATCAGGACCTTTTGGTCCAGACTTGTTTGAGACTGTTCTGGATTTTGTTCTATGAGTGTTAGAGTGAAAATGAGTTTGAGGAGTTTGCCTTTTGTAGTTCACCCTATTGTTTTCATACCCAGTTACCCTTTGGTTGCAGAAAGATGCAAGATGGTCAAAACTACCACATGTAAAACAAGCTTTATTGTAAAATGCAAAGTCATCACCTATTTGGTTAGACTTGAGGTTGTTCCAATTCCTTTGGTTACCTCTGGGCTTGTTTGTAGTTCTATATTGTTCACAATATCTAACTGGTTTCCTAACAGTCTTAACATTTGACTTAGGCCTATTAGTGTTGTGATTGACTATCTTAGGAATACTTGTTCCTACTTTCTTAACCAAGACAGGTTTAGACATAACATGTTCTTCTTCATCACTATCACTATCAGTTGTTCAATCTTCAACAACTATAGCATCTCCTTTCTTAACAAAGGACACCTTGTCCTGATAAGATAAAGTTTTATCTAAACTTTTACTTACCTTTTCTATCTTTGGAGATTTAGTGACCTTAGAACCATATTCCATGATTGGTTCTTGAAACTCAGGTAACCCTGTGTGTGCTAAATCAATACCTGGAGGTGAATGAACACCTCTGTATGGTGGGGGTACAGACTTAAAGCCAACACCAGAATTAACCTTATCAATAACTTGGGCTTCCCAAAGCTTATTGTATCCTTCTGAGGAATGTGCTAAAACATCCATAGAAACCTTTACATTTTCTCTTTCATTTTTGTGTTTAGCTAATGAATCATTCAACTCAACAATACACTCATCTCTGATCTTAATGTCATTTTTTAGTATATTGATGTCATTAGTAAAATGAGATTCATTACTTTTAAAATGTAAGACTTGTTTTTCTACAGCAGCTAGACCTCTTTTGTGATTAGCCAAATTAAAAAGAGAGTTAAGTAGCTCTTCTCTATGAGCTTCAAATCTCTTATTAAGGTCTTCATAAGCTTTAAGATTAGGACATGATTCAGTACAAGATGTAATATTGTTTACCTCTGAATCAGAATGGGCCATTAGAGCAAATTCATTGGCCAAAAGAGCAGCATTTGGTGATGCTTCCTCTTCAATAGCCATTGAGCTCCAATCATAACCAATACCATCAATAGCCAACATAGCCTTTGGCTCTTCAACAGTAACTTCCTTTCTCCTATCTTGCTTATACCATGTGTTTCTATTCTCCTGCTTTCTTGGGCTTCTACACTCCTTAGCAAAGTGTCCTAACCTATGACAGTTGAAACACTCCACTTTCTTTTTATCAAACCCAGCAGTATCATTACCATTTATGGTAATTTGCTTCCCAGTTCTCTGCCAATGCTTCTTGGCCCTCATGATGAGCAAAGCAACCTGCCATTTGATGTCCATCTCTTCCAAATCATCACCATCAACCTGCTCTAGGTCTTCATGATTTAGAGGAGAACCACTAGACTGACTAGATATAAATACATAGAATGCTGGATCACCAAGTCCTGCAACAGTCTTTCGTGAACTAGTAGAAGGACCACCATTTGTAGCATTAGAAACACTTTCAACTTCTTCTACCTCTTCAGCCTTACCAATACTAGGAGATGACAAAAGTGACACGTTCCCAGAACTAGTACCATAAATTCCAGACTTTCTAAGACTTTGTTCAACAATTTTGAAGTTGTTGTACAAATCATTGAGCTTCATTGTTTCAATGTCTGGTTTGTTCATCCAGACAATAACATGAGTATGGAACTCATCAGGTAGACTTCTCAAAAACTTCATGTTGAGATCTTCCTTCTCTGTCTCAACACCTAACACAGCTAACTGACTGACAAGCTTATGTAATCTTGAGAATAGCTTATCAAGAGACTCATTACTAAAAGCAGTAAAGTTTTCAAATTGTTGCTTTAGTAGTGTCTTCTGTGTCTTTTTGGTAGTTTCATTACCACCAAAATATGCACAAATCTCTTCAAAAAGAGTTTTTGCATCAAGATACTTGTTAAATGATAGCATCTGCTCACCAGGAATGGTCATAAGCAGCAAATTTCTTGCTTTCTGATCATTTCTCTTCAGTATCTTCTCTTCATTTGACACTGGTCCAGTATTTCTTTTCCTACTTGTTTTACCTTCTAGGACAACCTCTGAATAGCTTGGTGAAAAAGAATCACCATATATAATTATATCCCAAAGAGTATAATCTTGGACCATGAAATATTGCTCAATTCTCATCCTCCATAACTCAAACTCATTAGGTTTGATCATGGGCAACTTTGCAGCAACATTTGTTTGAGCATCATGTGCATCCATTTCTGTTTCTTCTAATTCAATTATATCAACCCTAAGCTCTGATACCAACTGTGAGGACCTGTTTGATACACGGTTAAGGTGGTTAAACCTTGTGTCTTTGTGTATAAGATATATTGAGTTAATATGATTAAGCACGCGGAATTTACTTAACCACACTTAGAAGGTTATGTATGTTATGGAAATGGAAGAATTATATTTGTTACTTAACAATGAACAAAGAAAGTTTTTCACTAAACGATTCAATATTATTCAGAATAATACGAGTGATCTTGTGTTTATCACTAGGGTTACAAAGACCTTGAATCTTATATTTCTAGATTTGTAATATGTAATTTTGTTTGTTCTATGTCTTAACAGATATTCACACACATATTCACTAGACTAAGATCTCTTTTATAGTCCAAGAGATCTTTACAAATTGCTTAAAGTCTTGACCGACTTACTTGGTTAACTTATGCTTATTGTGTCAGTACATAAGATACAACATGTATCTATGTATACAACTTGTTAACTAAGCACATGGAGTAAGATATTATCTACCGTATATGTTTGACCAAAATACAATAAATATCTTTTTGATCTTATCCTATGACTCACTGATCAGCAGTACCATATACAACTAGCAGTACCTTCTTGCTCTGGCAGTACCTTAATATACTAGCAGTACCTTGATCATGAACTAGCAGTACCTTTGACTTAGAGTAAATTCTAATACTCTAACTTCAGAATATTTAATTCCTAACAAGGACTAAAAAAAATAAAAGAGAGTGTGGTGTGTCAACTGTGTAGGAAACAAGAGAAAAGAAGAAACAAAATTTTGATTGTGTGATTTGTGTATTTGCTAGCTTTGTTTTGGGCTTGTGAAGTTTATTAGTGGTTCGATCCAGGAAAAGAAAATATGTTGGGCTTGTGGTGGACTCGGCCCAAGAAGTAAGAAAGAAAGGAAATGAAATCTGTTAAATGAATTAATGAATTAATAATTTTATTTGTAATTTTATACATATTGATTAGATTGGTTCGACATATTTTGGAGTTCACTTAACTATTAGTGTCGGTGCGCAAGTGAGCTATTCATGACAAGTCTCGTAATCAATACAGAGTGACTGGTGAGTGTTGTTTGAAAAAAAAATATATCCTGTAAAAATAGGTTATTCGACTTTAAATTTGGATTACTTGATAATTAACATTAATAAATGACATGGGAAATTACGAGGTATTACAGTTAATCACTTAAGTGTGATTAATAATCTTGTTATAAGACATGCATTAAATATGTGTACAATATTGTCCATATGATTTCTACACAAAGATTTAAACCACTAGTGTTTCCTTATCTTTGAAGAAACTCATCATCATTCTCTATTCTTAACTATTTTGATTAAGATAAATCAAGTTTCCAAAAATTGCTTATTTTTATGGACAGCATCTTAACATTCATAGTATGAGTAATTTGCCAAATTCAATATTTGCAATGCATCATAATGATTAACAGGTTCTTTATGATCCTGTAACTCATATTTCTCAGCATATCAATCAAATATCTGAGATATCCTTGCAGATCTATGAATGAGAATGCCATCATCTTGAGGTCTATCATTTACATGTTTAGCCTCATTATGATATTCACTAGTGGTTTTAGAAGATTATATATTTTGTAATTTTTTATCTCTACAAGATATAAAAAACTTCCCACTTGCCTTTTGTAATTTATAGAATATCTATAAATACTTAGCAAATAGAGAAACAATATAATGTTCTCCTTTTGCGACATTACAAAACACAATGACAGTTCCTGACTCTAGTTTATTAATGACCAGCTTCATCAGAAGTTTACAAATTCAGAACTTCATTTTAAGACTTAATGTGATTCATCACATTACATAATATAATGGTGTTTTATTAATCTTCTAGGTTGGAGTCTTATTGAGTATATACAATCCATACTCAATTTTCTAACCTTGTTAACTTTTAGAAGAAAAAAAGTCATAGTTATCTTGAATCAAACGATATAACAAGAGTTTGATTCTCCTCACTGAACATACTATTAAACTTGTTGTATTTCATTAGATTAATATTGTAAGACAATCTAACAATATGTAATGTTGGGAATTAAATGTTCTGAAGATTAAGTATCAAGAATTACAAGTATTAACAGTTCCAACTGCTGTGAAGAATACTCTAACAGTTCCAACTGCTGGTGTATATCTTAGGACTGCTCAAGTTATAACTAACCGTTCTAACTGGTAGTTATAAAGAAGGGACTGCTAGTTGATACTGCTGAGTGGATAATTGTCACATATTCAACTGCTGGTTGGATTAGTATTAAAAAGATATTTGTGTACTAAAGTCAAGGATATACGGTAGATAATATCTTTTAGCAAAGTGATCAATATCAAGTTGTGTACTAAGATACATGTTGTATCTTATGTACTGACACACTCAAGATAAAGTTAGCAAGTAGTTTGACTAGACTAAAAAATATTGTAAAGATCTTTTCTTTACATATAAAAGAAAGATCTTAGACTTAGAGATGTGTCTAAGTGCTCAAGTGTGTGTTAAAAACATATAGTGAAAAATATATCTCTCAAGAACATAAAAACTTAAGATTCAAGGTTGTAACCCTAGTGATAACTCAAGACCACTCGTATTATTATCTTAATAATATTGAATCGTTTGGTGTTAATCTTTCGTTGTTCATTGACATATAACAAACACAACTGTTCCATTTCCATAACCATAATAACCTTCTAAGTGTGATTAAGTAGATTCCACATTCTTAATCATATTAACTCAATATATCATACACACAAAGTACAAAAGGTTTAACCACCTTAACCGTGTGTCGAATCCTAACAAGTGGTATCAGAGCTCAGGCTGATATTTGATTTAGAAGAAGAAGAAGAAATGGACATTGAATCTATTCAGACGAATGTTGCTGCGAAGATTCCCATGCTCAAACAGAATGAGTTTGAGATGTGGAGGCTGAGGATAGAGCAATATTTCCAAGTGCAAGATTATGCACTTTGGGAAATCATTGAAGATGGAGACTCTTACCAGCCTACCACCACTACATCAACAGTGGACGGAAAAGTGGTGTCAACCCTGCAGACAAAGCCAACATCTGCAGAAGATAGAATAAAGAAGAAAAATGACTTGAAGGCAAGAAGCATGCTGATGATGACCATTCCCAATGATCAACTTCTAAACTTCAGCAAGTTCAAAGATGCCAAGTCATTATTTGAAGCTATTATTGCCAGGTATGGTAGAAATGAAGCCACCAAGAAAACCCACAAGACACTGCTCAAGCAGCAGTTTGAAAACTTCTCCTCTACATACAATGAATCTCTTGACCACATGTTTAATAGGCTTCAGAATATTGTGAGCCAACTTGCTATTCTTGGGATTGAAATGCCTTAAGAAGATTTGAACTCAAAATTTCTGAGAAGCTTACCAGAAGAGTGGGCTATGCATGTTGTTGTCTGGAAGAACAAGCCAGACCTAGACACCATGGAACTGATGGACTTGTATAGCAACTTCAAGATTGTGGAGCAAGATTTGAAGAAGAATGGAGGTACTAGTTCTAATATTGGAACAAGGCATTTATGTCAACTCCTAGTACCTCAAAATCAAGTGAAGAGGTGAAAGTTGTTGATGATGTTGGTGCTGCTAGTTCATCAAGTAGTACCATAGGTATTTTGGATGAAAAGACTTGTTGTGCATTCCTTACAAGTCAAAATAATGGGTCCATGCTCACCTATGAAGACCTCCAAGAGATCCATGAAGATGATCTGGAGGAAATGGATCTAAAATGGCAAATTTCTCTTCTTAGCATGAGAGCCAAGAAGTTCTATCACAAGACGGGGAAGAAGCTCATAATCAGCAACACTGATGCTGCTGGTTTTGATAAGTCAAAGATAGAGTGCTATAACTGCCACATGATGGGTCATTTCTCAAGAGAGTGCAGAAGACCAAGGCAGCAAGATAGCAAGAATAGAGGTTTTGGTAGCAAATCCAAAACAGAGGAGGTTATTGAGCCAAAAGCTATGGTAGCTATTGATGGCTTAGGTTTTGATTGGAGCTTCATGGCAGTTGAAGAAGAAACTCCTGCTCAGATGGCACTTATGGCTTTTTCTGCTACTGAGGTACAAAATCATAAAGCTTGTTCAAATACTTGCACTGCTCTTAATGCTCTACAGGTTTTAATCAAACAATATGATGATCAAAAGAAAGAGCTAAGCAGCACTTTTCAAAACTTTATAAACTATAAGTGTGGATTAGAGACTCTAGAGAAACAAATCACACACTATAAGGAAAATGAATTAGCTTTTTCTGATGACAAAGCTCTCCTAAGACAGGACATATTCTTTAGAGATGCTGAAATTAAGCTTTTGAGAGAAGCTTTTGATAGGGTCAAAAAGGAAAATGGAAACATTCACTTGACTACACAGACACTAGAACATGCTTCTAGAGGTGTGCACTAACATAGTTGAATGTCAGGTGATTAATAGAGCTAAGTCAGGCATTAGGATATAAGAGTGTCCCACCTCCTTATAGAGGCATCCCAAAACCCCCAGGGATTGACCTAAGGAATTCAGGTTTACCTGAGTTTCAAGAACCAATAATGGAATATGGTTCTAAGACTACTGAGAGTCTTAAGGTAGAAAAAGTAAGTGAAAGTTTAGATAAAACTTTACTTTATCAGGACAAGGTGTCCTTTGTTAAGAAATTAGATGCTATAGTTGTTGAAGACTGTACAACTGATAGTGATGAAGAAGAACAGGTTATGTCTAAACTGAAGTAGTTAAGAAAGCAGGAACAAGGGTTCCTAAAGTGATAAAAAAGAATACTGTTAAGCCTAGTTCAAACATTAAACATGTTAGGCAACCAGTTAAATATTGTGAACAATATAGAACCACCAACAAGCCCAGAGGTAACCAAAGAATTGGAACAACCTCAAGTCTAACCAATTAGGTGATGACTTTGCTTTTTATAATAAAGCTTGTTACACATGTGGTAGTTTTGATCATCTTGCAGCTTTCTGCAGCCATTGGGTATCTGGGTATGAAAACAATAGGGTGAATTTCAAAAGGCAAACTCCTCAAACTCACTTTCACTCTAAGTCCAAGAGTATAAAACCCAGAGCAGTTTCAACAGCAGTCTCTACTGCTAGGCAAGCAGTTTCAACTGCTAGACCATTTATAACTGTTAACCCAAAACTAACAGTTAAAAATGCAAAAACAACTTTCAAAAATGCATAAAAACTGTTACAAGGCCCATTCAATCAAAAGCAGTGGTCCAAAAACAAGTTTGGAAACCAAAGGGTTCAACTGCAAAACCAGCAGTTAGTACTGCTAGTCCAGCAGTTAAAACTGCTAGGAAAGCAGTTAGTACTGCTGCTTGGAAAAACAGGGCAAATGCTGTTAAGGCCTCAGCATGTTGGATTCTTAAATCCAATGTTGCATCAACTGTCCTTAAAAGATTAAATTACATTGATGCAAGAGGCAGATCCAAGTCAGTAATGGCTTGGGTCCCCAAAAGAAACTAATACTTCTCTTTATGTGCAGGAACATTCAATGATCAACAAGAGGATCAAGGATACTCAGATAGTGGATGTTCAAGGCACATGACAGGCAACAAGTCTTATCTCTCAGATTTTCAATCAATAGATGGAGGCTATGTTACCTTTGGAGGAGGTGTTGGTGGCAAAATTTCTGGTAAAGGTACAATCAAAACTGGAAATTTAGATTTTGAAGATGTGTTCTATGTAAAAGAGCTAAATTATAATCTTTTTAGTGTCTCACAAATGTGTGACAAAAAGAACAAAGTTCTTTTCTGTGAGACTGAATGTCTTGTACTTTCTCCTGATTTTAAGATGCCTGATGAAAGTCAAGTACTTCTTAAATTCCTAGAAAGGGCAATATGTACAGTGTAGACATGAAGAACATTGTTCCTAAAAAGAATTTAACTTGTCTTGTTGCAAAGGCCACATTGGATGAATCAATGAAATGGCATAGAAGGCTTGGTCATATTAATTTCAAAACCATAAATAAAATTGTTAAGAATGGTTTGGTAAGAGGTTTACCTCACAAAAGATTTGAAAATGATCAAACATGCATTGCTTGTCTAAAAGGCAAACAACACAAAGCCACTTGTAAGCCCAAGATTTTTAACTCTATCAATCAATCATTGTTTATGCTTCATATGGAATTATTTGGACCTGTTTCAGTAAGTAGTATAATGCATAAGAGATATTGTCTTGTTATAATTGATGACTATACAAAATTTACATGGGTTTTCTTTCTATCTACTAAGGATGAGACTACAAGCATCCTTAAGACATTCATTACACAGATAGAAAACCAAGTAGACAAGAAAGTGAAAGTCATTAGATGTGATAATGGGACAGAGTTCAAGAATAGAGTTATGGATGATTTCTGCAAACAAAAAGGTATTAGGAGAGAATTTAGTGTTGCTAGAACTCCACAACAGAATGGTGTTGTTGAGAGGAAGAATAGAACACTAATTGAAGCTGCTAGAACTATGTTAGCTGATTCTAAGCTACCTATAACTTTTTGGGCTGAAGCAGTTAGCACTGCTTGCTATGTTCAAAATAGAGTTTTAGTTGTACAACCTCACAATAAGACATCATATGAACTTTTTAGAGGTAGAACTCCTGCAATAGGATTTCTTAGACCTTTTGGATGTCATGTGACAATTCTCAATACCTTAGACCATTTAGGAAAATTCGATGGTAAAGCAGATGAAGGATTCTTTGTTTGGATATTCTCTTAATAGCAAAGCATTTAGAATATACAACACAAGAACTATGATTGTAGAAGAAAATCTACATGTGGAGTTTTTAGAAAATAAATCCAATGTAGAAGGTCAAGGACCAAAATGGCTATTTGATCTTGAATCTCTAACCAAATCAATGAATTATGTGCCTGTTGTTGCAGAAACTAATGATTTTTCAGGGTTCACAAGCAACAGATGAGCAGGTTAAAAAGAACAACAGATCATGTTTGGATGCAAATGGCAAGTACAAGCTGAACAACTTCAACAACTGATGAATCTCTTTGGAAAGTGATGCGTGGTTTTGAACCTTACAACAGGTTTTACCTCTCGAGGGATCTCAAGAGGCTTACAACCCCACCAGGCAGTGTACCTGACCGATGTAGTATAGTGTAGTGGTAAGTACGGGGGATTGATCGTTCTCCACAGGGAATAGTGTTCGTTAGGTGTGAAAGACTACTCTAATTAGGTCTAAGGGTTGAGGAAGATTCTTTTTTATGTTTTTATATTTTTATGAAAGCAAGTAAAATCTCGGTTTGAAAGAGTGGGCGGAATTAGTTGCTAGTCAACTAACCCAAATAACTACAAATGCAAATTAAAGTAAATAACGAAAATAAAATGTTGTGAGAAACTTATGTGTAGAGAAATGTGTTTACTTAGATTTCCTTACTCCCTAACTATCTTTTACCGGTTAATTAGTGTGTATTAGTCGCGTGGATGACGGGTGTATTCCTTAATACCAATCGTGGGGTGGCGTACTTACTTCCCCAACTCTACAAGCTCCTACTTCACTCCTATGTCGAGCCGGCTAGGAAGCTCCTAACATGGGATCACTAGAATTCGCTTGTGCATTAAATACAACCATAAAACCTTAGTACGCATTTGGTTCATGTTTCTTAAGACGTTCAAGCAAGTTACCGAATAGGAAGTTAGCCAGTTTTCTTAAGCCTAACATAGATAAACAATCATCCAATACAACTAAAACACACTAATCAACCAATAATCAATAGCTAGGTTTCATTAGATCTAAGCAAACACAAGATAAATTCGCCTAACATGTTAATCAAAAGACAAGAATAAGATAAAATCAAACAACACATAGACATATTGAATGATTAATTGATAACTTATCTTCAATGTAACATGGAAGATCTCAAGGGCTAAAAAGCCTTAAAAAGGTAGTAAAATCGTCTTAGGGTTTTCTCCCAATTCCACACAAAGCTCACCTAATGACAAAAAATTAGAAAACTATATATAGACTTTGCATCTGACGGCGTCACCTTATGAGGTGACGCCGTCACCTCGCCGCTTTAGGGTTTCCGATGACCTTCTTGACGCCGTCCCCTTTCTCTTCAAATCTTCTGGCTTATCAAGCTTGACGCCGTCGACTAACTGACGCCGCCCCTAGATTAGCCGTGCGCCTTGATCAAGTTAAAGCGTGACGCCGCGAATCACATGCTATTTCACTGCTTATCATAGTAATTCAGGGCACTTTTTGCAAGCGACGCCGTCAGTAATTGACCCGTCAAGGTACTTTCAGCCGATTTTTTAGACTTTGCCGTTTTCTTCACTTTTATGCTCCAAAAACGTCCAAAATGCTCCTTTTCCAGATTTCCCCTCAAAAGTACCTAAAAATGACAAAAGGAACGATTTAGGGCAATATTTGATCAAATAAATACGATTTAGGGCTTAAATGACCCCTTAAAAGCGGTACACTTTTCGCCTCATCAAATACCCTTACACTTGAGATTTGCTTGTCCTCAAGCAAATGCGCTTTTATTCTAATCAAAATACAAGTTAGGGGTCATTTACGCTAAACATAAAAGTAATTACAACAAATATGTTGTTCCACTTCAATCATAATAAGCACGAGATTACATACTAGCACCTCACAAGTAGTGTTTAGATACTCACATCTCTCAAGTGTCATCAAAATAAATCTCATAAATTGAAAACGATAATATCTCTCACTACCTGTCATAGCAAATAGATTACCATAGGCTTGGGAAAGGATCGAAAACCTCCTCCACTAGGCGTAAGCACCTAAGATAAACTATCAAAGAGGGCTTTTAAATGGGTTATAACGTTAGGTGTAGGGAAAAGGAAAACACGGTTTTGTTGGATAAAGGTTATTTTACTGGTGGCGAGTTAAAAATCTTGATCAATTACATGTACTATAAATGTTGCTAAGTCCAAGACTAGACTCGATCTTAAGCTAAGAAAAAATAACCAAAAACATAAAATAAACATAAAATGAAACGGATGGTAGTCCGTATGTTTTTTTTTTTTTTTTTTTTTTTTTTTTTTATTTTCTCATTTTTGTATTTTTTTTTTTTTTTTTTTTTTTTTTTTTTTTTTGCATACACTTTGCCCTACCATCCAAAATAATACATCAGAGGGCATTGCTATCCCCTTACACTTGAACTTTTACATAACTTTACAAATACTAATCTAATGACTCGAATTAAGATAATGAAAAACTTGGAGTACTTTTAAAACATTTAGCACATATGGGGGTAATAATGTTGTTCTTCCCCATTACTCCATTACACTAGTACTTTACCCATGAGTCCCAATCGTCCCAAAACAATATGTACAAGGATATGACTCGACTTAGCAACCATGTAATCAATTAGATAATTAACTTGGGGTTTAAACAAATGTTGTCACAATAATGCACTAAAAATGAGTGCATACAAGGTAGGCTAAGGCGATTTGGGTGTACATTTAAGTGGGGTGTATCAAATTCTTACTTTAAGTAAAATGCTTAAAGTCGAAACGAAAAGATAGGCTCTGAGGGGTGTACTAGGGGTATCGTGTACTAAAAATGAGTACAACGCAAAGGGTGTGGGAGAATTACTTGACCAATGTAGCCAATGTAATTATAACAAAAACACAGGTGTAAAACAATGGGTTAATCCTAATGCCTCTTATCATGTAGTAAATCTAACTATACGAATGTAGTCTCACTTGTGGCCTCGGAATGGTCCTAACGCAAGTTCTAGAATCTAAGTGCTACCGGTACACACATCATAGCATAAATGCTTTTCCTACCAATTCTAGGGGCGAACCTCACATATTTGGGGGTGGAAAATTTTTTAGTGGTACGGTTTTTGTGCTAGTCATATAACTCCTATCCGTGAGACGCTCATTAAGACCAAAGTTCACTCCTATATGTTGTAAAAAATTTTAAATTTGGCACTAAAATTGCCTTAACAGGTATTTATCTCAGTTTTATTACACATCTACCATTAAACAAACGAAAAATCAAGCGTAATTGTATTCTCTAAAGTATCGTACTTTACCCCCCCTTACACTTAAGATGAACATTGTCCCCAATGTTCAAATAACAAGATGTAAAAGTAAATAAGGTAAAAGAATGAAATCAAATACTCCCCTGATTCGCTCGGTGGATAAAGAGGTAACATGGTTAGATCTTCTTCCAAGGTAATGTAGAAGCTCCAAGACTAAAGCATCGCCAAAAGCTTGATTCCACATACATCTCCTTGTCCAAAATAACCTGTTAAACCTGAGAAAACAAACACGAAAACCTGCAAAACTTTCAAAAATTTCAGAAAATTAAAACCTGACGCCGTCAGGTTGTAAAGCCTGACGCCGTCAGAAATGATCTGACAGAATTCTCATGTTAAGTTTCCGGAAAATTTCTGGAAAAACCTATACCTTACTTCCTGGAATTCCTGCAAAATATCATTATGACTCGATACAAGCATTTGACTCAAACAATTACTAATATGTATGTTAATTTAATATTGTTATGATTCATGTTCATTTGTTCTAATAAACCGATTTGGATTTCCCTTACACTTATCTTTTGCAAAATACCTTTATATGTAGTTAAGACGAAGTTAAAAACAAGATAAAGCATTTTCACAATTTAGTTTCGAACATGAATCAATAATAATAAAAATTAAACATACATACGGAAGCAATTAATATCAAACAAACAAATAAATAAACACACAAAGCAAATAAAGCTTGGGTTGCCTCCCAAGAAGCGCTTTTCTTTATTAACGAGTCTTGTAGCTAGACTCAAAGTCACCGTACATTACGTGACTCCATCATCAAAAGTTATGTCTTCCTCATTGATCATTTCATTACCATTCTCTTGATAATGCTTGACTCGTTGTATATTCACAGTGAATTCTCTATCCTCGTCGTCAATCAACACAACGGCTCCGGTTTTAGAGGAGCTCCTTACGGTAAAAGGTCCATACCATCTAGATTTAAGTTTTCCAGGAAATAGCCTTAAGCGAGAATTATATAATAAGACCTTGTCTCCTTCTGAAAACTCCTTGGGTCTCTTAATCCGTTGGTCATGCCATCTTTTTGCCCTTTCTTTGTATGTAATGGAAGATTCATAAGCCTCTAATCTCAATTCATCGAGCTCTTGGAGCTGTAAGAATCTATTTGTTCCCGCAACTGTATAATCCAAATTACAAGCCTTAAGTGCCCAATATGCCTTGTGTTCCAGTTCTACTGGAAGGTGGCATGCCTTGCCATATACCATACGGAACGGGGTTGTCCCGATTGGTGTCTTATAAGCGGTTCGAAATGCCCACAAAGCTTCATCGAGCTTAAAAGACCAATCTTTTCTGTTTTGATTGACCGTTTTCTCTAATATTCTCTTTATGGCTCTATTAGTGTTTTCGACTTAACCGTTGGTTTGAGGATGGTAAGCGGTGGAGAATCGGTGAGAGACTCCATATCTTTTCATAACTTTCTCCATTTGCAAATTGCAAAAATGGGTTCCCCTGTCACTAATAAGAGCTTTCGGAATTCCGAACCTAGCGAACAATTTTTTTAAGAAATGAATTACTACCCTAGCGTCGTTAGTCCTAAGGGCTTGTGTTTCCACCCATTTCGAAACATAATCAATGGCCACTAAGATGTATTCATTCCCTCCTGAAGATGGGAAGGGTCCCATGAAATCAATTCCCCAAACATCAAAAACCTCGCAAACTTGTATATAATTCTGCGGGGCTTCATCCCTCCTAGAGATATTCCCAGCTCTTTGACACGTGTCACAGGTCTGTATCATTTCCTTCACATCACGAAATATCATAGGCCAATAGAATCCCGCGTCGAAGACCTTTCGTGCAGTAGTGTTTATTCCGTGATGCCCTCCAGATGGACCTGCATGACACTCTTTCATAATTCTGATAGCCTCCTTTTCCGAAACACAACGCCTGATTACATGATCCGGACATCTTCGGAATAAGAAAGGTTCATCCCAAAAGTAGTACTTTAATTGATTGAAGAACCTCTTTTTTTCATGTCTGCTCATATGCTCAGGAATGACTCTACTTGCCAGGTAGTTAGCATAATCCGCATACCATGGTTCAGAATCATTTATTGACATGAGCTGCTCTTCAGGAAACAACTCCCGAATCTCACTCTTGTCAGATTCAGCGAGGCTGGGGTTTTCGAGACGAGAGAGATGATCAGCCGCAAGATTCTCTGCTCCTTTCTTATCACGAATCTCTACATCGAACTCTTGCAATAGTAAGATCCAACGAATTAACCGCGGTTTAGCATCCTGTTTAGTGAAAAGATATCGAATAGCTGAATGGTCCGTAAAAACAACCGTTTTAGAAAGGACAAGATACTGGCGAAACTTATCAAAAGCAAATACTACGGCTAGTAATTCCTTTTCAGTGGTAGTGTAGTTTTCTTGAGCAGGATTCATGGTTTTGCTAGCGTAGTATATTGGCTGAAAGTGTTTGTTAAGCCTTTGGCCTAATACTGCTCCAACAACATAATCGCTAGCATCGCACATGATTTCAAAGGGTAACTCCCAGTTAGGGTTGACCATAATTGGAGTTTGGGTGAGTTCCTGCTTCAATCGATCGAATGCATCCTTGCACTCTGGAGAGAAGTCGAACGGGGCATCCTTCACGAGCAACTGAGTCATTGGTCTAGCTATCTTTGAGAAATCCTTAATGAATCTCCTATAGAAGCCAGCATGACCCAAGAAGCTACGGATTGCCTTGACAGTTGTTGGATAGGGAAGTTTGGATATAGCTTCAATTTTTGCCCGGTCTACTTCAATTCCACTTCCTGAAATTTTGTGCCCTAGCACAATCCCTTCTTTTACCATAAAGTGGCACTTTTTCCAGTTTAGTACCAAGTTAGTCTCCTCACAACGTTTGAGCATTTTCTCAAGGTTAGCAAGACAGCGATCAAAAGAGTTTCCAAAGACCAAAAAATCATCCATGAAGACCTCCATGCTGTCTTCCATTAACTCATGGAAGATTGCTGTCATGCAGCGCTGGAAAGTGGCGGGGGCGTTACATAGTCCAAAGGGCATTCGCTTGTAGGCGAAGGTGCCATAAGGGCATGTAAACGTAGTCTTTTCTTGTTCCTCAGGAGCGATAGGGATTTGGAAATACCCTGAGAACCCATCTAGGAAGCAGTAGTACTCATGCCCCGCTAACCTTTCCAACATTTGGTCGATAAATGGGAGAGGGAAATGATCCTTTCGGGTTGCATCATTCAACTTCCTATAATCGATGCACATACGCCATCCAGTTACTGTTCGTTGAGGCACTAACTCATCCTTATCGTTCTTAACCACCGTCATTCCTCCTTTTTTTGGTACAACCTGTACAGGACTTACCCATGGACTGTCTGAGATTGGGTAGATTAGTCCCGCATCTAGGAGCTTAACGACTTCTTTTTTTACGACTTCCTTTATGTTGGGGTTTACTCGCCTTTGAGGTTGCACGGTGGGTTTATAATCCTCCTCCATGAGGATTTTATGCGTACAAAAGGTTGAGTCAATCCCCTTGATGTTGGCTACACTCCATGCTATAACTCTTTTATATTTTTTTAAAACTCCTAAGAGTTTATCCTTTTGTTCACTTTTCAAAGAAGAGTTTATGATTACCGGAAGTTGATCTTTTCCTTGGAGGAAAGCATATTCCAGGTTGTTTGGGAGTTCCTTGAGTTCTAACGTGGGTGGCTCGATGATGGAAGGTTTAAGTTTTTTCTCGGGTTTACAAAGCTCAAGCTGTTCGATTTCTTGTCTGGGATAGAAGGAGACTGCGTTCAAATCCATAGTCTTCTCCTCCTCTAAGATGGGTAAGAAAGCTTCATCTCGCAACCAACCAGCTTCCACCTGTTCATCTATACAATTGTCAATCTCGTCGGATAGTTCATTGATTTCTCCGATGAAATACAGCCGATTAGCTGCTTCGAGAGAAAGATTCATTGTGTCCTTGATGTCGAAGGTTAAGCTATCGGTCCCCACTCGTAAGGTTAGTTTGCCGTCATGAACATCAATAACAGCGCGGGCAGTTGCAAGGAATGGCCTCCCCAGAATGATGGGCACTAGGTCATCTTCTTCCATCTCTAAGATGACGAAGTCAACTGGAAATTTGAACTTCCCTACCTTAACCAGCACATTCTCACATATTCCTAAGGGGTATTTGACTGAACTATCGGCTAGTTGGATGTTCATACGGGTTGGTTTCAATCCAGAATACCCTAATTTGAGGAACATGGAATGCGGCATAAGATTGATACTTGCTCCTAAGTCGGCTAAAGCATTCTTGACTGAAAGAGATCCTATTGAACAGGGCAAGGTGAAACTACCTGGATCGTCCACCTTCTTTGGTAGCCCTCGTTGAGTCACCACAGAACCTTCTTCTCCTAAGGTTACAAGACCCTCGAGCCTTTTTCTGTTGGTTAGCAGCTTCTTGAAGTATGTACTATATTTGGGCATATGGTAACATGCATCAAGAAGGGGTATGATGACGACCGAATCCTTCATATATGACAAGAATCTTTTATTATCATTTTTGACCTTTTGATTCTTGAGGCGGGACGGGTATGGGACATTAGTGGGCTGTTTGGTTGGAGTAGGTGGAGAGGGAGTTTCCGGAGGGGTTTGCTCGGGATTTCCATCGTTCACATTACCTTCCTCCTCATGAGGGGTGTCGGGTTCCATGACGTTAGATTGTTGAGCTGGGTAAGGTGGATCCTTAGTAGTTGTTCCAGCACGAGTAGTGATGGCGAGTAAGGGATCTCTTTGATTTGTTTGAGGTTCGCCAAGGCCGTCGAGAGTGGCGTTGAGTTCTGCGAATTTGGCCCTCAGGTCGTTTTGTTGGCTATTGATGAGGTTGTCAAGACCTTTTAATTGCAGATTCTTTTCAAGCGTGAAATGCCCAAGATCATCCTCAAAAGTGCTCCTAACCTTGTAGTCAGGATATTCTCCTCCTCCCTCTTCTCTCACAAAATTTCCCCAAGGGGTAAAATCATTGTTTTGGTAGAAAGTTAAGAGCGAAGGATCATCGAAGATGTCGTGGCTTGACAAGCATACTTGTCCGGGGGTGGTATCATCCCCGCATTCCTCCACTTCATGCTGGCCACCACATTGGTCACAGATCAAGTATGGGTTTGATAACCGTTTAGTTGGTTGTGACTTGTCTAGATAAGATACCTGATCATTCAATCTACTCAACCGGCTAGCAAAAGGAGGCTCTTTCATGATCTTGGAAACGCTCATGATCGAATCGGGTTCATCCCAGGTATCGTCTTGATCATTTGCGTATTCCTCAATTCTATTCCATCCTTCCTCAGCGCTTAGTTTGGCTATTTTTCCTTTCACCGAATTATTAATGCCAAATTGGTCGCTTTTAGGGACACTGTCATAAAAGATTTGGACAAGAAGCCAGAGTTCAATACCATGATGAGGGACTCATCTAATTAGATCTTTGAATCTGATCCAGGATTCGTGAATGGGTTCAGCTGGTCCAACATGGAAGCGGAAGATTTTGTCTCTTAACGTTGAAGTTCTTCCTATGGGAAAGAATTTCTCCTAGAATTTGGAGATAAGCTGTTCCCATGTGAAGATGGACTCGGAGGGGAGTTTGTTATACCAATCTTTGGCTTTCTCATAAAGGGTGAAGGGAAAGAATCGTAGCCGGGAGGTATCTCTAGTGGCTCCGTCCATATGGAGGGTATCCACTATTTTCAGGAAGTCTTTGATGTGTTGGATTGGATCATCACTTTTCAATCCGTGAAACTTGCATACACTTTGGGCAAGCCAAACGTCGGTTGCACGCAAGACCCCATTTGTGTGTTCATTAGGAAAAACAATAGCATTGGAAAAACCGCGAGGGATGGGAGAAGAGTAGTCCTTGAGGGATTTAGGGATTGGGTTTTCGGGAACCTCCATATCGTGATTGGTTTGAGGGCTAGGAGGTGTAGAGTGAGGATTGGATTCTTCCTCGGAGAGGGCATCATCAAAATTGATCGTGGATGGTTCGGCCGCTTGGTGGTGTTGCCTTAATTTACGCATTTCCCTTTCGGGTTCAGCATAGGGTGTGGCAAGAGTTTTGATCGAGCTACGGCTCCTAGTGATTCTAGGATTAGGGGGGTTATTATCCAAAATTAGGGAATATCCTCCTAAAGTGTGTGCTCTACGAGTTTGGTTTTGTCGTGGTGGTGGGTTGTTGGGATCGAGGATATTACCACCTTCCATAATGTCGGATGGTAATGGTTACGAACAAAGAAACGAAGAAAAAAGATAGACTAAAGAAAACCTAGAAAAATAAAATAAAAATCTCACTAGAAAGGAATCTAGTGAGTAGACCTAATAAAATAAAAATTCAACCTAAACAATAACTATTCCCCGGCAGCGGCGCCAAAAACTTGATGCGTGGTTTTGCGACCTTACAACAGGTTTTACCTCTCGAGGGATCTCGAGAGGCTTGCAATCCCCACCAGGCAGTGTACCTGACCGATGTAGTATAGTGTAGTGGCAAGTACCGGGGGATTGATCGTTCTCTAGGGGAATAGTGTCGTTAGGATTGAAAAACTACTCTAATAGGTCTAAGGGTGAGGGAAGATTCTTTTTGTATTTTTATATTTTTTTATGAAAGCAAGTAAAATCTCGGGCTTGAAGGAGTGGGCGGAATTAGTTGCTAGTCAACTAACCCAAATAACTACAAATGCAATTAAAATAAAATAACTGAAAATAAAAAGGTTGTGGAACTTATATGGAGAGAAATGTGTTTACTTAGATTTCCTTACTCCCTAACTATCTTTTACCGGTTGATTAGTGTGTATTAATTGCGTGGATGACGGGTGTATTCCTTAATACCAATCGTGGGGTGGCGTACGTACTTCCCCAACTCTACAAGCTCCTACTTCACTCCTATGTCGAGCCGGCTAAGAAGCTCCTAACATGGGATCATTAGAATTCGCTCATGCATTAAATACAACCATAATAACCTTAGTACGCATTGGTTCATGTTTCTTAAGACGTTCAAGCAAGTTACCGTATAGGAGGTTAGCCAGTTTTCTTAAGCCTAACGTCGATAAACAATCATCCAATACAATTAATAACACACCAACAACCAATAATCAATAGTTAGGTTTCATTAGATCTAAGCAAACACAAGATAAATCTAGCCTAGCATGTTAAATAAAAGACAAGAACAAGATATAATCAAACAACACATAGACATATTGAATGATTAATTGATTACTTATCTTCAATTGAACATGGGAGATCCAAGGGTATAAAACCTTTAAAAATGGCAGAAAAATCATCTTAGGGTTTCTCCTCACAAAGTTGCACACTAATGACTAAAAATTATGAAAATATATATAGGAAAACAGATCTGACGGCGTCACGTTATAGAGCGTGACGCCGTCACCTCGCCGCGGTTAGGGTTTCTTGATGGCCTTCTTGACGCCGTCCCCTTTTAATCCTCCAAAATCCTCTCTGGCGCGTCAGGGGTTGACGGCGTCACACTAGGGCTTGACGCCGTCACAGGTACTTTCCAGCAGATTTTTGAGACTTTGTCGTTTTCTTCACTTTTATGCTCCAAAAACGTCCAAAATGCTTCCTTTTCCAGATTTCTTCTCCAAAGTACCTAAAATGAAAAAAGGAACGATTTAGGGCAATATTTGATCAAATAAATACGATTTAGGGCTTAAATGACCCCCTAAAAGTGGTACACTTTTTGCCTCATCAAAGATCATGTTTGGATGCCAATATGGTCAAGTACAAGTGTGGAATCAACTTCAACAACTGATGAATCTTCTTCTGGAAAAGCTAAAGAAGGTGTTGAAGATGAAAGCAAGAAAGATGGAACTGAGAAACAAGACAGTCAAGTTAGCAGTTCAAAAGCAGTTTGTACTGCTGAGACAGAGCATTCAACTGCTGGCCCTTCAGAAACAAAAGAAGCAGATTTCTCAGACAGTGAGGAGGATTTCAATAATCTTCCATCAAATTATCAAGTTCCTTCTACTCCACAAACAAGAATTCACAAAGTCCACTCCCTAGATAATGTGATTGGAGATGTACAATCAGGTGTGAAGACAAGACAACAACTGATGTCTTCAGACCAACAAGGGCTTCTTGATGCCCTTTATGCTTCAAAGCAGCATGAGTTTTCAAACTCTTGCTTGTTTGTATGTTTTCTCTCACAAGATGAACCAAAGAACATTCTGAAAGCCTTAGATGATTCAAGCTGGGTAGAAGCTATGCAAGAGGAGCTTCTTCAGTTCAAGATTCAGAAGGTATGGGTGCTAGTTGATTTACCTAAGAATGCAAAGGTAATTGGCACTAGATGGGTTTTCAAGAATAAAAGGGATGAAAGGGGTATAGTGATTAGGAATAAGGCTAGATTAGTAGCCCAAGGGTACACACAACAAGAAGGGATAGACTATGATGAAGTTTTTGCTCCAGTAGCAAGAATTGAGGCAATTAGGCTTTTCTTAGCTTATGCTTCATTTTTAGGCTTCACAGTTTTCCAAATGGATGTCAAGAGTGCTTTTCTATATGGTACTATTGAAGAAGAGGTTTATGTCTCACAACCTCCTGGTTTCATTGATCCAGAACATCCAGATAGAGTGTACAGAGTAGTTAAAGCTCTCTATGGCCTTCATCAGGCACCAAGAGCTTGGTATGCAACACTAGCTTCCTACTTATTAGAAAATGGATTTCAAAGAGGAAAGATTGATCAGACACTTTTCATCAAACAGCACAAGAAGGATCTTCTGTTAGTGCAGGTGTATGTGGATGACATTATCTTTGGATCTACAAGGAAGGAGATGTGTTTAGAGTTTGAGAAGCTTATGCATGATAAGTTTCAGATGAGTTCCATGGGGGAACTTACATTCTTTTTGGGTACAACAATGGATTCTGAGAAACCTCTTCTAAAAGACTTAGATGGAGAAAATGTAGATGTACACACTTACAGATCTATGATAGGCTCTTTGATGTATCTTACATCATCAAGACCTGACATCATGTTCTCTGTTTGTGCTTGTGCAAGATTTCAAGTAACTCCAAAGGTTTCTCATTTAACAGCAGTCAAGAGGATTTTTAGATATCTCAAGGGTCAACCAAGGTTGGGTCTATGGTATTCAAGGGAATCACCTTTTGACTTGGTAGCATTTTCGGATAGTGATTATGCTGGTGCTAGCTTGGACAGAAAGTCAACAACTGGAGGATGTCAATTCCTTGGGTGTAGACTTGTCTCATGGCAGTGTAAGAAGCAAACAATTGTGGCTAATTCAACAACTGAAGCTGAATATGTAGCTGCTGCAAGTTGCTGTGGTCAAGTTCTATGGCTTCAAAACCAACTCCTTGACTATGGGTACAATTTCTTAAACACTGTTATTCATATTGATAATAGTAGTACAATTTGTATTATTAAAAATCCAGTACAACATTCTAAAACAAAACACATTGAAATTAGATATCACTTTATAAGAGACTGCAATGAGAAAAGATTAATTCAAGTTCTTAAAATTGCTTCAGAATTTAACTTTGCAGATTTGCTAACAAAAGCTTTTGATGTTGGAAGGTTTCAGTACTTGGTAGCAAGTATTGGAATGCTTAATCCTTAAAATTTCTAATCTATGTGGTTTTTATATATGTTAAGGTTGTACTGTTATCTTTGTAAATTGATGCTGTTAATAGAATAGTTAGTACTGCTAGTACAAATTTTGTTTAAACAGTTCATATTGTTGGTCATATATTGATAATGCTATAAGACAAATGCTATGCATTTTGTTTCTTGGTTTTGGACTAACAATTTCAGGTATGTACTTTGAGCAATAAGGAAATTTCAAGTGAAATGGAAGTAGAAGAAAAGTGATTCCAGTTGCTTTCATAACAGGTTTATGATGGACTGAGTTTGGGAACTCATTAACAAAGGTTTACACCTAAGTTAATTAATTCTTTAAAACTTCTTTCTTGAAACCTGGTTATCATATTTCACATTGAATTGATGACTTAGTTGGTCAGATAGTAACTGACTCAACTCACTTTCTATCATTTTATACTTTCAAAGTATAATGAGCAAGTCTAAGGACATCTGATAGAAAGAACAGCTAGTAAAAGTGAATCTAACACATGTGTTAGAGGTAACAATTACTATGAGCTGGAAACCCTGTCAGGAAAACTCTTTGAATGAGTTTATCTGCACACAGGCAGTTATTTATAACTGAAAACATTGGTTCTCACACAACCAGAGGTTGCATTAAACCGAAATTTTGATTAAGTGTCTGTTATACACTTAATCCCTTCAAAATGGTTGAAAGCAGTATGATTTTTCATAATAAAATCATATGCATACTGCTAAGGCAAAAGTTTCTTAAAAGGATTTTAAAAGAGACTCACAAAAACCATCACATGATGGACCATGAGTCAAATGTCCAATGAATCACCTCTCATAGGAGTTAACACACCTAGAAGTGATGAGGGCAGCAACTTAAACTCTTAAGGAATTGATGGCTTCATGTACAACATTGTCTGAAAACAAGTTCACATTGGTAGATCAGATAATGATGGGATGATGGTGACAGATCTTCCAAACAGGGGAGGATAAAATGTTATTTGCTTCAAGGGAGGAAATAAAGTTGGAAGATTAACCAATGAAAGGGAGGAAAAGACAAGAGTATACAAGATGATGAGGAAGTTGAAAATGACAAGAGCTTATTCTGGAGTATTATATATATTTAGAAGGGATGAAGCATTCCAAAGGAGAAAGTTCTATCTAGGTCAAACGAAGAAAAGTTTCAATTTCAGTTTACCACGTTTGTTCATCACTTGCAAAGGCATGCTGATAGATGATTTCACTTGTTGAAACAAGCATCCAAGATACACAGCACCATTGCCTCTTATAATTCCTCCATCCAAGGAAATTGCACCATCTTTAGGTCAATGTTTGAAGACTAAAGATTAGTGTATTGATATTGTTGAAGTCAAAGATCAGAAAGCAGATGAGCTACTGAGAAAGATATTCAATCTCTCAGAACAGAAGAAAGTTCAGATCAAGGGTCTGACTATGAAGTGTTTGAAAGATCTTCACAATCCATAATTTAATTCAGAAACATGTTGAAATGGATTCACATGTTTAGGGGAGGATTGTTGGGAATTAAATGTTCTGAAGATTAAGTATCAAGAATTACAAGTATTAACAGTTCCAACTGCTGTGAAGAATACTCTAACAGTTCCAACTGCTGGTGTATATCTTAGGACTGTTCAAGTTATAACTAACCGTTCTAACTGGTAGTTATAAAGAAGGGACTGCTAGTTGAGACTGCTGAGTGGATAATTGTCACATATACAACTGCTGGTTGGATAAGTATTGAAAAGATATTTGTGTACTAAAGTCAAGGATATACGGTAGATAATATCTTTTAGCAAAGTGATCAATATCAAGTTGTGTACTCAGATACATGTTGTATCTTATGTACTGACACACTCAAGATAAGTTAGCAAGTAGTTTGACTAGACTAAACAATATTGTAAAGATCTTTTCTTTACATATAAAAGAAAGATCTTAGACTTAGAGATGTGTCTAAGTGTTCAAGTGTGTGTTAAAAACATATAGTGAAAAATATATCTCTCAAGAACATAAAAACTTAAGATTCAAGGTTGTAACCCTAGTGATAACTCAAGATCACTCGTATTATTATCTTAATAATATTGAATCGTTTGGTGTTAATCTTTCATTGTTCATTGACATATAACAAACACAACTGTTCCATTTCCATAACCATAATAACCTTCTAAGTGTGATTAAGTAGATTCCGCATTCTTAATCATATTAACTCAATATATCATACACACAAAGTACAAAAGGTTTAACCACCTTAACCGTGTGTCGAATCCTAACATGTAAGATAAACATATTCATTTTGGCTTACCTATTTACCAACTAAGTCAACTTAATGGTATAATAGAATTTCCAAGCCAATCGCATGCTTTATAACACAAGTACTTTTTGACTAAGTCACTTCATGTCCATGTCTCAACAAGAAGACATAAACTGTTATAATCCTACTATACGTTATAAGTCATTTAACGATGACTTCATGTATATGTCTTAATTAAGAAGACATAATAAGTTAACGTCTTACTTTATATTATTATAAGTCTCGTAACAATTAATAGACTTCATGTTTATAAGAAGATATAAACATGTAAAAATAAAGTAATCATGAACACTACTTCTTGGTTTCAATAGTAATTTCAAGTTAATTTATTACTTTATTTATTTATTTCATTCCTATAATACATAACTATTCAAATCGAAGTAGTATTAGATTACTTCATTTATTCATGTCATTTCAAGAATACATAAATATTTAGTTTGAAGTAGTCTTAGATATCAACTTGACACTTGTTCTAAATAAGGCAATATTACATTTTAAGTATATAAGTCTTATTAGAACATTAGTTTGCGGTCAAGAGAATCCATCAATCATATTAATATGTGTTGTACCTTGCACACAATAAATATTTCTCCCACTTGTGCATGGAACAACATCATGTAGCAGATAAACAACACGACACACATTTGTTTATGTGAACAATATGATTGTGTCATTGATATTAGCATAACAAGTAGATGTAGGACTACATTGTCTAGTAAGGAAACGCACATGACTATCCTTAAAAACATGAGTGCCTAAACTTAAAAAGTAATTATCTTGAGACAATCTAGAGATAATATGGATTACTACCAAGATAACAAAGCTTGTAGCTTCTACTGAATTAGAGAACATTTCAATAATTCAATATTCAGTAATAAAGCATAATGCTCCCACTAGATTTGACAACATTGTATGTGTTTCATGACCAGTAAAAACAAATTGCGTACTATTTACCTTCCTACACCTTTGAAAGCCCATACGTAACAATTAATTATGTTATAAAAGAGTCTATTCCACTTTGTAGATGAGGGACTATCCATCAATGTTGTTAACTTAAAAAATTGGGCATGCAATTTCTTTCTTAATAGGTCTATCATCCCCACAATGGTATGTAGCACCTTTAAATGGTCAAAGCAAAATAATTAGATAAAATATACTAGTTTGCCTTTTACCATTTTTGCGGTAATTAGTCTAACTTCTAATTT
This sequence comes from Artemisia tridentata subsp. tridentata, assembly GCA_021014915.2. Classification (NCBI taxonomy): domain Eukaryota; kingdom Viridiplantae; phylum Streptophyta; class Magnoliopsida; order Asterales; family Asteraceae; genus Artemisia; species Artemisia tridentata. The sequence continues at coordinate 48,998,600 of CP139507.1, forward strand.
AATAACTCATAAAATGTAATACATATTTTCCAGTTAACCTAATGTCATATTTGTTACAAAAGAATTCAATCACCAAATGAGTGTGATGAAATCTATTATGGAAAATAAAATGTGCAATTCTCTTAATTATTAAAGTTTGCTATGAGTTATATTAGAATTTAGACAATTCTAATGTTCCTATCATTCCTTTCTCAATCATGAAAAGTAATAGGATTGAGTCTCACTCTTCTTTCATTGAAAGAAGACTTTGTTTGTCTTTTCAATAAATTTTTCTCGAACAAACATTTGTTTGAAAACAGAACTAGATCAATTTACCAATAAAATCCCAAACCACGTTTATGGTTTAACATTGCATTAATACATTTAAAAGAATTAAAAAAAATTCAATTTTAGTATTTTCGATAATTAAATCTTTAAGAAAATTAAATACTCTTGGTAAATATTCATACAAACCATATAATTTTCTTAAAACTAGGATCCTAATTGACATAGTACTATTACATCAGTTGATATGCTAGTAATGATAGTATTCAACAAGGTAATTATCGAACAATAATTGACAAACATTTTTCAATTCCTAGATCATTATGAGATTTACAATTGCCAAACTAGTTGCATTGTAAGCATGTTTCATCCCATCTTATGCCTTGGGTTACTAGATCTCACTATCTAACTCAATTAAGTTGTCTAATTTAGAAAACTGTAAATTTATTCCAGCTACGGTCTCACGCAACGTGGAGATTTACCTTGTTATTGCAATCTAGCTAAGATCTCATATAACGTAAATTGCAACTTCAAGTATTTCTTTAATTAGATGGCATAAACTTAAATTTTTAAAGGGTACTTATTTTGATGTATGTAATCAAAATATGTACAAAGAAGCATGCACACAACTTCGTATCATAGGTTTCAATAAAACTTTACTCATTAGATTTCTTTCACTAAGATTTCTTTCACTAAGATTATTAATCACTTAAGTGTGATTAATAATCTTGTTATAACACATAATAATTGCACGCAACCTAGGGTTTCTACAACTTTTACAAAACCAATTTATTTTTATTTATTTATTTATTTATTATTATTTTTTTTAATAAATAGGCAATCGGCCTATTTTAAAAAAATAGGGTTTTTCGAATTTACAAATCCTAGAAATCATAAGCATACAATAATCAATCAAAGATTCGATTTTTATGTGTTTCGGTAATTAATTACACAATATTAATGGCTCGTGATGCCACTGTTGGAATTTAATAATCATAACAAGTATATATTAAACATGTAATCAGAAAGAGCACGCAACGGAAGACTTAAACATAATATGCATATTTAATTAACCAAAACATAAAGTAAGCGTACCTTTTAGCAATCCAAGCAATCAAATCATCAAGAAACTCAAACCCTAATAATTTAGGGTTTATGAAATCAATTTACACCATAATCGATTTAGGCAAGAACAAAAATCCAAAATTGGATTTATCTATGGTCTTGTACACGCGTATTGATAGTGATTCAATGCGAATGCTAGGTTCTTGATCACAATAGATTAACCAAACACTTTAGTTACGCTCAACGTCACTCGCAAATCCCTTCGTGGGGCTTCACTCGTCGACCAAGGAGTAAGAGGGGAGAAGAGAAGAAGTTTGCCCTTCTATCTAGATCAAATGTACCAAAGAATGAATATATGATGATGTATTTATACCCTTATAGTAGAGATCAAGTTTACAAAGAGTTCCCATGTGGGATTCCTCTTATTGGCCGATTTTACAAGCCCAAGAGAGGTTCTAAAACCTTCTCTTAGCTTGTTTCCTTTTTTTCGTATCCTTTTGTTATTTAACGATCGTTAATCACTTTCGTTAAGTACTTAACGTCCGTTGGTCGTTATTGTGAATTAATAATTAAAACATAACGTTTTATATTTAATTATTAAACATTGAATCTCATACGCAATGCGTGCAATCCCATAGTCTCGTGTTCGAATCCGGTCATACGTATATTAAATATATCCACAAACAAACAATTTTAGCATTAGAGAAGCCATCAATGTACACTGGTTATCTACTGTACATGTGGAAAAGTTAGAGTAAAAACTCCAAAAGCTACGGTCTATAATCTTTTTCAAAATTGTGTATAGCACATGAGATGAAATAGGTGCGTACGTGTAAGCCGTGTGTAATATTTCTTTGAGAAATAATGCATGCTTCTAAAATTGATTAGGGCATCATATTTCCTCTTATATAAAACATTCACTAACTGTAATGTAAATGATTTAGTTACCACGGTCCAAATAAAATGCTTATTTTCAATTTGCACATAGTTAAAAAATGTAAGACCTTCACAATGTGCAACAATAAAATTTCATCTTTATATTTCGATTAGTTAAAATCTAAGGTGAACATTTATTTTGTGATAAGCCAAAATACAATTTGTGGACACTTAATTTGTGAGGTACTGGTATATAGGGTATATATCCGAATATACTATATAGGGTATATATTGAATATACTAAAAAGACATCGGCTAGATGAAAAGTATTTGTTTCGTTTGGTAAATTTATTCGGATGCATCTATATAACTGTGTGTAGGTGTCGAAAGGCCAACAAAATTATATGAATTAGCGAATTTACATTATTGAGTTACAGTGTGAAACTATAAATGATAAAAAGGGTTTGTCTAACGGGTACCCCCAGGGCAAGGTTTAAGGTGACTATAAAAGGAAAGTTTGCGTATGATAATGAAACGTATCTGATATGTTTTAAAACGTATGATAATGAAACAAAATTTGAAAGTTGGATGGGTATTGTTGTATTTTTTTTGTTCGTATCTGATATGTAAACAAATGAGAAAGTACGTTGCTATTACATGCCATTAACTCTTTATTTAACAATAAAAATGCAACACCACCTCACAATTAAGAAAGATACAGAGAAGATAAACAGGGCATCATCAAGTTGGCATTCCACCATGTACCCTTAAGAAACTATTGTATTTGAAGTGATGCCAACTTGCTGGAAATGTAGCTTCTGTGCAAAAAGACTTAATGGAGCTCGAGTTATTCTCATGTCCTTGATGATGTCTTGGTGTACGAGCCTCTGTGTTTAAAAGGTGTGGAGTTTTAAGCACAGGAAGGGTGTTTGCACTAGGGAAATGTAATCAAGGAATGAATTTTATCCATGGTTGCCTAGTGCTAGTGTACACTCCTAGACTAGAAGAAACGGGTATTGTTACTGTTCCATTGTTTAGGTCAGTTGTATGCAATCATAGTATCTGTTCAGCGATCTTGTGCTTTTGTGGGGCTTGTCCATCAAAAGGCAAAGATTTGCTTTTTTTATGCTCACTGAGTATGTTTTATTTTATTAATATAATTCACCTATTTCACTTTAAAAAAAATCAGATTTAATTATGGTAATTTATAAGTTTATTAATGTGTATTAAATACAATTTGTAATATAAAAGAAATTTTTGTGTTTAATAAATGTGGTTTAACCGATGCCCACTCCTCCCACTCTTAGAAAACTTGATACACAATCCTATGGTAAAAATACATTTGGACTCTTGTCCGTATGTTACAATTATCCATGAAATCTGCATTGGTCCACACATCTATAACCACATGTACCTCCCTTAGGCCATCTCCATTATTGTCACTAAGTGTACTTTTTGCACTAAAATAGCGTAAAAACTAGCAAAAATGGTCTCCAATGTTAACACTGAACACCACACTATTTAGTGCAATGAATAGTAAACACACAAAATGCACTAAATATAGTACATTACTATTCATTGCACTAAATAGTAAATACTATTCATTATATTAAAACCTCTTATTTTTATTAATCCTTTGATATTTAATATAAAACATAAAAACTAGTTTATATAAAAAAATATTTTTGTAAGTTTTACATTAATATCATCAAAATGAGCTCATTATTGCAAGCATATAGAGTACTTTATTTATTTTTCATATTTATTGCAGTCATATATTTTATAGATTTTAAAGTACAATTTAGTGCAAATATATAGTGTATACATTGGAACATATTTTATTTGGTGCAAGCATATTCCAATATGATACCTTTTTTTGCACTATTTTAATGTAAACTTTTGATGCTCTTAGATACTAAGTTTTACGACAAGCTACAATCACAAGTCACAGCTACTTATCGAACCAACAATTTGAATTGCACTCACATTTTTTTTTGAACAGCAAAATTATATTAAACCACAAAAAACTAGCAAGGAGCTAGGATTACATCACAATAAGATAGGGGTTTTTAATCCACTCGTCCCGACTAAATGAACTTTTACTTCTAAACCTACACCAATAAAAAGAACTAAACACCACATTATCATAGATACTTGCCTTCAAGGGGGTTTTAACATCAAACAGGAGTCTATTTCGATATGTCCATATATTCCACCATAAAGTATAGAACGTGCCTTCGAACATCAACTTCGCCTTAAACCCTAGACGCAACGACACCAACCAATCAACCCATTCAACATACGAATTACAATCCACATAATTAACATTCCACCACACTGCAATCTTACGAGCAATCTGTCGAACAAGATCACATTGAAAAAACAAATGGTCCGAGGACTCCACCCCACAATTGCAGTTAGGACACTCAATACAAGGAATATCTATACCTCGACGGGAAATATTAATACGCGTTGGAAGAGCATCCATCTTTATTTTCCATGCAAGAACATTAATTTTTATTGGCACATATTTCACCCATCTAGTCCGGGAATGAACACTCAATATCCGCTTCTCATCAATAGCTCTCCGAATGGAAGCCACCGAAAACTCCCCCGAACTCTCCAACGTCCATCTCCACCTATCTTCTATCGGACTAAAATTAACCGTGTTAACCAATACCAAAAGAGCATCATACTGTTCTCATTCCACTCCACCCCTAGAATTACGACGAAAAGATGTTTCTATACTGGAATTACTCATCTTTGCACGAACCGTAACATCCTTACAAATCTCAAGTGCATATACCCGCGGAAAAAGATCTTTGAAAGCTCCATCACCATGCCAATTATCATTCCAGAAAGACGCTTTATTCCCGTTACCAAGCTTTAACCGCATAAACTCTGTCACATTAACCCCTTGACTCTTCAAAACCTTTATCTCATTTACAATGGTTTTCCAGCAGGTTCGAACACCCGAAACATTCAATGAGTTCACACCTCCATCCTCCCCATGAATTGCCTTAATAATTTTCACCCACAAGGATGATTTATGATTATAAAACTTCCAGAACCACTTAATCAATAAACCTCTATTCAAAGCATAAAGGCTAGCAACTCCCAGACCCCCACGAGCTTTATCCATCAACACATCATTCCATTTGACCCAACTAGCTTTCTTACTACCCACCTCATTCCCGTTAAAAAATTGGCTACGAATAGACTCTAATGTTTTGAGCACACCAGTTGGAACCCGAAATATAGACATATGAAAAATAGGAATAGATCCTAGAACTGATTTTAATAACGTTAAGCGGCCACCAATAGATAACGTTTTCATTTTCCACTTCGACAAACGAGATTTAACCTTATCAACAACCTCCTTCCAAGCATCTACCCGATTCATCGAACCCCCTACTTTAGTACCTAGATACGAAAATGGGCATTGAAGAATAAGACACCCAAGCTTAGCGGCAGCTTGCTTCACTTTAACACTATCCACATTAATTCCCAATATCTTGCTTTTGCTCATATTAATTCGAAGACCTGAAACACGGAAAAAAACAATCTAACACATGCACTAAAGTGTTAATATTATTTTCACTCCATTGCCCAACAAAGACTGCATCATCCGCGTAGAACATATGAGAAAGAGTCACCGAAAGATTCAACTTTATACCCGTGAACAAGCCCGTATCCTCAACCCTTTGAAAAGATAAATGAAGACTCTCCATAATTAAAAGGAACAAAAACGGGGATAGCGGGTCACCTTGTTTCAAACCTTTATGAAATTGGAATTCTTCGGTCGGACTTCCATTGAGAAGAATAGACCCTCTCGAAGAACATAGACAAGCTTGAATCCATTCACACCATTTTTTTCCAAAACCAAACTTTTTTTGAACCTCATCCAAAAAATCCCATCTAACAGAATCATACGCCTTTTCAAAATCTACTTTGAAAATAATTGACTGTTTCTTCTTTTTTTTACACCACTGTAATACCTCATTCAAGATGAACGGCCCATCTAGAATTTGTCTCTCCGCAATGAACGCCGATTGAACCTCACTCACAATATCCCCCAAAACTCTCACAAGCCGATTCGACAAAATCTTCGCAATCAACTTATACATACTGCCAATAAGACATATCGGACGAAAATCTTTAACCATATTAGCATCGGGAATTTTTGGGATTAGAGTAATGAAGGAAGAGTTACACCCTTTCGGAAAATTCGCGTTTGAGAAAAAATACCTCACAGCCTCGACAACGTCCTTTTCAATTGTAGACCAAAAATGTCGATAAAAAAAAAAAGTGAACCCATCGGGACCCGGAGATTTATCGGTGCCACAATCCCAAACCGCTTTTTTTATCTCCTCATTTGTCATCTCACACTCTAATTCTTCCTGTTGTTCGACATCTAACTGTCTAGGGAATTGCATATCAACAGTAGCTCTAACATCAGATGGTTTGCCAAAACGATTACTAAAGTGACTAAGGAATTCCCTTTTAACATCAGAAGGTTTGTCCTTCCAAACCCCATCAACCATGACCCCCCGTATACTCTGTTGATGACGTTTTCTATTTAACATCCCATGAAAAAACCGAGAGTTCTCATCCCCTTCCACAGCCCATTTGACCTTCGCCTTTTGAGCCACGTCCATGTCATTAAATTTATCCAAGTTTTGCAACTCGTTAAGAAACTCCAACCTTTTATTCACCACTGCTTCTGTTCCATTTCCATTATCAATCTCGACATCTAACATACTGATCTCCTTTTTATATTTCTCACATCGCCCCTTACGGTCATTCCTGTTCCTTGTAATCCACTCGCGAATCTTGACTTTAACAAATTTCATCTTACCCATAAAACTGATCATACCATTATGCGCATCACCCGGAGCTATTTTCCACATATCAATAACATATTTATCAAATCCTTCCAATTCAATCCAATGATGAAAGAAACGAAAAGGAATAGGCCCATAATTATGAACATTCTCACGAAGCAATATCGGGCGATGATCCGAAAGATATCGATCCAATGTAACAACCGAAATATTAGGAAGCATATTAAATAGATTGTCAGAGATAAAAAACCTATCTAACTTACTCATCTTCGTAGCCGACTTATGACACCAAGTAAACTTACTACCTCCTAACGGAACCTCCTCAAGACCCGCGTTTGCAATAAAAGCATTAAATTCATTGGCCCCATTAATATTAAACACCGAACCAAATCTATCATTTTTATATCGCACCTCATTGAAGTCGCCCATGACAGTCACCTCCCCGTCCCACTGATTTAACGTATTAGCTAGATAATCCCACATAATTCGTTTATCTCTAGGATCATGAGGACCATACACCACCACAATAAGAAGATTCACCCCACTCTTAAGCCACAATCCCCGAATAATTACAAAAAAATCCGAAATCGTATACGATATTTTTTTAAAAGCATTTGGATCCCACACACAAAGAATACCTCCCGAGTTACCAACCGAATTGCCATGAATATGATCAAACCCATAATTACCCCAACAACTCCTTACACATCGAATATCCATAGATTCCATTTTGGTTTCTTGAATCGCCAAAAAATTAACTTTATTAGAGATACATAACTCCCGAACCCAATCTTTTTTGGCCTTTTGGGCGAGGCCTTGAATGAAACATATTCAAAGTTTAAAGAATCAAAATCAAAATGTTTAACGTAGCTACAAATAAAATCTAACATTCCAGTCTCGCATCCAAATATATCAAAAGCTAGCAAAAGATTTTTCACATATGTTCCAAACTTGAAACTCGTATCCAGGTATCTCAAAAGCTGGCAAAGTATTTTCACATATGTCCCAAACTTGATACTCACTTCAAATGTGTTTCTCATTGAATAATTTTCACATTGTTGAAACCTAATAAAAAGGAAGTGGAATAAATGTTCAAAAAGAGTCTCAAGGAACAATGGCAAGTAGGTTGTGTCATCTTTAAAATCTACATTGTATTTCTAAAAATTATAAAGGCAATGCGGCATACATCCTCTCTGTCACGAGGTCATGGATAGTACCATCGACCGTCTCGGTGCGGTCGAGAGATACTTTATTAGTGAAGCTCAGTAGGGTGTCTATCTGCTCCTCATGGCGCTCCAATCGCGTCATGATAGTGGAGGGAGTGAGTGTACGGGCAACTGCTGCCCTGGAGGTCTCCCCAGTCTCAAAGACTCGAGCTGGAGGGGTAAAGCCTGGAGGAAACAACAAGGATGAGAAAGTATGGGAAGACGTGTAACACCCCAACCCGACAAGGGTAAAGATATCACAAAAATGGTGTCATATCAGATCAAAACAAAGCATACATTTACAGTAATACAAGAATCTCAAAGGTTACAAATGAAATACTGAAATTTCAAGGTTACAAATGCGAATACAAATTCTAAAAATATAATATCTTCTAATCAACTCTAAACCAGAATAGCTATCAAGGTCTTCTAAGTCCAAGGTACTCTCCACTCATACCCAGCTTCCAAACTAAAACCTGCCGCAGGAAAAGAAATGCGGCTGAGCTTAAAAAGCCCAGTGAATAGATATATATATATAAACGAAAACGAAAACAAAAGGAAACGAGCATATATGGTATAGTGCAATGGAATAACATAAGGTATAGACAAAGGTACAAAGTAAGAAAGGGAAAAGGGAAGGTCAGTAATCCACCACGAGCCCACACAAATCACATCACATATCACAATCCTGTAGCAATCTAGAGGGGATATGTAATACCTAAAATTCAGATAACCCGTAAAATGACCAAATTACCCCTGATAACATAAAACCTAATTAAATAACTTATAAATTTTGAAACAATTCCAAAACTTCTGAAAACGAACTATATCTGAAACAAACAAATTTCTGAGACAATGTTACATCATTTTAAATGTTCAAAAAATAATCATACTCATTTATTTATTAAAATTCCGAATTACACAATTTAACTAAATATAATGTTTAAATCTTTTTAATTAAATAATATGTAAAATAAATTAAGGAAGGATTATATAAAATCAACCCAAATAAATATTTGATCCTAACATCCGAAAATACTGATTCAGCCCCCCCCCTAGGTCGGTTCCTTATGATATAAGCAAATCTTTTATTTTCTAGCAAAAACCCTAATCGCAAAATCAAAACTAAAAACCCTAGCGCATGAATAAAATTCGACCAAATCATCTACACAATTTCTGGACGTGAACAAGTATTTTTATGGGGTTCTTGGAGGTGCAAGAAAGCTAGGAAAAATAAGGGTTGGTGCGTGTTTTCATTGGTTCGTTCGTGGTTCTTTATTTCTTGTCGAATTGCCATACGCAAGGTAAATAATTCATACGTCTAAACCACACGTTCTAAAATTAATATAGCAATTTTCCTGTGATCTTTACATGTTATATGACTCATATAAATTATGTGAATCGAATCATGCATGCTAATCTATGCGTATGAAAATATTATGATCATAAAACACGTAAATCATAAAAATATGTAATCCAAATTTCTGGGCATGATAACTATTTTATTTAGACCTCATATGATGTATTAGACCTGGGAAAAATGATAGATCGATTTATAGTAGCCTAAATCATGTCGTGGTAATTTTGATGTCTAAAACGTACGTAAAAATCAAATATATGTTAAACGATTTTTCTGGGCATGCTATTTATTTTTCGTGGGCTCTTTATAAGACATATGATCTGGGAAAAATATGAGTTTGATTTTTGGAAGCCTAGATTTAACGTGGTGAATTATTGTTAAAATCGGATTTCATGAAAACAAAGAAATCAAATAAAATACAAATCGGGGTTACTAGGGTTAGGTTTCTTGGGTGAAATTCTGATCATTAAATGTGTTTTAAAGATGAATTAATGATGGTGCAATGATTGGTAAATAGTAGGGTTTGTAATTGTTTCTAAAAAGTCTAGCCGATTTACAATAAAGAGTATAAGGACCTGTTTTGTCAACTTTGAAACTTCTGGGATATTTTTGTAATGTCATATACATCTATAAGAATGTGGGAAAAATATAACTTTGGGGACCTAAGTGTAAATATTGCATTATAATGAATTAAATGGATTTTAAAGGGTACGAATTAAATTAATTAAAAAGAGAGGGACCAAAAGTGTAAATCTAAAATCTTGAGGTTATTTTGAGTTAATACTAATATAAAAAGGTTATTGTGTAATTTTGAGGATTTATGGGTTAAATATGTAATTGTTATGAAATTATGATTTAATATATATGTTTTGTAAACTTAAAGGACTAAATATGTAAATTCTGAATTCTGAGGGGTCTAATCTGTAATGTATTAAATCCTGATAGTATATTCTGTAATTATGAAATATAATATGCTTGGTTGGTAATTATGGATATTGTAGGGTTTAATTTGTAAAATATGTAATTATAAGGTTGGTTTTGTAAATTATGTAACAAAAGGGGTGTAATCTGTAAATTGTGAAGCTTAAGGGAATAAAATGTAATTCTGAATAAAATGTGCATATAATTCTGTAACTTAAAGTATTTTCACTAATGACCTTGGAAATTAATGAAGTTACATTTAAAACCCTAAGCTTTGTATAAATGTCATAATTAACCCTAAACTTCTGTAACTTGATAAATATACTGTTATTCCATAATAATCTTTGAATAAGGGTTCAACCTAATCTGAAATGATAATATCTGTTAATTCTGGGAACCTGCTAATTATGAGAACTTATTAAATCTGGAAAGTTACTAAAAATAGAAAATACTTAAAATAAAGTGATAAACTAAAAGTAATAATCTGAAATAGAATCTGTAGTAATTCTGTCTTCCTCTTCCTTAGGTGTGAAGAAGGAGAAGTCTTGATCTTGTTCTGTGTTTGTTTGATTTTCTGCTGTGCTAATAAGGTACAGATATTCTGCCCTTTTTCAGTAAGGGTTTTTCATTCCCTTTTCTTTCAGTTTTACATTTTCTTTATTAGGATCTCCGATACCACTGCTATGTTCCCTTCTGTTGTGAATCTTTGTTGTGATCTGTTTGTCTTTAACCTTTTTGTTTGAACCTCTGGTACGATTCTTTTATTCTGACCCTTTTTCCTGAACTCTGATTGATCTCTTGTTCTGAACCCTGAATTTGTGAATCTTGATTGAATCTGATCTGTGAACCTTGTTCTGAACCTTAACCTGATATATCTGTTGTAAACTTTGATTTGATTTTTGGTATAAACCTTAACCTATTAAATCCTTATCTGAACCTAATGGATTTTGAACCTTTATTAAAAGCTATTTTAAAAAGAAGCTATACCACTTGAAATGGAAGTTACTAAAAGTTTTGGAAGACCATTTTATGAAAACTATTTTGAAAGATCATTTCAATGAGAACCATTATTAAAGGATTGATTTAAATGAACTCTTGACAGGAACTTCTGAAATGGATTATTGCTATAAACTTGTAATTCTTAACCTTTGATATACTCTTTTGGACTATTGGAAATAAACCTTTTAATCTGAACTTGAGCTTTGATATTAAACTTAATCTGATAAACTCTGATTTAAACCTTATTATCTTATTCTGAATTGTTGACATGACCCTTCTGCCATGAACCCTTAGATATGACTCTGTTTATTATATGACATCTGACCTTGACCACAGTCTGATATCCTAGCCAATCACTAGGCATGAGGGTTTCATGTCCATGTCATTGATGCACCGATGGCATGACTCTAGGGCAGGAGAGTGATGACCTGTCCCGTCCCTGATTTTATCTGTTATGTAGGAGAAGATTCTGGCCTACTGGGGCGCATGGATGCATCCTAGTTCTGATCTGATTTCTGTTATCTGTTACTGTTTACTGTTATATATGTATATCTGGTGACTGATGGTGTGTGCGATACACGTCTTTCACATTATCTGGGAGCTGATCACTCCAATTGATACATGAGGTCACCCCTCATATTATCTGTTACATGAGAGGCATCCCCTCTGGATTATTATATGATTACTCTGTTATGATATTATCTGTTATCTCTGGGCTCGTGATGGATTTCTGTATTTCCCTAAACCTGGTTTGTACATTATCCCTTTCTCATTTCTTTTCTTTTACCCTTACTCCTTTCCTATTCTTTTACTTTAATTTTGTATCTGTATAATATGTATTTCTGATTTGTTTCTGTATTGTTCTCTGCTATTCTTTCTGTCATCTATATATCTGTTCACTGAGCTCTAGTAGCTCAGCCGCATTTCTTTTCCTGCGGCAGGTTTTAGTAGGATGCTGGGAATGAGTGAGAGTGTACCTCTGGACTTAGAAGGCTTGGTAGCTATTCTGGATTAGAATTGGATGGAAGATATTATGTTTTAGAATTAGTTTTGAAAGTTTTCGTTGTAACCTTGTAGATTCAGTATTTCATTTGTAAACCTTTGAGATTTTTGTATTACTGTAGATGTATGCTCTGTTTTGATCTGATATGAATCCATTGTTGTGATATCTTTACCCTTGTCGGGTTGGGGTGTTACAATTTATGGTATCAAAGCTCACAGGCTGCGACTCGTAATACATTTACCCTTGACCTGTGAAGTCTGGACCACTAAGTTTCCACTGTAGGCGCTCGTAGGACAACCTTTGAGAAATTGCTTTAGGATTTCCCTATAGGAACTTAAATTCTGACCAGTGAGGAATGGGTAGACTATAAGTCATTTGCTTAAGTATCTTGCTTCCGCACCACTCTGATTCGTGTCTTGCTTTTGGTTAAAATCACATTTGGAAATTTAGAGCTTATGCCTTGCACCACCTAAGAAGTGAAACCTAAATAAAATCTGAAGCATTGGAAATTGCGTAGTAATTATCTGACATTATTTGATCCTTGCCTTCCGATTTCAACTCCGACCTCTGAACCTTCTGTTAATCATTCTGATGCCTCTTTGGGCAATCTGAGAATCCCCATGATGTTGATACACTTGATGCATTCTGTTATTTGTTTCTTGCTTCTGATAATCACCTATAATCTTTTGATTCCGTCTTAACCATCTCTGTTCCCATGAGAAGTTTTGTGGCGTTGACCACGAGTATAATAATGCTTTCCCTCTCATTCCGAACGATAAGATTTATCTTTATTGATCCGTCTTTCTTTGACAGTAACCTTGATTTTATCCTTATAAGGATTGATTGATTTGATCATTTAATATTGACGACTATCCTCCTATGTCTCACCTTTGGCGTTTGAAACAATTTTGGAACCTCTGCCATGATTACCGATTGTTAAACTTTTGCTGCCACTGCCCAATTTTGACCTTCATTTCTGATCTGTGGGATAAACAGTCTGATATCTTTTCGACCATCCCGAAGACCATTTAACCTTAAAGTGTTTGACACATTCTATAAATTCATGACCCATGCTAGATATAAATGTATCCTCTGATCCTATTCTGTCCTGAATGATGAATCTTATTTGCCAATCAGTTTTTCTTTGGAAGGATTTGATGCAAATACTATCTTTGCATGGAATTGTTAACTGAACTTATGATGCTGATATCCGACATTTCATACGTCTCACTTCTGACAGTTATACAATGTTCGTATTACCAATGATGTACACCCTACCTGTCACTTATGCTAAAAGCTAAACCAAAAACACCAACACCTTGAACTATTCGCGTACCTATCCCCACACTATACTGAACCATGTACTTGACTCTGACATATGAACTATCCGTCTGGTTAAGTGACCATATACGTTCTGCGGATCTGTTTACTATTGATATACTTGATTTTGGAGATCTTTTGATTATTGATTGACTGGTTCTTCAGCTATCATAAACTACCGCATCTGAAATGTAACAATTTATTCCACCCTATTTGTTATAATAACCTTGAACCGCTTAAAGCTGTTAAGCTTAACACTGCTATGGAAATATGTACCCTGATCTCAATTGATTGTTAAATTCTCCGGACACCCTATTAGTATCCACCCCTAGAAAGTGTTGGCATTGAAAGTCTTGTTGTACAAATTTTCTGCCATTTTCTGATGAAACTCTTGGGTTTTCCTCCCGTTGGAGAAGTAGAATTGATTCTGAACCGAACTTGGTTGGCGAGCCATCATGCTATAGAAGTGAGAGATTGAAGAAACTGATGAGATATGATTTTGTTTCACCTCAGTGTCCCCTTTAAATACCCTATTAGTTATAGAGAAGAAAGAGAAAATTTTGCGTCTGCATATCAACTATTGTAAACCTAACCGTAATCTCAACCGTAATCACTTTTCATTTCCGAGTATAAATGATTAAATTGTTCCATCCTTGTGAACTCTGTATCAGAAAACCTCATTAAATGTTTGAAGGACTGAAGAAGCAACCACAAGAACTCCTAAGATGGGAGATGGCTAACTGAGAGAAGCTTCCGTAAAGTATTTCAGTTTTATTCGTAAAGATTAGTGATGTGATTTAGATATGAAGATTATCCCTGAAGAGATTCATGAAAACTGTCTTCGTACTCATTGTGACCATTATGAGTCTTAAATAATGCTAATAGTATTGGCTAATAAGAATCATGTCTTCGTATTAAATGGAATGACCTTTGTTCTGGAAGAGTAGATGTGATTGGCGTTCAGAGATTGTAGCAGACACCACTACCAAGCATCCGATGACGACAGCAGTCTGAGTTGGCGAATTCCGAACTGTGCTAGTAGACCTGTCCAAGACTCGCAGTCTTGCTTCTCTATTCATTTTAGTTGTACTAAGATGAATTGAGAGTAGAAGCAGACTTGAGAATGGAAACTGAGATCATGAACTTGAATAGAAGAAAATTCTGAAGCGAAAAATTCTGTGACGGGTGAAGCTATGGATGATGTGATTCACTTCCGCTCGACCTACTTAAAAATCTGTTACCTTGATGTTGTTTTATATATTTTTATTTTTATTTTTATTTTTCCAAAGAAATCGTAACGAATACAATTTCCCCGGGTCGTTCTCCCAACGAAGGTTTGACGGCGTTTAAGTCGATTCGATGTCGTGAAAATGTGAAGTGAATAAGTGAACGTGATTATTTTGGTATTGATTAAACTAAAATATGAAAAATTAAAAGCATTCTACGTTATCAAAATAAATGCAAACAAAAAGAAATCAAATAACGCAAATCTCGGGCTATTCCCGAGATTTATAAAACTATAGTGAAAGGCAAGGACTAAAAATGAAAAGATGCAAAGCTAAAGGACTAAATATGCAATTTTATTAAACTATAGTGAAAACAAAAGACTTAAAAGGAATTTTGAAAAGTAAAAGGACTAACTATGCTATTTTCGAAACTTATAAAAGACTAAAACATTTAATTGAAAAGTTTTAAGCCAAAAGTACTAAAATAGAAATTAGAGGGACTGAAATGCGATTTCCCAAAAACTATTTAAACAAACAATCGTGCAGCAGACATTGTAACAGAAAAAAAAAACTAATCTAAGCACCCTACTTGCGGATCGAATAAAACACTCAAATAAGCTCCAAATTCGATTCTAAAAGCTGTTCTAGAAAGCTAGTACTGCTGGGAACCTAAAAATAGCAAAATCCCTAATTCTAAATGCCAATTGAACCCTTTAATTAGGCCTAGAACAGTAGTGTTCCAACAGGTTACCTGAAGAAATTTGACTTATGAATTGCACCTTAACTTTGACTTAATTCAATTTAAGCAGCTTGATTTTATCCCTAGGTGTCTAATGAACATATTTAAGCACTAAAAACACAATCACAAACACAGAATACCACACATAATCAAAGGACAGATTCATATTACACCTAAATGCAGGCAGAAGTGAACTTGTTAGCTAATTTTGACTTTTGCTATATAAAGTACCAATAATATGCTTCTACTGACTTATAATATCCTAGTGCAAACTACTAGTGCCAATAGATCAGCAAGACAACAGCAATAGCATAGCAATAACTCCTAATCCAAACACCCCTATAAAGATCAAATTACACTACAACTAGCAGATTACAACCACATATCATCAATCCATCAATTGAACTAAGTCACATAGCATTAATAGAGTCCACATGGACAGTAAACATCATCAATAAACAACTAAAACTCTCAATCACAGATTCATCAAAACAAGTCAGCATAGAAACAGTAAAGTGGCATATAAACTTTGATTGAAATCAACACAATGAAATTCTAAGTAATCTACTAGAACAAGATCAGATAGCAGCAATGTAACAGTAAACTCACAAACAAATAGATCTTAAACTACTACTTATGAAAATCATATTAAACTAGAAAATGTAAAATTAGACTTACTAGTTCTATTCCCTAACTGAAATAGGGAGAACAACCAAACCAAAGCATATCTTTAATAGGCTTAAATCAATCTTCTGCAACCATTAACCAGATCTGAATCACCATTTCTCACAAAAACCCCACACCATTGACTTTCGTTGACCAATGGTGAATTTGAGAGGTAAAACAATATTTGAACACAAGTAAGCTCACAAAGAGCTTATTGAACAGAAATGTAAGCTTTAAAACAGTGAGTAAAAGTAAATCAAGTGTTTAAAGTAAATTGAGACAAGGAATTTAAAAAGTAAACTGAAATTGCATTTGTAATAAAAATTTGAGTTACAATACTATGAGAATTTTAAAAGCTGATTACCAGCTACCATAAGCTACTAAAACTACTACTACAATCCTACTACTAACCTAATGACTAACTAGCTAACCCTCAAATCGTGAGTGAGTGAGGGCTTTTATAGCCTGAGCTCAGGGTCTTCAGAATCATCTCAACCCTCCTTTTCATCTTGATCATCAATCTTCTATTATTAGCCCTTGGATGAAAGCAATGAGGTGTCATACCCAATCAAATTGCTTCGTTAGTCCATGCTGGCAATCCCTAGCGTCTGACACTCTCTGACACGTGCGTCAGTCTTCTAGAAGCAATTTAAGTAAGGGTTAATTTGATGGATTGAGGTAATTGAAGTGTACGGTAAGTCTAGGGTTCTTGCCACAGTGAAATCTGGGTAGAGGGTGAATATTTGGGCGCGTTTAAGTGTGTGGGTTTATTTTTTATTTAGTTGACCGATTAGATATAGCTTTTGACCCCGGGTATTTTAGGTTGGGTCGGGTAATGGTTTTTGTGGTGGGCTGGTTGTGATTAATTGGGAGATGGGCTTGTGGAATTTAAGTGGGCTAGATGGGTTATTGGGTTAGGAAAAATCCGGATAGTTAATATAGGGTTTAGGATTTAGATAACAATCACAAGGACCAAATTTGTATTTTCTGAAACCATGAAGACTAATTCTGCCATCTTCCAATAATATTTCCCAAGGGATACTTTTGACAATCTTAGATAATTGGAGGGCTATTCTTGACCATTTGAGCGTACTTTGACTGTTTGACTTCCCCGGCCTCGGCTTTCGAACACTCTTCCAATCTCGTGCTCGTTTTCCCGGTCTTTGCTTGTTTTTGTCCTTTTCTTCGATATCCGTGCCTGCATATGTAAAAACACAAAAACACAATATATTTGGCATTTTGGTCGGGTTTTTGGTCTATTTGGGTCCGGTTTTGGTCGAGAAAAGGTATGTGTTTTAGCACATACCACCTGATGATAAATCCTTTGAATGATTTAAGTTCTTTATCAGTAATTCCGCTCTGTGTTCATTCTGCGTATGTCGGATGATGGTTTTGTTATCTGAAATTTGGCGAATGATGGATGATCTGATGTACCAAATCCTGATAGAAATTCTGGGACTTCCGTTAACTTTTCGAGTGATTCGTTTTCCTCTTAGTTAGGGTATTGGATTCTGATGACCTCTGAGACCGTAGGAAAGCTAGGCGGATTAAGATAAGTCTGTTCTGTTCACGACTTGAGAGAAAGTATGACCATCATGAGGGCATATTTATATGATGCCAATATTATGACGTCTGGCCAACGTGATAATACTTACATCATATAACGTGCACTTGTTGTGGGCATCGGATATTTCGAGAAGTGCCCTAGAGCTTTAGAAATTCTGATAACTGTTTGAGATCGTCCGCGTTAGTGAGACTTTAAGTTCATTCTACCTATACGCGTAATCTGCTTTCACCGTTATACAAATTGATACGTCTGGATTCCCGTCACGCGTTTTGCTGACCTCTGTACATCTGATACTAATCTTAACTTCTGTTATAGAACTTTCTGCCATTGATGTCATCGATAATCTATTTTCTGTATGTTCAAATCTGATCTGTCTAATCAAATTCTGTAAACCGTATATCCGTCAAAACCCCATGTATTCCTTTGTCTCTTCCGAGAGAATATGATTTTCATCTACTACGTTGGTATGTTATCCTTCTGATCTGGATTCAGTATGTTATGTCTGTTCTGAGGACCTGAAACCATTTTGGGAATCTGCAAGTTCGAGTTATGAGAATCAAATCTTTCATATGTCTGTTCACCTTCAGTTGTGTTCCTGTTTCGTTGCACCTCAATTCTCGTCTTAGTCTGTTATGTCTTTGTTTTGTTTTCTGCTCTCTTTTCGTTCTGCTTTCTGCAAATTTCGAGGATGAAATTTTTTTGTTAGTGGGGAAGAAGTTGTAATACCTGAAATTCAGATAACCCGTAAAATGACCAAATTACCCCTGATAACATAAAACCTAATTAAATAAATTATAAATTCCGAAACAATTCCAAAACTTCTGAAAATGAACTATATCTGAAACAAACAAATTTCTGAGACAATGTTACATCATTTTAAATGTTCAAAAAATAATCATACTCATTTATTTATTAAAATTCCGAATTACACAATTTAACTAAATATAATGTTTAAATCTTTTTAATTAAATAATATGTTAAATAAATTAAAGAAGGATTATATAAAATCAACCCAAATAAATATTTGATCCTAACATCCGAAAATACTGATTCAGCCCCCCCCCCCCTAGGTCGGTTCCTTATGATATAAGAAAATCTTTTATTTTCTAGCAAAAACCCTAATCGCAAAATCAAAACTAAAAACCCTAGCGCATGAATAAAATTCGACCAAATCATCTACACAATTTCTGGGCGTGAACAAGTAATTTTCTGGGGTTCTTGGAGGTGCAAGAAAGCTAGGAAAAATAAGGGTGGTGGTGAGTGTTTTCATTGGTTCGTTCGTGGTTCTTTATTTCTTGTCGAATTGCCATACGCAAGGTAAATAATTCATACGTCTAAACCACATGTTCTAAAATTAATATAGCAATTTTCCTGTGATCTTTACATGTTATATGACTCATATAAATTATGTGAATCGAATCATGCATGCTAATCTATGCGTATGAAAATATTACGATCATAAAACACGTAAATCACAAAAATATGTAATCCGAATTTCTGGGCATGATAACTATTTTATTTAGACCTCATATGATGTATTAGACTTGAAAAAAATGATAGATCGATTTATGGTAGCCTAAATCATGTCGTGGTAATTTTGATGTCTAAAACGTACGTAAAAATCAAATATATGTTAAACGATTTTTCTAGGCATGCTATTTATTTTTCGTGGGCTCTTTATAAGTCATATGATCTGGGAAAAATATGAGTTTGATTTTTGGAAGCCTAGATTTAACGTGGTGAATTATTGTTAAAACCGGATTTCATGAAAACAAAGAAATCAAATAAAATACAAATCGGGGTTACTAGGGTTAGGTTTCTTGGGTGAAATTCTGATCATTAAATGTGTTTTAAGGATGAATTAATGATGGTGCAATGATTGGTAAATAGTAGGGTTTGTAATTGTTTCTAAAAAGTCTAGCCGATTTACAATAAAGAGTATAAGGACCTGTTTTGTCAACTTTGAAACTTCTAGGATATTTTTTTAATGTCATATACATCTGTAATAATGTGGGAAAAATATAACTTTGGGGTCCTAAGTGTAAATATTGCATTATAATGAATTAAATGAATTTTAAAGGGTACGAATTAAATTAATTAAAAAGAGAGGGACCAAAAGTGTAAATCTGAAATCTTGAGGTTATTTTGAGTTAATACTGATATGAAAAGGTTATTGTGTAATTTTGAGGATTTATGGGTTAAATATGTAATTGTTATGAAATTATGATTTAATATATATGTTTTGTAAACTTAAAGGACTAAATATGTAAATTCTGAATTCTGAGGGGTCTAATCTGTAATGTACTAAATCCTGATAGTATATTCTGTAATTATGAAATATAATATGCTTGGTTGGTAATTATGGATATTGTAGGGTTTAATTTGTAAAATATGTAATTATAAGGTTGGTTTTGTAAATTATGTAACAAAAGGGGTGTAATCTGTAAATTGTGAAGCTTAAGGGAATAAAATGTAATTCTGAATAAAATGTGCATATAATTCTGTAACTTAAAGTATTTTCACTAATGACCTTGGAAATTAATGAAGTTACATTTAAAACCCTAAGCTTTGTATAAATGTCATAATTAACCCTAAACTTCTGTAACTTGATAAATATACTGTTATTCCATAATAATCTTTGAATAAGGGTTCAACCTAATCTAAAATGATAATATCTGTTAATTCTGGGAACCTGCTAATTATGGGAACTTATTAAATCTGGAAAGTTACTAAAAATAGAAAGTACATAAAATAAAGTGATAAACTAAAAGTAATAATCTGAAATAGAATCTGTAGTAATTCTGTCTTCCTCTTCCTTAGGTGTGAAGAAGGAGAAGTCTTGATCTTGTTCTATGTTTGTTTGATTTTCTGCTGTGCTAATAAGGTACAGATATTCTGCCCTTTTTCAGTAAGGGTTTTTCATTCCCTTTTCTTTCAGTTTTACATTTTCTTTATTAGGATCTCCGATACCACTGCTATGTTCCCTTCTGTTGTGAATCTTTGTTGTGATCTGTTTGTCTTGAACCTTTTTGTTTGAACCTCTGCTATGATTCTTTTATTCTGACCCTTTTTCCTGAACTCTGATTGATCTCTTGTTCTGAACCCTGAATTTGTGAATCTTGATTGAATCTGATCTGTGAACCTTGTTCTGAACCTTAACCTGATATATCTGTTGTAAACTTTGATTTGATTTTTGGTATAAACCTTAACCTGTTAAATCCTTATCTGAACCTAATGGATTTTGAACCTTTATTAAAAGCTATTTTAAAAAGAAGCTATACCACTTGAAATGGAAGTTACTAAAAGTTTTGGAAGACCATTTTATGAAAACTATTTTGAAAGATCATTTCAATGAGAACCATTATTAAAGGATTGATTTAAATGAACTCTTGACAGGAACTTCTGAAATGGATTATTGCTATAAACTTGTAATTCTTAACCTTTGATATACTCTTTTGGACTATTGGAAATAAACCTTTTAATCTGAACTTGAGCTTTGATATTAAACTTAATCTGATAAACTCTGATTTAAACCTTATTATCTTATTCTGAATTGTTGACATGACCCTTCTGCCATGAACCCTTAGATATGACTCTGTTTATTATATGACATCTGACCTTGACCACAGTCTGATATCCGAGCCAATCACTAGGCATGAGGGTTTCATGTCCATGTCATTGATGCACCGATGGCATGACTCTAGGGCAGGAGAGTGATGACCTGTCCCATCCCTGATTTTATCTGTTATGTAGGAGAAGATTCTGGCCTACTGGGGCGCATGGATGCATCCTAGTTCTGATCTAATTTCTGTTATCTGTTACTATTTACTGTTATATATGTATATCTGGTGACTGATGGTGTGTGCGATACACGTCTTTCACATTATCTGGGAGCTGATCACTCCAATTGATACATGAGGTCACCCCTCATATTATCTGTTACATGAGAGGCATCCCCTCTGGATTATTATATGATTACTCTGTTATGATATTATCTGTTATCTCTGGGCTCGTGATGGATTTCTGTATTTCCCTAAACCTGGTTTGTACATTATCCCTTTCTCATTTCTTTTCTTTTACCCTTACTCCTTTCCTATTCTTTCACTTTAATTCTGTATCTGTATAATCTGTATTTCTGATTTGTTTCTGTATTGTTCTCTGCTATTGTTTCTGTCATCTATATATCTGTTCACTGAGCTCTAGTAGCTCAGCCGCATTTCTTTTCCTGCGGCAGGTTTTAGTAGGATGCTGGGAATGAGTGAGAGTGTACCTCTGGACTTAGAAGGCTTGGTAGCTATTCTGGATTAGAATTGGATGGAAGATATTATGTTTTAGAATTAGTTTTGAAAGTTTTCGTTGTAACCTTGTAGATTCAGTATTTCATTTGTAAACCTTTGAGATTTTTGTATTACTGTAGATGTATGCTCTGTTTTGATCTGATATGAATCCATTGTTGTGATATCTTTACCCTTGTCGGGTTGGGGTGTTACAGGATACCTCTCAAGTAACCAGATATTATGAGGGGTGTCCTCATGTATCAAATTGGAGTGATCAGCTCCCACATTTTGTGAAAGACGTGGATTGCACCCATCATCAGTCACCACATATATCACATATCACATCACAAATACGTACCTAGGATGCATCCATGCGTCCCTCACACAAATCACATTGGCCATAATAATATAAAGCGCGCATATCACAATCACAATGGGGACGGTGTAGCAAATCACTCGACCACACGCGAGTCATGCCATTGGTGCATCAAAGACATGGCCATGTTACCTTCATGGCTAGGAAACACATTTGGCTCGGGTATCAAACTGAAGGGTCAAAGGTCAAAGGTTCAAACCAAAGCGAAGGTTCAAACAGTCTAAGTCGTCGAATCATAGTCAAAGTCCAAATATCAAAGGTTCATAGCAAAGGGTTCATCATCGGAGGTTCATAATCAAATGGTTCATTTAAAGTAATCTTTATCAATTGATTTTCATAACAATAACCTTTAATGACGGTTTTCACAAAAGCTTAGTCTTGAAAAGTAGTTTTCACAAAAGCTCAGTAAAATCTCAATTAAAGTAGTATCGCATCATTTATAAACATCATTTAAAAATAGTTTTCCTCACACATTTCTATGATAAAATCAAAAAGGTTTTCACATCTAATTACCAAAATCAAATGAACCCCCGAAGTATCAAATGATTCGAATACTAATATCACAAGGTAACGAACGAATATCAGATGGATCATTATAGAAGCTCAAAGCAAAAGGGTCATATCGAATATCAAGGTCAAATGAATCCAACAACGAACCACAGTGTATAGGAACATAGCAATGGCTTAGGGAAATCCTAAACAAATCAAAATCAGAAGTCAAGAGAACGAAGGCACCTTACTGAGAAGGGCATAATATCTGTACCTTAATAGCAGAACACAAGGATAGCAAATGACAAGGACCAAATTACTCCTTCCTCGAACCAGATGTGGCTTTGAACGAGTGAACAAGGCGTATGAGTTTTTGATCCTCTCGGCTAGAAAATCGACACCAGAAAAACTCCTACGATCGAATCAGCTGTTCCACGACCTCAAAGCTATTTTTCCCACCTTCTCTAGACTTGTTAGAACCCAGGAAAAATAAGGATTTACCTCCAGAAAAATCGAGTGATGAATGGTGAGTGTTTGTGTGTGTTTTTGGAGTGTACGAAAGGAAATAAGAGGGATAAATATGAAACGCGTTTAGGAGGGGGAAAGTAGCATGATTCTCGGCATTTAGGTGATTTGGGGATCAATTATACTGAAATATACAAGTTTCCTTAATCATTTGATGATTATCTTCTTAATATTTCATTTAAATAAATTAATCAAATAAATAAAATGTATATGTAAATATTTCGGTTCATGTAATGGTCTTTTGAGGTGTAACCATAATTTTTTGGAAGTGTAAAAATGTAAAAAGGTTGTCTCAAAATTATTTCACTTCATACGTAGCTCGTTACCAGAGGTTTGGAATTTATTTGGTGCTTTATATGTGTTGTAATTAAATTTTAAAGTTTCAGGGGCAATTTGGTCATTTTGCCTGATTTCAAAATTTTGGGTTTTACAACTTCTTCCCCTCTAAAAGAAAATTTTCGTCCTCGAAAATTGAGGTGAAACGAAACGGAAACACAACTGACTGTGAACAGAAATATGAAGGACTTGTTTCTCATGACTCTATCTTGTTGATCAAAGTTTCGGTTTCCTCAGAAAAGACAAATCATACTGAATCTAGATCAAAAGAATAACATTCCAAACGTAACAGATGATAATCGTATTCTCTCGAAAGAGACGCAGGAAATACATCAGATCTTGACAGATATGCCATCCACAGAATTTGATTAAGCAAATCAGATGAGATCGTACAGAAAATAGAATGTCGATACATCAATTGGCAGGCAGTTCTACAACAGAACCTAAGATTCTTATCAGTAACACAGAGGTTAGCAAACGCATGCTGAGAATCCAGACGTATCAATTCGTATAACGGTGAAAGCATATTACGCATATAGATAGAATGAACTTAAAGTCTCACTAACGCAGATGATCTCAAACGGTTATCAGAATTTCTAAACTCTAAGGCACTCCTCGAAATATCCTGAGCCCACAACAAGTGCACGTTATATGATGTAAGTATTATCACGTTGGCCAGACGTCATAATACTGGCATCATATAATTATGCCCTCATGATGGTCATACTCTATCTCAAGTCGTAATCAAAACTCCTATCTTAATCCACCTAGTACTTCTACAGTCTCAGAGGGCAACAAAATCAAATGCCATCGTCAAGAGAGAAAACAAAACTATTCGCAAGAGTATCAAAATCCCAGATTACCTAGCAAAGTGAGGCACGCCGTCACAAGCATCATATCTTCCACAATTCGCCGAAATCTCTCAAAACAAAGCCATCACCGAACATACGAAAATGAACACGAACAGAAATGCTTCTAGGAAACTTAAATCATCAAAGGATCTTATTACTATATAACGAAACTTAAGTGAATCAACGGAAGTGGAAATTAATCATCAATAACTTCGGTCAAATCAATTCTTCCAAACATAAAGGGTCTGTTTCTAAAATCCGTTCATTCAACACATCCAATCTCCTCAAGTCCGGTTAATCTGTCTTTGTCTGTCCATCAATCGGGAAAGTGAAACCAAAATCGGGAACTTGTGTCTGGTTCGTCGAGCCTCCTGCAGTTCTTCTTGGAATGTAATGGAGTAATGTGAATTTCTGGCACGCTCTTCAAATCCTTCATCATCCAGTCTGCTTCCGCTCTCAATTCATCTTGGTACAACCAAGATGAATAGGGAAGTTAGACTGTATGTCTTCATCAGCTCCAGGTTCGCTGTCTTGACTAGATTTTCTTCTTCTGCATCGTCCACACTTCTGTTTTGTAAGGGATGTCTTCACTCTTCAGGTAGCCGGCGTTTTTGTCAACTCCAGGTCAGGCAGGGGAAATAATTCTTCTGATATGTCTCTAGTTGTCCTAATGTATACGAAAACCTTCTGTGCCGTCAGGGAGTACAACCGAGTCTCCTTCTGATTTATCCCAAAATTCTTCCGCCCGAGGGCATGGAAGCTAATTTCTATTTCAACTTTTCCAAAACTCCATTCTAAATCAAACTAAGCAGTTTCTCTCTGTTCACGAAATTTCTCAATGGTATCATAAGTTGCAAACATCTTCCAGAATTCTTCTGCAAAGTTCAAAAGGTTTCAGCTCTCCATTCTGTTATTGGTCTTGACCACATGGTGATAGTTTTCA
Source organism: Artemisia tridentata subsp. tridentata (assembly GCA_021014915.2). Taxonomy (NCBI): domain Eukaryota; kingdom Viridiplantae; phylum Streptophyta; class Magnoliopsida; order Asterales; family Asteraceae; genus Artemisia; species Artemisia tridentata. The sequence continues at coordinate 49,024,452 of CP139507.1, forward strand.
AAACTTGCGGGATTTAAAGGAGATATCCTCGATTAAGAACATCGTTGTCTCTACAAATATCAATTTCTCAAAATGCACAAATGATCGACGAATTTCCTAGCAAAGTGCAAAGATGGTTTTCATGCTCTTCCTCGTCTCCGAACGTACTCTTAAGTCATACAATGACCATTTGCCCAAGTACTCACGAGAAAACATCATTTATCAAATTCGCAAAACAGTCAGAGCTTTAGCTAATACTATTAGCGTCACAAACCGTCATAGCAGTCGTTTACGAATACTGAAGGCGATTCCAAGAATAAAATCAATTTATCAGAAGGAAACTTCGCGCTCTGAAATTAAACAAACACATAGTCGTTTCAGGGTGGAGGAAAATTGGCTCCTAACGGTGTTACGGTTTAGCTTCCTGTAATTAATACATATCTCCTGCCACCATCCTTCTTTATCGCGAACGAAACTGAAACATGCCCAAAAGATACACTAAGCAAACTCACTTCCTGGTCTTCGGTTGCTGCTCTTCCCGGTTGCTCAATCAACTGGTATGATCCCGGACACATCTTTGCTTGGTGACTAGACAATCTCTCGGTATCATGTCAAATCCTACTTCACACTCTAGTGGGAACCTTGGTGGTTCAACCAGGAATCATATTCAGAAAACTCAGGGTGCCAAATAACTCTCAAGATAAGGTTCATTCATTGGTGTACGAAATGGGTTCTAGGAAAACTTCATAGCCGCGAAAGTAACATACGAGTCTCAAGAGTAATAGTGATAGCAAAGGGTTTAACAATCGGTAATCGTAGTAGGGAGTTCAAAATTGTTTCAAACGCCAAAGGTGAGACATAGGAGGGTAGTTGTCAATATTTGAATGCTCAATCAACCAATTCCTTGTCAGAATAAAATCGAAGTTAACTATCCAAAGAAAGACGGATCACAAATCAAATCTTTATCATTCAAAAATGAGGGGAAACATTCTTATACTCGTGGTTATACACCACAAGACTTCTCGTAGGAACAGAGATGGGTGAAACGAAACCAAATAGTGCCGGAAGATTCATAGGTACTTATCAAAAGCAAAATACAAATAACAAAACATATCCAGTACGTCATCGCCATGGAGGTTCTCAGAATGCCCGAAGAGGTATCAAAATGATTAACGAAAGGATCAAAGATCAGAGTCAAAATCTGAAGATGAGGATCAAATAGTGTCAGGCAATTATTATGAAATTCTCAATGCCTTCAAGGTTTAATCAGGTTCAAATCTTAGGTGGTGCAAAACATAAGCTTTCGCTTTCCAAAAGTGATATCAACAGGATCTAACCAAAAGCAAGGCACGAATCAGAGTGATGCGGAAGCAAAGACACTTAAACGAATGCCTTATAGTCTACCCATTCCTCACTGGTCAAAACTTACGTTCCTATAGGGAAATCTTAAAGCAATTTTCAAAGGTTGTCTTACGAGCGCCTACAGGGAAAACTTAGTGGTCCTAACTTACACAGGCCAAGGGTAATTGTATTACGAATCGCAGCCTGTCTCTCTGATACCATAATTGTAACACCCCAACCCGACAAGGGTAAAGATATCACAAAAATGGTTTCATATCAGATCAAAACAAAGCATACATTTACAGTAATACAAGAATCTCAAAGGTTACAAATGAAATACTGAAATTTCAAGGTTACAAATGCGAATACAAATTCTAAAAATATAATATCTTCTAATCAACTCTAATCCAGAATAGCTATCAAGGTCTTCTAAGTCCAAGGTACTCTCCACTCATACCCAGCTTCCAAACTAAAACCTGCCGCAGGAAAAGAAATGCGGCTGAGCTTAAAAAGCCCAGTGAACAGATATATATATATAAACGAAAACGAAAACAAAAGGAAACGAACATATATGGTATAGTGCAATGGAATAACATAAGGTATAGACAAAGGTACAAAGTAAGAAAGGGAAAAGGGAAGGTCAGTAATCCACCACGAGCCCACACAAATCACATCACATATCACAATCCTGTAGCAATCTAGAGGGGATACCTCTCAAGTAACCAGATAATATGAGGGGTGTCCTCATGTATCAAATTTGAGTGATCAGCTCCCACATTTTGTGAAAGACGTGGATTGCACCCATCATCAGTCACCACATATATCACATATCACATCACAAATACGTACCTAGGATGCATCCATGCGCCCCCCACACAAATCACATTGGCCATAATAATATAAAGCGCGCATATCACAATCACAATGGGGACGGTGTGGCAAATCACTCGACCACACGCGAGTCATGCCATTGGTGCATCAAAGACATGGCCATGTTACCTTCATGGCTAGGAAACACATTTGGCTCGGGTATCAAACTGAAGGGTCAAAGGTCAAAGGTTCAAACCAAAGCGAAGGTTCAAACAGTCTAAGTCGTCGAATCATAGTCAAAGTCCAAATATCAAAGGTTCATAGCAAAGGGTTCATCATCGGAGGTTCATAATCAAATGGTTCATTTAAAGTAATCTTTATCAATTGATTTTCATAACAATAACCTTTAATAACGGTTTTCACAAAAGCTTAGTCTTGAAAAGTAGTTTTCACAAAAGCTCAGTAAAATCTCAATTAAAGTAGTATCGCATCATTTATAAACATCATTTAAAAATAGTTTTCCTCACACATTTCTATGATAAAATCAAAAAGGTTTTCACATCTAATTACCAAAATCAAATGAACCTCCGAAGTATCAAATGATTCGAATACTAATATCACAAGGTAACGAACGAATATCAGATGGATCATTATAGAAGCTCAAAGCAAAAGGGTCATATCGAATATCAAGGTCAAATGAATCCAACAACGAACCACATTGTATAGGAACATAGCAATGGCTTAGGGAAATCCTAAACAAATCAAAATCAGAAGTCAAGAGAACGAAGGCACCTTACTGAGAAGGGCAGAATATCTGTACCTGATGTGCGTGTGTATTGCTCTAATTCTTTTATATCCACGGTAGCGGCTCCAAGAACTTGGTGCGCGCGTGATGTCGTTGTGGTTTTAGCAGTATTAATGCCTACTCAAGTTTTAAATTTATATTTAGCCGACTTATCAATAAAACACACACTTTAACGAGCAGTGTACCCGGTCAGTATGAATGTAATGGTAAGTAGAGTGTCGATCACTAAGAGTGGAACGTATTATCTAGTTATCCTAATCAGTATTTTAATATCCTAGGTTAGCTATACAACCTAATCTAACGTAAGGGGGTTCAGCCTGAGAGACTGGCACGGTTTGGTTATGATTAAATAGAAAACTAAACTAATGAGCACGAATCAGCGATTAGCACACACGTACACAGATAGATACTAGAGACAATAAGAAGACCTGTCCTGATAATTAAGTAGCTTGTCACTTGTTTTATTGCTAGTTTTATATGAAGTGTATATAATTAACCCTTTCTCGTTGGCTCTAATCTTATCGGCGAGTAAACCCTTAATGATCACTTATGTCTATCCTACTATCCTAGAAACGATAGAATAAATAGGCGAGGAGGGGCATGTCGACCCAAGCAATGCTCAGCTAGACACAGAGGTTATCAATGCACTAATAAAAGTCACCAAATACATCAACATATAAACTTTAATTAATGGGAAATCAATTTTAAGGGTTGCCCATGATTTTCCGTAGTCACATGGAATCGGCCCATCAATCCTGATGAATTAAAGTGTACTAATACAATAAAACAAAACTACTTAATGAATTGAATACATGCAGGACCTTCTTACAGCTCTTGTATCTTCGTTTAGGGTGTGTCTTGTGCTGCTAATGCGTCTGAATTCGTCTCCTAGGGTTTCTTCTGTCTTCGGTCTCTAAAGTCTAGTGTCTGTAGGATCCCGAAATTCATCTGGCCTTGGGGTATTTATAGTTTCTGTCTGAGGGTTAGATGCGGCGCATAGGATAAGTAGATGCGGCGCATTGACTTAACTTCGGGTGGGGTCAAGATTAATATATTCAGGAATATTCGTACACCGCCTTAAGATGCGGCGTAACTCCATTTCTCTATGCGGCGCATGTCCTTTGTCGTCTTGGATCGTAACTTGTGAAATCTTGATAGTGATGCGCCGTATGTAAGAAGTATGTTGTGGCGTATCTGGAGCAGAATGATCTTGATCTTGTACATTTCAGTAGACTCTTAACATCTTGCTTGTTTTGCTCCATAATTGGTCCAAAATCGCCAAGTTTCACATAATACTTGTTTTTACCTGAGAATTACAAAAGTAAACATTAACGTATCAATTCTCATATATAATATAATAAAACAAGTCAAATAAATAGGATCAATGATGATAATAAAATGTACTTATTTGAGTTCATCAAATATTGAAAGCTTTGCCCTTGATTAGCCCGATTTTGATTTTGATTGTATGGAACAATGTGGTTTGGCACATTCTGATTTTGATTTTGATTTTGTGTGAAACCGGGTGGTCCGAGAAAATTGTTAGAACGGTAGCTGAGGAGATTACGGTCTCCCTGAGGCTGGTAACCGTTACCACCTTGATTGAAATTTCCAGAAGCAGCATACACATTCTCTTGAGTATAGCCACCGGAGGCTGGGCACTCAAAATATTTGTGAGGACCACTACATATTTCACAACTCTGATTGACAACATTAACTTGATGAGAAGTGGATTGTGCTTTGGTTAATGATTCAACTTGTTTAGCAAGAAAGGCAATAGTCTCATTTGTTTTGGTATTAGTATCAAGAACACGAGCTAAAACTTCATCACTAATTTTGTTAGCACTCGAAGTGGGAATCTTGTTTCGTGAACTCCTCACTTTTGATTTATTCTCAATAATCATGAAAGCATCCTGACTATTTCTCGTTAACAAGTTTCCACCCGCAGCAGAATTGAGTGAGTCTTGATCGGCCAGACTCAACCCATTGTAAAATGTGTCAATTTGGTGCAAGTCAGAGAAGCCATGATTAGGACACTTTTCTAATAACTCCTTAAATCTATCCCAAGCTTCGCTGAACGATTCATCGAAAGCTTATTGAAATCGAAATATTTGAGTTCGGAGACTAGAAGTTTTGGAAGGAGGGTAGAAATGATTAATGAACTTTGTAGCTAGATCTCCCCAAGTTAAAATGGAATTAGGGGGTTCTTTCTCTAGCCAAGTTCGAGCCGCTCCTTTCAAAGAAAAGGGAAACAATTTCATTTTGATGACATCGTAATCAACTTGGTTAATCTTAATTGTTTCAGCAATATCGGTGAAATTTCGGATATGAACATAAGGGTCTTCATGATCAAGTCCGTGAAATGAGATACCCGTGATAAGATTGAGTAACCCGTGATTGATTTCAAAGTGGTTTGCTTGAATATTGGGTATCACGATGGCTCGTCTAACACCATTGAAAGGTGTTTGGAGACGTTCCTCCATTGGACGGAGATCGGGAGCCGGATTAACACCCACCGGAGGGTGTTGATCGTGTTGGTCCATTTCCTCAACGGTTGAGAATTGAACACGGTTGTTTTGACAGATAATCCTCTCGGGATTTGAAAGTGGTGAAAGAAGAGGTTGAGAAGAAGAAGAACGGGTGTGCATACACCAAAAGAAATAAAATCAAAAAGAAAAATCAAAAACAAAAGTTGAAACTGAAAATATTTTTGGATTTTTATTTTTTTATTTTTTATTTATTTTTAGTACCGATCCCTCAATCAATATTCGTTTCTTTTACGACTACGCGCAAAGTGGCGGAGAAGCAAAGGTCTGCCGAAGCTAATTAAAAACCCGCCTCTTTCGGTCTGCAATTTAATGTCAAGACCATCCTTAAACCACTTGTATAGGTTGTAATCGAAAAAAATAATCTGAAAATCAAATGATTTCACGATTGTTTTGTTGTTATTCGGAATGGTTTACAACACTTTTGAAGAAAAGTGAGGATTTATTTTATTTTTGTATTTTTGAAAACACTTTAGGAAAAGTGTTTTATTTTTTTATTTTTTTGTATTTTTATTATTTTTTTTTTAAAAAAACGATAACTTTCGAGGAAGGGTCTTCAAAACACATATCGAAAAACAAAATCACAAATTCGCGTCAACCTTCCCCGGCAGCGGCGCCAAAAATTGATTTTTCAATTATAGTATATATTTCTCCAAAGGAAACACAAAGGAAATATGTGTAACCCGAGTCGTAGTCCCGATGAAGATTGAATGGAATTTAGTGATTCGGGATTTGTGATTCGTGTAGTGAATATGAATAAGAGTGATTGATTTAGGATTACACTACTAATATTAAAATAACAATCAAGATTAACAATTAAACTAAGCTAATAGAACAATTAAACTAAACATTTAAACGAAAATTGAATTTTAAAAACGAACGCGACGTAATTTAAAAACGTAAATAAAAGTGAGATGCTAAATTCTAAGCCCTAAAATTTTGAAAATAATTTTCCTATATTAAAACTGATAAAATAAAATTTTTGGAAAAAGAAAAATATTTTTTTGACTTTTTAATAATTTTTTATGAATTTAAAACTAGTTAAAATTCTTTAAAAAAATAGTAGAACTAAATAAAAAATTCTGAAAATTTTTGGGGAATTTTAATTTTAAATAAGAAATTTAAGAAAAATGATTTCAGAAACTGATTATGTCTAAATAAGCTAAAACAGTGAAATAAGCACTAGGAAATAAGCTAAAAAATAAGCACAAATAAGCCAAAAACTATGAAAAGCTAAGGACATGTTATTCTAAGTACTGGAAGCTCAAAAGGACTGAAAAATGAAAAATTAAGCTCAAGCAATAAGCTGGAAATAAGCTGATCAGTTTAAAACCAATTCAGAATCTAAACAGCCTTAAGTGCCTACTTTCAGCTTAATTTTAAACTCAGAAAAAGCTGATTAAAGGATTCCAGAATCTCAGGCTTATAGTCTATATGTAAATCTATCTGAAAACCCAATATGCCCAAAATTAAAGCTTATTCACTATCCTAATAAGCCACCAGATCAGATGGTGATGAAACGAAAAAAAACTTGTGCAGCAGACAGCAGAATGAGTGGCAGATTTGCAGACCTAGAATAAGCACTTTATAAGCTGATTTTTAGTGATCCCAGATATTGCCTTTCAAGCTTGCTATAAGAACTAACTAAAAACCAAAAATCAGATCCTAGTACTAACTAATTAAGCCACAATTAGCACTAGTTCAGCAATGAAAAGTGGTAAAAATACCCTGTGACAGCAGATTCAGCTTTTTGGCGCAAAACTTCCAATACTCAGCGAAACAAAACCAATTTCTGGATTCTTACTTAAAGTACTGAAACACACCCAACTTTGCTAAAAATAGTGACCAGATTAGCTTGAGCTTATTAGAAGCTAATTAGTGCAGTTTGATATCTAAGCTTGAACTTACTAACTCAAATCCTCAACATAAGTTACAATAGCTTATCATCTAACAGCCTATCTAACCTCTGTTAAGCACAATCAAAATTAGACTAAAAGCAAATGAACAGTACAAATGGCTTTTGACCAAAACAGGCTTTGTCCTAAACACCCTATATTAATCTGTTTTGAAACTGTTGTACTAAAATTCACCAAATGAAGTTAAACTAAACACAAACAAAGCTTATTCTAAAACATAATAAACATAATCAAAGCAATAAAATCAGATAACTAAGCTATACTATGAATTAAACTTGACAATTGAGAAAATGAAACAAGAGAACTTACAATTAACCCCTCAGCTGAACAGAGGGCAAAACTTCAACACAGCCTATCTCTAGATAGGCCAAATACTTCCACTACACTATTTGATCTATCAAAATACCCTTAGCATCTTGTTCTTCATATGACAGTTGACTATTGTTGACTTTTGATTTTTGTGAAGTAAAGACAAAATGGACTGAATGAAAGCTTACAGTAAGCTATGAAGCTTATATAAGCTTAACAAAACAGAAATCAGCTTATTAATAAGCTGGAATACTTTTTTTTTTTTTTTTTTTTTATTTTTTGTTTTAGAATGATATTCAGAAATCTAAATTAATAACAACTAAATAAATTGCAAGCAATACTGTAACAAGAATTAAGACAGCAGAATCAAATGAACTTTAAATGAAATTTCATTAATAAAATTTAAAGAGTACAAAGGTAACACTGATACAAAATGAAATTTAAAGAGACTGAAATTTATAAAAACAGAAAAATTACAATAAACTCAAAGCATAAAAAAAATTACAATGATAAAAAAAAATATCTCATTGAGGAGAAATCCTTCTCTATTTATAGGCTATGAATGAACCTTCTGGGACTTCCATGCTGGCGATCCTCGTGCATCCTCAGCTTATCTTAACCCTTAGATCACCCTTGCTCCCTACGCTTTAATCACAGCCAAAGGATCAAAATAGTGACATGGCTTGACCAATTAGCAGCTCCCACGTGTCCCTGGCAGTTGTCAGGCCTTCCAGAAAGTCCAATCATTGGGTAATTTAATTAGTACGAGGTTAATTTGGCGGGTACAGTAACTAGGGTTCATGGAGGTAAAAATTGGGGATAAAGGATTTCGCGCGTGTGGGAGAGTGTGTGTTTTTATTATTTTGACCGGGGTTTATATCTTTGACCGGATGTGAGACTGGGTCGGGTCAAGTGGTTTTGTGGGCTGGGTAGTTAGATGATGGGCTGGGTTTATTTTTGAGGAAATGGGTTGGATTGTTGATAGGATCCGGTTGATATTAGTTTTAAGAGTTTAAGGTTTTTTTTTTTTGTTTTCAAGGGACCATTTATGTAAATTCTGAAAACCTAGGGACTGATATTGCTATTTCTTCAAAGTTGATCTAAGGGTGATTTCTGACTCTTTGACCAAGTATGACTTTCCCGGCATCGGCTTTGATTCCTTTCCATATCTCGTGCTCGTTTTCCCGGTTTTTCTTTGATTTTGTCCTATTTTTGTAATATCCTTCCCTGCACAATCAAAAACACAAAAACACAATATCTTTTGGCATTTTGGTCAGTTTTTCGTCTTTTTGGGTCCGGTTTTGGTCAAGAAAAGGTATGTGAATAAGCACATACCACAAATCTAATCGTTTAACTGTCCAGTCGTGACGAATATTCTATCATAAGCTTGGCAAGTATACGCATCTCCCCCACTAAAGCTAAGGAATAACAAGTCTAAAGCGGTAAAAAAGGTTTGTTGGTTAAGGTTTGATCATTCTTCTTAACCTCTATCGATCTCATATTCCAGAAAAGGCGACAAAATCACAAATACATGATCGAATCCACGACCACGATACTTGCAATTGCTCAAATCCTTAACTCGAATAAGCTAAAGATAGGACCAAGTAATCTTCACCAATAATATTATATCAAAAAGGGCGACAAAATCATAAATACATAGCCGAATCCACGACTACGATACTTAAGATTGCTCAAATCCCTAATCTCAATAAATCAAAGGTTTGGATAAAGAATGATATAGGGTATGGATAATATTTTGGGATACAAATTGGTGTAAAATGAAAAATAAACAAAACAGATAAATTAAAATCCTAAGTGTGGTTAATCACTATCCCAACCATCCCATGAATAAGACTCATATCATTGAATAACTCACGCTTTAACACTTGAAACACACGCTTTAGGTAGACACGAATTATACTCAACAAGATCTCAATCAAAGAATAACCTTAGTTGGCGTTCCCATAACGGCCAACTCCCATTCAATCCATAAATATAATATACAACAAATAGTGGTGATATCGCCCACTTAATACAAAACTTTACATAAGTTGATTAAAACAAACTTCCAACTTTTCCTTTTTCTTTTTCTTTTTTTTTTTTTTTTTTTTTTTTTTTTTTTTTTTTTCGAATTCAATGTGTAAAATTTCACAACTTTTCTATCACTATTTTTCCGGATAATTTTTCCATACTTTTCATACTTTCAGAAATAACTGTAATAGCGAAAGTAGTAAACACACGAAAAATAAACTCAAAGATATACAATATTTACTTTCATACCAATTGCATTGTGCAATTTCCCGACCTAACCAAAGATAATGAATTACGCACGCGAACACAGGTAATGTAAGGAAACACACTTTGCCTAAAGCAATTAACCAACCACGGATTTTAATCTACAGGGTAGGCTAAGGTGTAAGGGTGTAACGAAACATTATAACAAAGGTGCAAGAAACGAAAGGAATGGCTCTGAGTGTTTTTCTAGGGGTATCTTACTCTAAAAGTGAGAGTAACAAAGGGTTTATACGGGGGTTAACTAACCAATGTAGTTAGTTAATATCACATAACATATAAAGGCTATTTGGGTGTAATCCTAGAAATTTACCAATTTAGACAAGTCATTCCAATTATATAGATAATACTTATTATGGTGGTCTCAAATAGTATACAAGCCAAGTTCTAAAGTTTACAAGTCACCGACACACTCATAGATTTGTGAATTTTGATAAGTTCACAATTTTTGGAAATAATGTTATGTGTGCAGCTATGTAATTTAGACTTTAAACAAAAACATGCTAAAAATTTTAAATTTTGATATATTAAGCGCATTTTAAGCATATTTTGAAAAAGTTTAGGACAAGTAAGTGTTCTAATTCTCCAATCCCCCCACTTAAGTTAAACAACGTCCTCGTTGTTTGTATCAAAGATTAAAAACTGGAAAATAAAAAGAATTAGAACAGAAAAACTCCCCTGAGATTTGCTCGGTATGATCCTCCATTTGTATAAGAGCAAAAATCAACTTTCTTGTGGATTAGAACGTTTAAGCTTCATATTTGATGTATCCACAAGAATGCAAGAATCTATAATACCATTAAGACTTTAACACACCTGAATTAAGAAGGTTCAAACTTGCATAATACATTAGTAGTTAGTAGAAATAAAACATAAAAAATTAAAATGAAAATAATCAGGTCAGTCGATACGCCGTATCTTATGGAAGAAGATACGCCGTATCGAGCCTGGAATAAGTACGAATCAGAATGAAAGATGCGTCGCATCCTTAACCAGGGATGCGCCGCATTAAAATACTGACAGAAAGTTTTAACGTCAAAAGTAAAAAATGCAGAAAATTAAATAAGATATGACCAGTGCAGGCGATGCGTCACATCTTAGGATTGAGATGCGCCGTATCTTCTGCAGGCCTGACAGACTCGACACAGAACATAAAGGTAAAAATTTTCTTCCGGGTTGTCTCCCGGTCAGCACTTGTCTTTATTCCAGAGTCTTCAAGTTAGACTCACGTTCAGCTCCTTATTCTGTTCTATTGAGATCTTCCATCTCAATCTCTCTCTTAGTTCCATATTCAAGTAACCAAACATTCTTTCCGCTAATTGGAACATCCTTGACACTAATCCGCCTCTAGTAGTTATTTCATTCGGGTCGTGCCTTTGGAACAAAACTCCTTTAATCACCTTCGACAATTGGTGCACCTCAATCGTCAATTCTCTAATCATACAGTTTTGTTCTTTCAGCAACAGTCCATTGATGAAAGTTTCGACCTCATGATGATCCTTATCACATTCGTGGGCGAACTTAGATACAATCTCATCGGTTGTATGTTTAATCCATGGTCCTCCGAACCAGCTTGGGAAAATATCAATCATGATTCCTGAAACACAAAACAAATAGGCTTCGAAGTAAAAAATTTCTAAGAGACAGGAAAGATGATTAGAATTTTCTCCGTTCGGGAATAACAAAAATAAAAGTTGCTGATATCTGCAACCGATGCGCCGTATCCAGAAAGTTGGATACGCTGTATCTTATAATCGTTAAAATTTAATCAGACTTTTATTCAGAAAGCAGATACGCCGCTTATGATTTAGAATGCGCCGTATCAGTTTTATTTATCAAAAATCGATTATATTTATTAAAATTAAATGCGTCGTATTAACAAAAGTTAATGCGCCGTATTTTCGTTACGTTTCAAAATACAAGATTTTTGATTCAGAAGATGCGCCGTATCGATAAAGATCGATGCGTCGTATCTGTCTAATAATTCGAAAACTGTTTTTAATATAAATAGACAATATGCCGTATCTGTTAAAACAGATGCGTCGTATGGCGTTAGGGTTTAGAAAAATTTCTTATTAAAAACACAATACGCCGTATCTTGGGGAAAGATGCGTCGTACTCGAATTTATTAAACGCGTTGTATTTATAAAAATTAAACGCAATACGCCGTATCTATGAAAATAGATGCGCCGTATCATTTGCATCAGCTCAATACAACGATAGCAGAATGAAGAAAAATAGAAAAAGAAAAATAAAAAACAAAAACAAACAAAAAGAAACAAAAATTAAAGAAAATAAAAACACACAAAAACAGAAAACATGCAAATAATACAATGAATGCAATTTAACTAATATATAACAGAGTTAGCGGTTAGAATCTAAAAATTAATAAGAAAAACCTAATTAAAATACTAATCAAATTAACAGATAATAACAATTCACTCCCCGGCAATGGCGCCAAAAACTAGATGTGCGTGTGTATTGCTCTAATTCTTTTATATCCACGGTAGCGGCTCTAAGAACTTGGTGCGCGCGTGATGTCGTTGTGGTTTTAGCAGTATTAATGCCTACTCAAGTTTTAAATTTATATTTAGCCGACTTATCAATAAAACACACACTTTAACGAGCAGTGTACCCGGTCAGTATGAATGTAATGGTAAGTAGAGTGTCGATCACTAAGAGTGGAACGTATTATCTAGTTATCCTAATTAGTATTTTAATATCCTAGGTTAGCTATACAACCTAATCTAACGCAAGGGGGTTCAGCCTGAGAGACTGGCACGGTTTGGTTATGATTAAATAGAAAACTAAACTAATGAGCACGAATCAGCGATTAGCACACACGTACACAGATAGATACTAGAGACAATAAGAAGACCTGTCCTGATAATTAAGTAGCTTGTCACTTGTTTTATTGCTAGTTTTATATGAAGTGTATATAATTAACCCTTTCTCGTTGGCTCTAATCTTATCGGCGAGTAAACCCTTAATGATCACTTATGTCTATCCCACTATCCTAGAAACGATAGAATAAATAGGCGAGGAAGGGGCATGGCGACCCAAGCAATGCTTAGCTAGACACAGAGGTTATCAATGCACTAATAAAAGTCACCAAAGACATCAACATATAAACTTTAATTAATGGGAAAGCAATTTTAAGGGGTGCCCATGATTTTTCGTAGTCACATGGAATCGGCCCATCAATCCTGATGAATTAAAGTGTACTAATACAATAAAACAAAACTACTTAATGGATTGAATACATGCAGGACCTTCTTACAGCTCTTGTATCTTCGTTTAGGGTGTGTCTTGTGCTGCTAATGCGTCTGAATTCGTCTCCTAGGGTTTCTTCTGTCTTCGGTCTCTAAAGTCTAGTGTCTGTAGGATCCCGAAATTCGTCTGGCCTTGGGGTATTTATAGTTTCTGTCTGAGGGTTAGATGCGGCGCATAGGATAAGTAGATGCGGCGCATTGACTTAACTTCGCGTGGGGTCCAAGATTAATATATTCAGGAATATTCGTACACCGCCTTAAGATACGGCGTAACTCCATTTCTCTATGCGGCGCATGTCCTTTGTCATCTTGGATCGTAACTTGTGAAATCTTGATAGTGATGCGCCGTATGTAAGAAGTATGTTGCGGCGTATCTGGAGCAGAATGATCTTGATCTTGTGCATTTCAGTAGACTCTTAACATCTTGCTTGTTTTGCTCCATAATTGGTCCAAAATCGCCAAGTTTCACATAATACTTGTTTTTACCTGAGAATTACAAAAGTAAACATTAACGTATCAATTCTCATATATAATATAATAAAACAAGTCAAATAAATAGGATAAATGATGATAATAAAATGTACTTATTTGAGTTCATCAGTACCTTAATAGCAGAACACAAGGATAGCAAATGAAAAGGACCAAATTACTCCTTCCTCGAACGAGATGTGGCTTTGAACGAGTGAACAAGGCGTATGAGTTTTTGATCCTCTCGGCTAGAAAATCGACACCAGAAAAACTCCTACGATCGAATCAGCTGTTCCACCACCTCAAAGCTATTTTTCCCACCTTCTCTAGACTTGTTAGAACCCAAGAAAAATAAGGATTGACCTCCAGAAAAATCGTGTGATGAATGGTGAGTTTTTGTGTGTGTTTTTGGAGCGTACGAAAGGAAATAAGAGGGATAAATATGAAACGCGTTTAGGAGGGGGAAAGTAGTATGATTCTCGGCATTTAGGTGATTTGGGGATCAATTATACTGAAATATACAAGTTTCCTTAATCATTTGATGATTATCTTCTTAATATTTCATTTAAATAAATTAATCAAATAAATAAAATGTATATGTAAATATTTCGGTTCATGTAATGGTCTTTTGAGGTGTAACCATAATTTTTTGGAAGTGTAAAAATGTAAAAAGGTTGTCTCAAAATTATTTCACTTCATACGTAGCTCGTTACCAGAGGTTTGGAATTTATTTGGTGCTTTATATGTGTTGTAATTAAATTTTAAAGTTTCAGGGGCAATTTGGTCATTTTGCCTGATTTCAAAATTTTGGGTTTTACAAGACGAGTCACTAGGATCTGATGTGCGGGCCAGGTTCTGTGGGGGTAAGTCCTCCTTAGGTGTCGACTCTCGACGATGAGGTGCAAATGGGTATGACTGAGTAAGTAAGTCAAAAAGGTAGTCGGGTCTGACTGGAGGTGGAGGGGGTGATGATAGTGGTGGTGGTATGGAGTGCTCAGGAGATGGAGGTGGTGTCAGCATGATTATATCTAAGGGTGCTGTCGGGGATAGAGGTGGTAATGGTGGTGGTATAATAGGAACCAATGGTAATCGTACCCTCTTACGGGCAGTGTGAATCCTGAAGGGACCATTTGGGTGACTCCTAAATGGTCTCATGAAAGGCTCAGGCTCATAAGGCTGTAGAACTCTGACTCGCCTGCGCCGGATAACCGGTGCAGGTGGGGGTGGTGGTGTAGGAAGGGAAGTCTCTGTGTCAGATGTAGGTAGCCACTGCTGCGACTGCATGTACTGGTCGTATGATAGTGGGGTGTAGGTGGGAGAAGCTGGATGGTTCTCCGGAGGAGGTGGTGGAGTAACTGCCTCGTATCCTGAAGAAATATGTGCTCGTCTAGCTTGCACATACGGGTCATCTGATAGAGGTGAATTAGGGTTGCCTGCCGGTACAACAGGTGTCATTGGTGGGGTAGGAACAACTTCACCCTCCTCGAAGGGCTCCGTTTCACCAGATGCGACACTTGACACTGTAGGAGTAAGGGTACTAGGAAATACTGGTGAAGTAGTGGACGATAGAGTATCCTCAGTCTCCACATCAGATGGTAAGGTGCTAGGGTGAGAAGCTGAAGACATGGTACTGTAATAATCCCGAAAATAGTAAATGTAAGTCATCAATATAGAATCAAGTATATTAAAGTTGACATGAAATAATCTGTTAAGCAACATTCTATACACGGTGTTGTAAATATGTAGGCACGGAGGGCGTAAGGTGGTATGGTGTAAAATGGTCCATTTTGAAAGCATAGTTATAGTCCAGTGTTTAAAATACACTTGGTTCTCTATAACCATGTCTCTGATGCCAATCTGTAACACCCCCTAAATTTCAACTTAACAGCGGAAGACTAATAAGGGTATTACTTCGAGGATCACAGTCATAATCATAGAAAATGACTCAAAAGAGGCGTTTTGAAAGTTATTATCATTCATTTAATAATTCGAGTACAAAAAGGATTCCATAGTTTAGTATCTCCCAAAATATATAATAGTTTAAAATGAATGATAAAGTTTATTTGACACCAAAACCAACAGTTTATTGCCCACTCCGTGCCTCAAACGCTCCATTAGTTACCTGAGATAAACATGCTAAAAGTCAACAAAATTGTTGAGTGAATCCATAGCGTTTATATATAATAATCACTTGAACACAAGTCTCAATTTGTATAATTGTATAGAAACACAATTATAGTAGAAATAGTAATATTGCAGTGTAGCAAATTGCCCTAAGTCTAATGACACACAAACGTTAACATGTGTGATACCATAGAAATGATATAAATAAAATACACCATAAAATGGGGTAAGCATGATGCCCTCATGTAGGAGATTGCCATCTTCCTATTGTTTACTCAAATAAAGTGCATTTGGTCACCATTCCGGCTAACTCAAATGGGGCGTCAACTGCCAATAGATCTATTCACTATATTCGCGTTCACTCGCAAGTGATTAATGGTTCATGATATGAGGGACTTTTGGCAATAGCGGTAACTTAGGCAATATCAATCAGGTATAGCATACAGAAAAATACTTGTGTTCTGTTTTGTAGCATGTATCTCCCCACGAGTTTAAAATACATATAAAAGTGGGACTATGAGCTCACCTCAGCTGTAGTAGACAAAGTAATGTGACGTCAAACGTAATATGGGAATGGCTCCAACACACGACCTGAATAATATGGAAGTCTGAGATTTTGATAGTTTAAGCTTGACCTAACGCGAATAATGATTATAGAAATGGTATGGGATAGCTAAATGGTTTATGAACAAGGATGGTTTGTATGCTTAAAATGCTTAAAGTTCAAAAATATTATTATATACAATATTATCTTGTTTTTATTTATATTATATCCGTACATATCATCTCTTCAAAAGTTAGTTGATGATAAGTTATGTTATTAGTTAAAAAGCTTCGTTATATATATACGTACGTAACGTCATTTAAATAATTTTTACGCAATGTCTAAATATTTTCTTAGGATATAAATTGATAAAACATTAGTGTGAATATATAAAAATAAAGTTACTGAATAAACCTTCAAGTTATATGAATTTTACACTTTTAACCCTAATGGTGAAACTTTTACATTTTTAGTCTAAAGTTATAATATATTTGTATTTTAGGTTTATACTATCCTAATATGACATTTTAACACTCATGGTTTCCAAATATTCATTTTCCACCCTTAAATAACTAAAATGACAGTTTTGACATTAACTCATAGGAAAGTTACACTTTTAACCCATTTCACATAACTTTTGCATTTTTAGTCAAAAAATCACAATTTTTAGAGTTTATGATTTCCGTTTATTAAATAAGTTTCTAACAGCTTATTAAAGTCTACAAAATAGCTTATTTTCTGAAAATAGCTTATTGTCAAGTTGTTGGGCCTTAAGGTCCATTAACAGCCCGTTAGTATTTTAAAAAGTCCATTGGGTTCGAAATTGATTGGGCTGGAATGTTGACTTAAAATAGATCATATTCAACTTAACAAAACTGCTTTTAAACTGCTTATTCGTAAAACTGCTTATTGAGCTTATTGGGCTTTTAAGGCCCACTCGATAAGGTTTAAGGTTTAAGAAAACGTCTCGAATGCACTTAGCTTATAGGTTTGAAAAGGTAATACGAAAGCTTATCTAGGTAGCTTATTAGCACAACTTATTTGTTTAGCTTATGGAGAAGTGGGTTGGGTCATTAGACTGACATGCTACAAGTCCAAAAATGATTATACGACCTGTTTTCTAAGCGACATCACCAAGTGGTCCAGTTTTGATATAATGTCATAATTATGGTACGATGGTAACATGGTTATAAAACAAGTCTCGAAAACTTAGTAAATGTTGATATAAGTTATAAATGGTTATGCTACTTCATGCATGGACACACAAGGAATTGAGGATGCCATATTATAGATGAAAATGATTAACGAGAGTACAAAATATATGGTGAAAGCTAGGAAGGGTACGATGGAATTTTTAAACGTGCAAAGTAGTAGGAATAAATATGTGTACGTATGGAAACTAGGATGAAAGACTTGCTACACCAACAGAGGGTGGGGAGGACACCAAATATGGACTAGGGATCAAGAGGGTAACAACGTAGCTCGTCTAAGAACCCAAAAACGTGTCGAGATCAATGTCTAGCAACTTGGAAGATGGAATAAACGCTTGGAATGCTGGCCTTTGTTTCTCTTATGCACCTCGGTAGAGAGAATACTTGGAATATATTTGGTAGTGAATGTTTGTGAGTGTACGTATGAAGATATATGCATGGGACTTCTTATAACTCTTATTTTAAACACAACATGGCTCATTGGGATGTTAAGGAGATTAGGATAAGGAGATTGGGAATCCACAGCTAGCCTAGAGTACTTGAGTAAGTTTGAAACTAGCTTAAGAGAGTTGCAAGTGTGTGTGATCGGTTTTAGTGAAACAAAGAGGTCAAGTGGGTTGGTTTTACTGTATTCGACATTCCATGTGTCCAACCGACATATATATGTGACCAAAATATTTAAGAAGCATGTTGTGAGGCTTATAGAAACCTCTCGGCTAAGTAACGAGGCAAGGGCTTAGGCAAATATAAGTTTTAGTGATTTTGGTTAACACTTAAGTGTGTATGTACAATGGTCGAACCTAGCTCAGCTTTGGGGTTCGTTTTCTTATTAAACGATCGTACCAAATGATATGTTTTGTCATTCCTGAATCCTTGTTGTAAGGTGAATCGAGTCGTGTATTTTGTGGCACGACTTGTTTTGTCATTCCTGAATCCTTGTTGTAAGGTGAATCAGAGTATTCTGTGACTGTTTCTAACTGTTTCTCTAGCTAACCCCACATGTGTACTTGGTTAAGTTGAATTTTTTATTAAGCTAACAAGACTTCTGAAGATTTTTTATTGAATTTTTTTTTTATCTTGTTTCGCTTTCATTTACTTCATTTTAAGTTGTGAAATTTTTTGGTTTCTTAAAATCCGGTTTTGTAGATTTACTTGAGCACTTTGTGTATCTGAACTTTTAGGTTTTTTATTTATGATTTATAGATTATATTTTTATGTTTACTTGAATTTAGTTTTCTTGGTTTTAACCGAAACCTAATCGAATTCTAATTTCATGTATGGTTTGATATTATCCATAGGTTTCTTGTAAAGTAATCAGGATGTCTGACGACTAGACAGTGTGTATTAAGGAGAAAATGTCAAATTAGGGATGTGTTATACATACCCTCCCTATGTTGTCACATCAGAGAGGGTTTGGTCAAACCGTACAACTCGCGATGCACATCGTACAAGCCAGCGATGCATCCAATGATTGGATACCCTCCCTATGGGAGGGTGTGGATAAACTCACCCGTCAAATTAATACCTTTAGTCTAACTTTGTTTATTAATCCTATTTTTATTAAATTTTTAGGAGTAAATTGCAAAATTTGTCCTTGTGGTTTAGCCAAATTGTATGTTTCGTCCGTATGGTTCGGAAAGTTTAAACGGCATCCCTGTGGAGCAACCTTGGGTCCGATTTTGTCCTTTCTTAAACTAAAATTACTAAAATACCCCTTTGTTCTGCCTAGTTAAAAAGGAAGATGATGGGGGTATTTTCGTAATTTCAGTTTAAGGAAGGACAAAATTGGACACAAGGTTTTCCCACAAGGATGCTACTTGCACTTTCTGAACCATACAGACGAAACATGCAATTTGGCCAAACCACAAGGACAAATTTGCAATTTACTCCATTTTTAAAGATAAAGCTTTGATAATGATCTTAGAGGGCCGGGTATGGTGGATCAAGCACATGCGCCATCCGACGTGTACCCACGCCAAACGCACACCATGACACTAAGGACCTTAAGCACCAAACGCAGCGCCAATTCTTTGGCTTGAGCCAAAACAAATTTTCGTTTTTTTTAGTCGATTAAAAATGAGTATGTGTTTGTGTTGTGTTTTTAGTGTGTGTGCATGTGTTTGAGTGTGCGTATGTTTTTATGTGTGTGTGAAAGGAAGAAAATGACATGGTAAATATAATTTTTTTTGTTTAAACCTTTGACATATATAAAAGTTTCAATTTATACCCCAAAACATTTCAAATGGTTGATTGTTGACATGTACGAGAGTTTAGGTTAGAACAAAACACTATATCAATTTATTTCAAAATACAATCTAAGAGCGTCAGGTATGGTGGCTCAAGCCAAAATCCATTTTGAGTGCCACCTCATGGTACCTCAGCAAAACATCATTTTTCACTTACACACTCAAAAACCTCCTCTCTCATGACTCAAGTCAAAATATTTCTTAGAAGATCAATCATTTTATTTTATTTTTTATATTTTAAAACTAACTAATTTTTCATTCATTAAAAATAAAATTACAAATTATATAAAACTAAAACTAAAATTAAAAAAGAAAAAAAAATGATACATTAATATAAACTTTAGCCACTTAAATAAACTTTCTAAATGTTGTTTTACTATAGCTCATATGTTGTTTTGTTTAAAAGAGGCCCATTTCAGTCAGGTACTAGGAAAAAATATGTTCAAGCCCAATATCTCCAGAGAGTTCGATAGTCTTATAATATCTTAGGGGGTGTTTGATAGCCTCTTAATGGGCTGCACCACAACACTTTTGAATCGGTCAGTAAACTAACATTGTTTGATAACTTTTTTTATTCCACTTAGGGCTTGTTTCTTTTTATTTGTTAGCTAAGGGAGGTATGGGGCCCATTGTGGACCCACCTCTATTTAAGCCTCTGAATGGGGAGAAGTTTATAAATATTGCCTTGTGAATCCAGACGAACTAACAGAAACTGTGGGTCCCATTTAAAAAATTAATACTATTAAATTGATAGGTCCCACTATCCCTTCCCATTAAGTAAAAAAGAAACACCCCTTAGTCATTCATAGAGCCTTTGAATCGCTTAGCATTTGTCACATCCAAATTCATTCAGCAGCAAACCTTTTTAAGATTATTTCCTATTTGACAACACTTTTTTTTTCGAAGTACTTTATTGTCATACAAAATTAAACTTTGTAACTTATAAATAACTCATAACATTACATTCTTAACAAACATTTTTTACATATAACTAATTTTATCAAAAAAGAAATATTTATTTTTTATGTAATTCCATTGCACATCGATATTTTGTTTTCAAGTTATGCATGACATACACGTTCATCTAACAAATGAACAAATTCGTGGATTGTAGCAATATTGAGTGAAATTACTACAAAGTAGATAATATTAACCCCAAAACTAATCATATAAATAATCCACAAAAGTTTACGTAATACGGAGTAATAAATAATTTATATGATAAAGTATATATTAGATAGTTAATAACCGAAAAGTAATTATTATTCTTATAAAATGTTAGATAGAAAAACGAATGTCATTCCAAATCCATATTCAGTACAATCCGTCAAACGATCTTTTTCATTCAGAATCAACATCATTCAGAGCATTCAAATCATTCAGCAAGTCATATCATTAAGCGCTAAATCAACTTGTTTTATCAAACAGGCCCCTCTTAATTTACAAGAGTGAAGAGTGAAAAATAAAATAAAAAGGGGAAGAGAAAGCAATCATATGACAAATGCTGTAATGTTAAAAGATTTTTTTCTTTTTCTTTCTAACAATATGTTATGTTATTTGATATCAAAAAATTAAGTTAGATTGTAAATCAATGAATCCAAATTTAGAAGCTACTGGTAGTAAAGATCGAGTATAAGAGAAGAGATTTAAAGACAGTACGACATATATAAAAGGTACAAGTTTATTCCAATCGTGACTCAGCATAGTTCACGACTAAATACATAGTTACATCACACAACATTAAGAAAATGACAAGCACATATAATACACATTAAAGAGTTGCCTTTCTAGCTAGTAGAAAACACGACTCTTTAACACATTATTCAGGATCTCAAGCTTCTTTTACTTACAAGGTACGTGCCAATTAATTCCAACCACATGCATGCATGTTGTTGTATACGTACTGGATTGGCGAGCCTTCCTAGTAATTAATAACGGGACCAAGAATGACTCCCAAATTGTCAAGGAAATGTCCAGAGTTTCCGAAGAATCCTGTAATCTTTCCTTTAACCACAGGCAGTGAGAACGCAGTTCCAGAGGGGCTCCCATAATCATATACTTTATTGACTCTAAAAGACAGTGATGTTATGACGGTAATATTCTCATATTTTCCAAAAGTTCCACTAACCTCAGTTAAGATATCCTCGTCACCAAGGGGAACCTGATTATGAAAGTTAAAAAAGTAAGAAGATATATTTCATGTGTAAATACTTATAAATAAATAGATGTTATGAAAGGCCGGTCACGTACTATTTCAATTTTACCATCTGGCCAATCGGTGCCATACACTGGAGAATCGATTTGTCTACCTTGTGGATTGAGATAAGTGAACTGGATCGAATATACGCATCCGTTGCTGACAATCCTGATCTTAGAAAGCTTACAATCATTAGGTATTGTAAATGTCCACGGAGTTCCACCGTTGCTTCCCCATCCTCCAACTTTTATGTCATTACCAAACTTTGCATTGATGCAGCTTGACTTGTTTGACTGGGTCAAATTGGATATAAAAAAGAAATTCACGCTTTTAGGTGTGATCTCATAATAATCCTCACACATTAGTAAGTTTAAATATATTGAGATGTTTCTTCAAGTTTTTAAGATTGACGATTGTGGTGCGTGAACAGGGACGTTTTAACAAAAAAAAAAGCGCTTTGGTCTCAAATTTAACAGCCTCAAAATTTTATAAATAAAAATATGAGTTAATTACATAAATCATCCTCGTGGTTTGTCGGGTTTCACCGGCTTCGACCTTGTGCTTTTTTAAAATTATAATATGAGTTAATTACATAAATGTGAAGATAGCATTCATTTGTAAGTATGTAGAAAATTATAATATATAAATGTTATAAATGATTACATACCGGTTGTGGTTCACCATCTTTTTTACCAATCAGAGAATTGCGGCTGTTCTTTCCATCTGCATCATCGATAGTGATCTCGCCTCCAGATACATATTCGGTACTATAGACTGTGATCGTAGTTAACTTCCGACCATCCTCAAGTGAATAGTCCTGATTAGGGTCAACAAATTGCCCCCATGGTCCAACGTTTACAACCACCTGCGCCTATCATTTGGATGAAATATACATATATAGTTACTAACATGTCAAATTAACTAACAAAGAATTGAGAGTAAACATAAGATAATGACAGAAATGGAATGAATACCATTATAATCTTGATTGATATCTTTATGTGTTTTCAAATATATTGAATTGGTACATATTACTCCAAATCATACATGAGTGTATATAGGCATGCACCAAGGGCACTAAAGTAAAATACATACACTCATATCTGTTTAATTTAATACTAATTTTTGACACGTATAATCTTTTAATGTAACAAATTTATAAAAGAGCATATAGGGAAGGGTTAATGTGAGAGATAATTTAAAGTTGTAAAAGTGAGAACTAATCTTGACCGTTAGATCGATTAATTAGAGTTATTTATTAGCTAATTTGATGGAGTGGCATTTCAGTAAATAATTCACATTTGAAGGGTATTTAGGTCAAACATTTATTGAGACATAACTAATGACATTTTGACAGATAAAGTGAAATACTAAAATATGTTACTACATTGATACATTGAATTTTTTAATAAGATACATTGATTTTTTTGATACATTGACACACTTCATATGATTAAAAAAAACAATGACTATAAATTCATTGACATAGTTACGATCAGTTGATACATTGATACAAATTCATTATAAAAAAAAAAAAAAAAAAAAAAAAAAAAAAAAAAAAAAAAAAAAAAAAAAAAAAGCCTAATACATTTGATACATTGAATGATACATGAACCCGACGTATCGATGATACAAACAAAAATCAGACCCAAATGTGTCAATCATATCTTGACAGATCTGATTTTTCTGTGATTATTTTTTCGGTGGTGGTTTTCACGAAACCGAATATGAAAACCAACCACGCGGTCTCCGGATCTGCAAGTCCAACCACACGGTCGACGGTACTGAAAACCAAAGATGATTCCGGCAATGGTGTTCACAAAAACGGATTAGAAAGCCGCCGGTGGTGTACCAAGAACCGCCGCCGGAAACGTGATTAGTGTACCAAGAACCGTCGTCGGTACATGTTCCAGATATGTACCAAGAACCGCCGCCGGAAACGTGATTAGTGTACCAAGATCTGTTCCTGATCTAAATACGAAACCGATCAGATATGTTCCAGATCCAAATACACTTCGAGACAGATATGTTTGGTTTTCTTTTTGTTGTTCGAATCAATGGTGGGATTGGTTGAGAGATGCGGCGGTGGATGTTGTTAAAATGGTCGCCGGAAAATGAGGGGGAGATGTGGTCGCCAGAAACTGAGACGAGGTGAAGGAGAAATAGTATGAGAGTGGTTGTATTATGAGATAGGGATAGAAGATAAAGGTGGAGTTATTTAGGACTGGTGAAAATAAGATGCGTAAAATACCTTTAGTGCCCTTTTGATTTAATTACTTATTTCGATAATTATTAAATGATTATGTTACACTTGTCAAGTCTTGATTGGTTCTTATTTTTATAACTTTAAGAAATCTCTCATTTGATCTCAATTCGAGCATATATATATATATATATATATATATATATATATATATATATGGAGATAGTTTGGCTACAATTTTTGTAGCCAATTAGCTACAATCCTTCATAAAAAATACATAAGCAATAAATCATGGACTCACAAAAAGAATCAGGACCCACAAAAAAATCAGGTGCCCACATTTATAGCACAAAATTGTAGCCAATTGGCTACAATTAATTATAGCTAATATATATATATATATATATATATATATATATATATATATATATATATATATATATATATATATATATATATATATATATATATATATATATACATTACAAATTATATCCCATTTAACGTTTAAACGATTGAACATTATTATCAAGAAAAGTGTAGCTGACAATATATAACTGAAACCAGAGACGGAACCAGAAGAAAAAGTCACCAGGTGAATTTATGAGAAATCAAACAAGACTACATGCACAACTTTTTGGACTGAGTGCATTTATAAAAGAATTGATGTTTTTTTAATTTTTATTTAACAAAATTAACACTACGAGACAAAAATTCATGGGTGTCCCAAAAACTCCCTAGTTCCGTCCCTGACTAAAACTATAGCAATATGCTCAAATAATCACACATCTAAAGGCATATTTACATAGGATTAAATTCCAAAAATCGTCCCAAATCGCAGACGCAATCTTTAGTCTTTTGAAAGGCAGACATTCCCCTATAGGAATTTTTTGTTGCAAACACCAAAGTGAAATGACTAAAATGTCTTGCTGAAATGACAAAATTTCACACGTAAGGGCATTTAATTAGTTATTTTAAATTTGGGATATGAACGATATCCACACCAAAAGTTTCTCACATGAACAAACGCATGTGCTTTTGAAAAAGTAGGGAAATTTACCCATTACATAATTAGGCTAGTTGGCAAGGGTGTGAAAATTTCATCATAAGCTAAAAGTCACGCGCGAGCTTCCATGGCTTCCACCAAAAGTCATGCGTGAGTCTCGGATTCCAAAAAGAAATTCGGTGAAACCTTCACCTCACAATTGCCAAGATGCTCATTAAAATAAAAATTTTGGGGTCCCATTTCTTTTGTTTATTGTTTTTTCATTCAGTGATACTCCGACTATTATCACTATTAGTTTTTTTTTTCGGGTCCCATTAGTTTATTTTATTGTGTTTTATTTAGTTTGTGAGGGTGGGTGGGGTATTTAGTAAAGTATATTTGTATAAATTAGGTATTTTAATGAATGGTGGAGTTAAGGTGAAAATGGGTTTCCCTTGACCACTAAAAAGTGAAGATAGGTGAAAGGTAGTGAGAGGAGTGAGAAAGCTGAGGTGGCGCTGATGTGTCAGGTGAAAAAAACTTTGCCTTGCCTTCTAGCCTTAAAAGTTTAATTTGTAACATAGAACGTTCACACTTGGTTCATGCCTAATTAAATTGGATAAAAAAATAGGATATAAAAAAGAAATTCACGCTTTTAGGTGTGACCGCATACATAGATAATCCTCACACATCAGTAAGTTTAAATATACTGAGATGTTTCTTCACGTTTTTAAGATTGATGATTGTGGTTCATGAACAGGGCCGTTTTAACAAAAAATGATTAAAGAAAACGCTCAAGGTCTCAAATTATAAGTTACCGAATATATTTTTTACAAAGCCCCAAAAATATCGGTAAGGCCATTGCGATATTGTTATTAGAACTTGAACAATACAAAGACAAACTTATTCTCCACTTACAATATTCAAGTATATACCACTCAAAGTTCAAGCGATAAAGCATGTAGAAATAAGAAAGACAATATAAAATTGCAACTGCAATATGGTCAAATAATCACATTTTGGATGTAACAAATTGAATATAGCGTTCGCACTTGATTCATATCAAATAGTCACATATTTACACAGTTAAAAGTGTATAAGATAGTTCGCACTTGATTCACCCAATCACGCATAATCAAATTGCACGTAACAAAAAATTTAACGCTTTTACGTGTGAGCACATACTTAAGAGTGAAGATTATGGTGTATGTATCTCTCACAGATTTCAAACATTTGTTTCCATACGCATATATGCTAGTCTTTATGCACTCTTATGTCTTAACAATTGTCTTATTGTTCCTTAACCACATACTCATAATATTAGTATAGAGGAAAAGGTGTCAGAACGACCAGTTGGATAACAAATCAAAACGTGTTTTGATCGTTAGTCACTTTCGTTAAGTACTTAACGTCCGTTAGTCGTATTGTGAATTAATAATTAAAACATAACGTTTTATATTTAATTATTAAACATTGAATCTCATACGCAATGCGTGCAATCTCATAATCTCGTGTTCGAATCCGGTCTATAATCTTTTTCAAAATTGTGTATAATCTTTTTCAAAATTGTGTATAGCACATGAGATGAAATAGGTGCGTACGTGTAAGCCGTGTGTAATATTTCTTTGAGAAATAATGCATGCTTCTAAAATTGATTAGGGCATAATATTTCCTCTTATATCAAACATTCACTAACTCTAATGTAAATGATTTAGTTACCACGGTCCAAATAAAATGCTTATTTTCAATTTGCACATAGTTAAAAAATGTAAGACCTTCACAATGTGCAACAATAAAATTTCATCTTTATATTTCGATTAGTCAAAATCTAAGGTGAACATTTATTTTGTGATAAGCCAAAATACAATTTGTGGACACTTAATTTGTGAGGTACTGATATATAGGGTATATAGGCTAGTATACTATATACACAAGTTGTTAAAAAAACATCGGCTAGATGTAAAGTATTTGTTTCGTTTGGTAAATTTATTCGGATGCATCTATATAACTGTGTGTAGGTGTCGAAAGGCCAACAAAATTATATGAATTAATGGAACATATACCTTATAAGAAACAGTTTAACAGTCAATGAATAAGCGAATTTACACTATTGAGTTACAGTGTGAAACTATAAATGATAAAAATGGTTTGTCTAACGGGTACCCCCAGGGCAAGGTTTAAGGTGACTATAAAAGGAAAGTTTGCGTTTATTTAAGGGTTAATGTCTTGTAATAGCAACATACTTTCTCATTTGTTCACATATCAGATACGAACCCAAAAAAATACAACAATATCCATCCAACTTTCAAATTTTGTTTCATTATCATACGTTCTAGAATCATCTCTTTGCACTTAGAGCCATCTCTTTGCACTGTTAGTCCTTTTGACTAACGACCGTTTGTAATTAACTCAAAAATATGTTTTCTTTTTCACATTATATGTTTTTGTCCGTTTTTACACGTTTTCGTCCGTTTTTTAACGTTTTCGTCCGTTTTTACACGTTTTCGTCTGTTTTTTTACGTTTTCGTCCGTTTTTACACGTTTTCGTTTGTTTTTATACGTTTTGATCCGTTTTACACGTTTTGATCCGTTTTTACATGTTTTCGTTCGGTTTTACACGATTGCATCTGGTTTTACACGTTTTGATTCGTTTTTAGACATTTTCGTCTGTTTTTACACGTTTTCGTCCGAATTTACAAGATTTCGTCCTACATGAATTCCTTTTATTACGTTTTCGTTCGTTTTTACATGTTTTGATCCGTTTCTATACGTTTTCGTCCGTTTTCACGTTTTCGTTCTTTTTTGCATGTTTCCGTCCGGTTTTACACGTTTTCGTCCGTTTTTTAACTTTTTTGTCCGTTTTTACACGTTTTTTGTCCTGTTTTACATGCTTTCGTCCTTTTTTACATGATTTTGTGTGTTTTTACGTTTTCGTGTGTTTTTACACGTGAAGATACGAATGAAAACGAGTAAAAACGGATGAAAATGTGTAAAAATGGATGAAAACGTGTAAAACCAGATGAAAACATGTAAATATGGACGAAAACATTTAAAGGCGGATCAAAACGTGTAAATGCAGGCGAAAACGTGTAAAAACGAACGAAAACGTGTAAAAATGGACGAAAACGTGTAAAAGCGGATCGAAACGTAAAAAAACAAACGAAAACGTGTAAAAACGAACGAATATATAATAAAAACGGATGAAATCATGTAAAAGCGAGCGAAAACATAAAAAATGGACGAAAACTTGTAAAACAGACAAAAACGTAAAATAACGGACGAAATCGTGTAAAAACGGACAAAAACATGTAAAAATGGACGAAAACGTTAAAAAACAGACGAAATCGTATAAAAATGGACGAAAACATGTAAAAACGCAGGAGAATGTAAAAAAATGGACGAAATCGTGTGAAAATGGACGAAAAGGTGTGAAAACGGATGAAAACGTGCAACAACAAACGAAAACGTGTAAAAACGGATCAAAACGTGTAAAAACGGATCAAAACATATAAAAGCAAACGAAAACGTGTAAAAACGGATGAAACGTAAAAAAAGGACGAAAACGTGTAAAAACGGATGAAAACGTAAAATAACGGATGAAAACATATAATGTGAAGAAGAAAACATATTTTTGAGTTAATTACAAACGGTCGTTAGTCAAAAGGACTAACGGTGCAAAGAGATGGCTCTAAGTGCAAAGAGATTATTCTAAAACGTATGATTATGAAACAAAATTTGAAAGTTTGATGGGTATTGTTGTATTTTTTTGGGTTCGTATCTGATATGTGAACAAATGAGAAAGTACGTTACTATTACATGCCATTAACCCTTTATTTAATAATAAAAATGCAACACCACCTCACAATTAAGAAAGATACAGAGAAGATAAACCGGGCATCATCAAGCTGGCATTCCACCATGTACCCTTAAGAAACTATTGTATTTGAAGTGATGCCAACTTGCTGGAAATGTAGCTTCTGTGCAAAAAGACTTAATGGAGCTCGAGTTATTCTCATGTCCTTGATGATGTCTTGGTGTACGAGCCTCTGTGTTTAAAAGGTGTGGAGTTTTTAAGCACAGGAAGGGTGTTTGCACTAAGGAAATGTAATCAAGGAATGTATTTTATCCATGGCTGCCTAGTGCTAGTGTACACTCCTAGACTAGAAGAAACGGGTATTGTTACTGTTCCATTGTTTAGGTCAGTTGTATGCAATCATAGTATCTGTTCAGCGCTCTTGTGCTTTTGTGGGGCTTGTCCATCAAAAGGCAAAGATTTGCTTTTTTATGCTCACTGAGTATGTTTTATTAATATAATTCACCTATTTCACTTTAAAAAAAATCATATTTAATTATGTTAATTTATAAGTTTATTAATGTGTATTAATAATTTGTAATATAAAAGAAAATTTTGTGTTTAATAAATGTGGTTTAACCGATGCTCTTAGAAAACTTGATACACAATCCTATGGTAAAAATACATTTGGACTCTCTATCCGTATGTTACAATTATCCATGAAATCTGCATTGGTCCACACATCTATAACCACATGTACCTCCCTTAGGCCATCTCCATTGTTGTCACTAAGACCATTCACATCGATGCGTTAAATGGGCGTTAAAGGACGAAATTTGCAACGTTAACGTGCATTAAAGGGCGTTAACTGATAAACGAACGGGGTGTTAACGTTGCGTTAAGGGCTGCGTTAACACCCTAACGCAGCGTTAAGGGTACCTTTTGCCAAAAAAAAAATTTTTTTACACCTTTGCCCCCTAAAACTATCCGTTGCAATTTGAATTAATTGCACTTTGGCCCCTAAAATTTGTAGCCGTTAGTTTGGATCGGGCTTTAGTAAAAAAAAAAAAAAAAATTCAAAACCATTTTAATCCCCTATAAATAACCATTTCACACCATATTTTTTTTCACACTTCCACAACTCAATACACTACATATTTACACTATCTTTTCAACCTTCAACCCAAAAAAAATGTCTCGATTCAACCTAAACAATGACGGGAACGAATCGTTCTTAGATCTCTTAGGATCCGGGTTGAATAACCCCAATGTCGGCTCATCTTCTAACCCGAACGCCGGCTCATCTTCAATCCCGAACCCACTTGGCTTGTCGGAAGAAGAACTTTACCAACAACATCAACAAATGCTCTATTACGGAACAAGAACTTTACCAACAACATCAACAAATGCTCTATTTAACCGGCGATGAACCACCAAGCCAAACAAATGAGGCGTTGTTTGGTCATGATGAACAACCAAGGCCAATGAGAAGGCGTGCTGCAAAGAAAGCTCGATCCGAGAGCACGGGAGGAACGAGCACGGGAGCGAGTACGGGAAGTATGTCGTCAGTGAAATTCGTGGAGAATATGACAGTCGAGTATCGTCACAAAAGGGAATTGACCGAAGCCGCGTATCGGGCAACAAAAGAAAAAGAGGAGGTGATAACAAGGTTAGAGGAAATAAAGTTTTTGAAGGAATCTACCGAAGGTCAACCTCCAGATGTGGTGTGGTATATCAACCAAGAAAAAGCTCGCATTGTGGCAAAATACAAGCTCGGGCAGTTTCCACAGTAGATTTATGATTGCCTTTATTTTTATGATGTAATTTTTAATTTCGTCGTTATTTTTATTTATTTCTTTAATTTCGTTGTAAGTTTTTTTTTGAGTTAACTACATTTTTGGTCCTCGTGGTTTACCGGGTATAACGGTTTTGGTCCAATAGTTTCAAACGTAACGGATCTTGTCCTATTTTCGCTGACCCGTAACACTTTTGGTCCATTTTTGGTTGACTGTTAGTTTGACTGGTTAAAAAAACGTAAAATGACTAAAATACCCTCGGATGCTTAGAACTGTTCTCTTTTGGCCATAACACTTTTGGTCTATATTTCTTATTCCCTCCATTTTTGTTCACCATCCCTACCACCAAACACCCACCACTACAAACACCTCCATTGAGGGAAAAATCAGCCAGTTTCACATTGATAAAAAGGAACAAGAACTAACAGCAAGAAATGCAGTTGTTCATCAACAAAAAGCTGATGCCATCAAAAACATTACCATGGATATGAATATCGAAGAGGAAAGTGTTGAGTCTGAATCTGCTGAAGATTTGCACTTTGTACAAACAATAATGAGATTAAATCATACAGTAACTTTTTAATTGTTCAAGATTAATACAATAATCACTAAAATTCTGGTCTGTTAAATTTTGGTCCAGAAGGTGAGGTCATGGACCCCTCAACGGATAAAGAGTCTGATGTTTCTAGCAAAATGAGCATTCAAAACCTGTGGAGTCTGAAGATTGTTCACAAGCTTCTAGTCAAGTGATTCCAGTGGAGTCTGAAGACTGTTCACAAGCTTCTAGTCAAGTGATTCAATCAGAACCATGTGACGATGAGGTCTTATCACCCCTAGTTGTTCCAAAAGGTAAGTGTCTTCATCTACTGGGTACCAGATAAAAAATCAAACTTTTGATTGCACCCATGACATTATATCCTCCCTACTTCAAATTCAATCCATGTTCAACAAATAAAGATTCAATCGCAGATTTAAGAGCTAAAGCCGATCTCTCCATCACATGAACAATATCTTTCTGAACACAAACAAAACGCTCTATCCACCTTCACACTATACTCCAACCAATTCAAGTGTTGTCAAGTTTTCACCAATTCACCAAATTCAAAAACCCTCTTCGCACACTCCACTCGCCCCATCTTCTTCATCATTTACCACGACTTAATAATCAAACCCAGTCAACACCCAATGTTATCACAACTGAAACTCGCCTTAATAATCAAACCCATAAACATCAACGCCTTATTCCTATTCACAAGATTCTTAATCAAACGCCCCATCTTCACCCTCAATAACATCCAAAAACACACCCTTTAACCTCTAATCCAAACCACCAATCTCAAACAAAATTAAATCCGACAATCACAAAACCCCAAATCCAAACCACCAATCTCAAACAAAATTAAATCCCTTCAACCCCATTTTTTTCAAACACACCCATCCAAAATATACATATGATATCCATCATCACCAATTCCCCCACCCCCTCGACTGCCACCAATACGAAATTCATCATCACCAATTCCCAAATACGAACCCATCATAGATCTTAAACAAAAACGAAAAACAAGAACCTACCCGAGACCTATCAAAGATCTTGAAGACCATTCACGTTCGTGTTTTAAAAAGAAGAAGAAAGATCTCGGGATCTGGTGTGGTAGCCGGGGTGTTTGTGTTTGTGTGGTGTGGTAGCAGTTGAAGGTTTGATGGTGATGGTTATGGAGTGGTCGTAGCAGTTGTGTTTGTATTTGAAGGTTTAATGGTGATGGTTATGGTGTGGTGTGGTGTGGTGTTTGTGTTTGTGTATGCGTATTTGTGTTAGTGTCTGTGTATTTGTGTTTGTGGTCAACTCTTATATGTATCTGTATGTAAAAATGCTTGAAAAGACAAACATACCCTTGTATTTAACAGTCAACGAAAGTTTGACTAACGGCATTAACAAAAATTGACCAAAAGTGTTACGGGTCAGCGAAAATAGGACAAGATCCGTTACGTATGAAACTATTGGACCAAAACCGTTATACCCGGTAAACCACGAGGACCAAAAATGTAGTTAACTCTTCTTTTTTTAAGTGTGTTATGTTTGAATGTAATGTTATGTTTTAATAAATGTGTTGTTTTTAAAAAAATGAAGTAATTTATAAGTTAGGGGTTGAATTTGAAAATTTATGTGTAAAGTTGAGTTAAGGTGTGTTAAAGCTGAGTTATTGATGTGTGGGTTAAAGCTGAGTTAAATTAAAGGGTGAAAAAGCTGATGTGGCATGCCTTAAAATTTAAATCTGAGTTAACTGATGTGAGTGGCATAAATGTACTTTTTGCACTAAAATAGCGTAAAAACTAGCAAATATGGTCTCCAATGTTAACACTGAACACCACACTATTTAGTGCAATGAATAGTAAACACACAAAATGCACTAAATATAGTACATTACTATTCATTGCACTAAATAGTAAATACTATTCATTATATTAAAACCTCTTATTTTTATTAATCCTTTGATATTTAATATAAAACATAAAAACTAGTTTATATAAAAAAATATTTTTGTAAGTTTTACATTAATATCATCAAAATGAGCTCATTATTGCAAGCATATAGAGTACTTAATTTATTTTTCATATTTATTGCAGTGATATATTTTATAGATTTTAAAGTACAATTTAGTGCAAATATATAGTGTATACATTGGAACATATTTTATTTGGTGCAAGCATATTCAAATATGATACCTTTTTTTGCACTATTTTAGGGTAAACTTTTGATGTGAACATTAGAGATGCTCTTAGATAGTAAGTTTTACGACAAGCTACAATCACAAGTCACAGCTACTTATCGAACCAACAATTTGAATTGCACTCACATATAGACCTTAGTTCCTTGAATGAAACATATTCAAAGTTTAAAGAATCAAAATCAAAATGTTTAACGTAGCTACAAATAAAATCTAACATTCCAGTCTCGCATCCAAATATATCAAAAGCTAGCAAAAGATTTTTCACATATGTTCCAAACTTGAAACTCGTATCCAGGTATCTCAAAAGCTGGCAAAGTATTTTCACATATGTCCCAAACTTGATACTCACTTCAAATGTGTTTCTCATTGAAGAATTTTCACATTGTTGAAACCTGATAAAAAGGAAGTGGAATAAATGTTCAAAAAGAGTCTCAAGGAACAATGGCAAGTAGGTTGTGTCATCTTAAAAATCTACGTAGTATTTCTAAAAATTATAAAGGCAATGCGGCATACAGGCATAGTCATTTGCAAAGTAGTCCAAATCAATTCATAAAGGAAAATATCAAGTGACTGATTTGTATAATAATAATAATGAATTATTAGCTAACCATATCAAGTTATCAACTACGTAGTATAATACAAGAAATTTTTTTTAGAGAATTTACCTCTTCTAGAAAAAGAAAAAATAGAGAATGGAGACAAATATAATTAATTCTTATTGATATGTTTTACTGCATAAGGTGCTTTTATTTACATGGCCAATATGATAGATACACATTTAAAAGTGAGTATCAAGTTTAGAACATATGTGAAAATCATTTTCTAGCTTTTTAGATACCTGGACGTGAATATCAAGTTTAGAACATATGTGATTTTTTATATTTTTATTTTTTCTTCCTACAGCTTTAGTGATACTGTCAATCTTCAAGGATGTTTTTTGCACACATGTAAATGAAAGAGGATTGAGAGTGAGAGTAATTAGGGTTTGAGTTGTTAAGTGAAATGGTAAAGTAAGAGTAAGGAAAGAAGTCGAAGGGTTAGTGAGGTTGGGAGGGATATAAATACCCTCGTGTGATAAGCACGTGGTATGACTAACGGAAGGCTACTAACATCGGTTGGGCCTAGGGACTAATCATGTAGGCCAAAGTTCAAAATAAGGACATTCGCTGCACTTTTGAAAGAATTGGGACCAAACATGCAATTTGACCAAACCAGAGAGACCAAAAATGCAATTTACACTAAAATAAAAATTCGTTTAAGTTTAAATGTTCTTTTTAACGTGTTTACGTTTATGTTCCATTTGTTCATAAGATTTTATCTTCCTTTCTACCTGCATACACAATTATGTGACTTTTGATAACTTTACCAAACCAATCAAAAACTCCACGTTTGGTCTATGTTCTTTTAACAAATTTGTGTTACGCGGGTTAAATTAATAAGTTGCACGGCTTTCAAATTTTAGAATTCATTCTACTGTAACTGTTAAATAGTAAAAATAACGTGCAATAAAGATAATACACGGTTAACTGCATATAACGGTTACGGTTTATAATAACATCAATTTGTATGTGCCTGTAGTTTACTACTTTGCTCTAATTTTTCATATTATGAATATGAAGTAAGTGTGAGTTAAAAAGTTTTTAGATTAAAATGTTATTAAATATTTAAATAATTAATAGGTTCCGTTAACTTTTATAAGTACGGTAGTTTGGTAAAATAACATTACTCTTTGTAATATTTTAAGTACATACGTAAGTATTTCAAGTTTTTTTTTTTTTTTTTTTTTTTCAATAAAGTGTTTCAAATTTCTGTCCAGAAAAAGCTTAATCTTTTCTTTGGTAATTTTATAAAAATAAATAATTAAACCTGATAAAAAAAGATTTAGAATATAAATTACAAAATCATTTTCTTTATTTTTGTCGACGCCTAAAATAAACTAGCAATATGGGCTCACTTTTAGATGGTTTACTACCCTTCAAGATGTTTAATTGGGCTAAGAGCTAACTACTTAACATAGTCACATGGATCATATTACCCGAATTGGGCCATTGAGAAGCTCCATTATCCAATCTATTTATTCGTGAGTTTTGCAACTTGCCAAAAAAAAATCTTCAAGAATCATTAGGAAGGTGATTAATACATGAATGTGTGGTGGATGATGATGATTTATATATGTTGCTACTGTACAAACAACTGTTTTCTACTATTCATCAACTGTTCCTTTGTAATTAGGGAAAAAAATAATGTTTAAAAAAAAAGGATTAGCAAAGTAATTAACACATCACATTATACTCACAAACACACACACACAGCTCTCTATCTCTGTGGCTCTCTCTCTAGAAATTTCGATAACCCACATTAACCTTTAACCTAACCTTTAACCTTTAACCGAAAAAATATCATAAACCCAGATCCTACAAGAAATGATCTGCCCATATGTTCGTTTTTTTTTTTTTTTTTTTTTTTTTTTTTTTAGTCTTTATACTCTATACGGTTTACTTTTTCTTAATTCATCATTTATTTGATGTGTTTCTTTTATTTATTCGTTTATTTTTAAATTAAAATTAGGGTTTGGTTAATTTGGGGGTTTTTGTTGATTTGTTTTGCAGATTGCGTTGCTGATCATGTTTGCATCTAAGGTTTTTCAGGTATTTGTTTCCCATTCTTTTAATTTTGAATTTACGGTTTTGTAATAATTTATTTTGGTGTGCATAATCTTCTCACGTAAGTAAGTGTTAACCTCATAATTAAAAATTAGTTTTTGGGCGTGTTACAGGGTGTTGCCGTGTGGGGCAAAAAAGTTGTGCTTATTTGCATTGTTGCAGGGTGAGCTTCATAAGCTCGCATACATGGAAAATATATCTTCTTTTTCTGGTTCTATACATATCCGTATCCCTGGAACTTTTTGTTGCTTATATTTTGTGCTTATATTTTTGGAATCATAACATATTTTTGATAGGAGGTGTGTATTAACTTAATTGTTCACTAAACCCCTTAGCTGTTAACTGCTATCTCAACCTTTTTATAACCATGTTGTCATTTCTTTTTAATGACTTCAGGTGAGGAAGGCAAACTCGGATAACAAACAGTCACTTGGTGCACCTGATATGGTGCCTGATGTTTCACTCTCACTAAAGGTAGTCATAGTTCTTTATGTGCAGCTGGAACATGATGGGTGAAAGCGGCCTGTATCTTGGCAGGGCATCACGATAATGTTCGTGTTTGCAGCCATGGCAGGTTCGCAAACCCTTTTATCCGGTTACACCCCCGTCTCCTTTATAATGTTTCCTATAAGGCTATGATGATATCTGTGATCTGACACAAATAAGCTGTGTCTTGAATGATTTGGCCGTAAACTGGCGGGGCAACAACCGGATGGCATAGTTTAAATACTTACTATGCAACCGTGTTTGTTAGCAGCCATTACGGAATAAGGATACTTTTGTGACTTGAACCCTGCCTACAGATCTGAGCCAATTATTTGTCGCAACATTTTAGTGGTTGGATACCTTTTATGTCTTTTTATATACATTTGTAGTTTCTGGACTTTTTTTTCATGAGTGTATGCTAATTTGCCTTTGGCTAGTAATCCAATTTCGTTCTTCTGCAATTCTGCTTTTGTGAGTCATCTAAAACCTTCAGTTTGAGAAAACGAAAAAGAGGTGCACGTTGATTTTTGAGGTCTAAAAGTTCCCGGAAGGTCAATTCTTTTTAAACTCTCTGTATTATCTATGCTCTTTTAGAAGCAAGTGTATGTATATGCATCTGCATAACCATATCAGCATGTGTTATATGAGTTTTAAGTCTAGATCAGACGACATTGATTTGAAAAAGGAAACTTGCCTGATGTTTCACTCTCACTAAAGGTAGTCATAGTTCTTTATGTGCAGCTGGAACATGATGGGTGAAAGCGGCCTGTATCTTGGCAGGGCATCACGATCATGTTCGTGTTTGCAGCCATGGCAGGTTCGCAAACCCTTTTATCCGGTTACACCCCCGTCTCCTTTATAATGTTTCCTATAAGGCTATGATGATATCTGATCTGACACAAATAAGTTGTGTCTTGAATGATTTGGCCGTAAACTGGCGGGGCAACAACCGGATGGCATAGTTTAAATACTTACTATGCAACTGTGTTCGTTAGCAGCCATTACGGAATAAGGATACTTTTGTGACTTGAATCCTGCCTACAGATCTGAGCCAATTATTTGTCGCAACATTTTAGTGGTTGGATACCTTTTATGTCTTTTTATATACATTTGTAGTTTCTGGACTTTTTTTCATGAGTGTATGCTAATTTGGCTTTGGCTGCTATATTCAATTGCCACAAAAATATCCCCATTTTCATTTATAAAAGCTAAGCGCATTTTCATTTATAAAAGAATGCCAATAAGTCCTCTCATTCTCCTTCTGTTCTCAAGCTAATCTATGATACTGTGAAGGGGTATCAATGCATCAATAAAAGCTAAGCGCATTTCATTTATACACTTATATTCACTTTATGAGTACTTCGTTCTATCAGCATATTCTTATAGCAATCCAATTTCGTTGTTCTTCAATTCTGCTTTTGTGAGTCATCTAAAACCTTCATTTTCAGAAAACGAAAAAGAGATGCACGTTGGTTTTTGAAGTCTACAAGTTCCAGGAAGGTCAATTCTTTTTAAACTCTCTGTATTATCTATGCTCTTTTAGAGGCAAGTGTATGTATATGCATCTGCATAACCATATCAGCATGTGTAATATGAGTTTTAAAAACAGTCTGATAGTACAGTTAGAAGAAACGTCACCGTCTAGATCAGACAGCGCAAATCATATTGTACATTCCTGCAGGACTTCTATGATGGTGACCACACTTCATCTTTCTTCCCCCTTTTTCTTTTGACTTGGAAGACGGGCGTTGCATTTGGTTCGAAAGGCATGGTTTTCAGTATGTCTACATTGTACTGATTTGAAAATATGCTTTTATAACTTACCCTTGAAACATGTTTTGCAGGTGCGTTCTACCTCTGGCCAATCAGTAGCTATAGACCAAAACCTTGACTGCTGAAAAAAAAAAAAAAAAAAAAACAAAAAAACAAAAAAACTTTCAACAGCATTGCACCAGGTATATGTGGTTATATGTTGTTTTGGTTTTATTGCTATTCCATTACTATATGTTGGTTTATGCATTTTGGCAAAAATTGTATAGGTACTCTGTGAATAACACAATAATCAACAACAAATATACAATGTGAGTTAAGATAGTAATTTGCAATTTCAGTTGCATTTTGTTTTTTTTATATACATATGTAGTTTGTGGACTTTTTCCCATGACCGTATGCTAATTTGCCTTTGGCTGCTATATTTGCAGAACTAGACTGTTGCAACATGGGTGAGTTGGCGACACCGGTAGCTTGGCGGCGCAGCTTCACTTAAGTGATGATTGCAACCATTGTTGCCATTCGCTTTTAGTGCTATATCCATACAACTGACCCATTTTAAAAAAAAAACAAGATGAATGATTTATGTGAGTTAAGGTACTAATTTGCAATTTCAGCTTCCTTTTGTTTTTTATATACATTTGTACTTTCTACACATTT
This sequence comes from Artemisia tridentata subsp. tridentata, assembly GCA_021014915.2. NCBI lineage: Eukaryota > Viridiplantae > Streptophyta > Magnoliopsida > Asterales > Asteraceae > Artemisia > Artemisia tridentata. The sequence continues at coordinate 49,063,600 of CP139507.1, forward strand.
TTTCATCAGCGTATGGTAATTTGCGTTTGGCTGCTATATTTGCAGAGCTGGACTGCTGCACCATGTGTGAGTTGGCGACACCAATAGCTAAGGTATATAGATGCATAACCTGTTCACAACCTATGAAGGCTACATCAGGTATTTCAATGAAATAAAAATTGTGCATTCGCATGTTACCTGTTGAAAAAAAGGGCCAATTTGAATAGTTAATCAGTTTTTAGTGTATTGGTATTATGAAGGTGAATTGTATTATCTGATTTGCACTCACTGAATTTTGGGCTAACTTGAATGGTTTTGTAGATGTAAGATATCCAAAAATGATCGATCGATAAAGGTTATCACACATAGAATCTTCATCACTTCAGCTTGATAAGGTAAGCCCAAAAACTGAGGTTATGACCTTCTCATTTCTGATATAGAGTTCACAAATCGATTAATATAAAAATTGGCTGTTTATCTTTCTTGTATCAGATGAATCAGTTCAGCTGTCATAGGTTTTAAAACGACTCTGAAACAAACAAAAAGGTGTGTAAATCATACGCAACGAATGTAGATTAAATGGTTCTTAGCCGTAATTTTCTTTTTATTTGCTTCAGAAACTGAACAATGAATATTCAGGTAAATGCAGGTATTATCTTATATCAACTATGATTATTGTTATATTAGTTGTTTTGTAGACAAAAATGTTTGCTTATCACTATGTATTAGACAGTAGCATGAGTTAATCAACAGTTTATAACCCTTTTATATTGCAGCCATCGTTGCCGTTCGCCGATCATGTGTTCGTGCATCAGGCTATAACAGGTACTGAATGGTGCTACCTTCGGCTGCTATATTTGCAGAACTGGACTATGGGTGACTTGGCGACACCGGTAGCCTGGCAGGGCAGCTTCACCTGAGTGGTGCAAAAAATTATGCTATGAAATGCCAACTCATAATTGTGCCGCAATCTTAACCTTGACGTCCAACATTTGTAACAGTTAGAATTCTTTGGATGTTACATTGCAATTTAGGTAGGATACATTACAACTTTGTAGATTGACACATTGTTAATTGAATGTACATTTCTTGATTAATACAAATTCCCCATTTACAACATGGCTGCAAAAAACTAATGTCAATTCCCGCCGCTGCAACGCGCAGGCTGCCCAGCTCGTTTCTTTATAAATTTCAATTTACTATTTTACAACAAAACAACTTATTGGCTTCAAATTTTTATCAATCGAACACTTCTAAGTTAGACTTTATTGATTAACTGTGTAATAATTGTAATTTTCTAAAAGTGTACTAATATACATGACAGACAACTATTATGATATGGAGGGAGTAAGTGTTATATTCAACGAAACAACTAACAACTTTAACAGATTAAAAGAAGCAATCTCGATTCTTAGAGGGAGCAGAGCGACGGTTGCATCTAAATCCATAGCTCCATTCGCATTTTCCATGTGATTTTATTTGTTGGTACTTGATAATTTTGAGGAGCTCTTAAGGAGAACACAATAGTAGCTGGGGACCTGGTGCTGTTATCGTTTTAATTGTATTAATTTCACGTGTGAAATTTGTCTAACTACGTAGCCTCTACAATCAAACCAAACAATGAGGTTGGTTTGTACTATTATTAATAAAATATACACATAATAATGCAAACAAAAAAGGGTGAAAGCTGAAAACACGCAATATACTTATTCAAAACACACGATGTACGCAAGGAACTTTCAAAATTGTCATTGTATGCAATTTACTTTCAAATTTGGTGCAATGTACGTAATATGACCTGGAACCAGCAGGTTACCAGGTTTCAAACTTTGAAAATTGACAGGAATGGTCCATGTGGCTTGCGTTGACTTTCGCGTTGACTTTCACCGGTCATCCCTTGACTTTTTTATCACTTAGAAAAGTTACAGTAATGGTCCTTATGGTCCCTGTGGCTTTCGTTTTCGTCCATTTTTTTACGTTTTCGTCCGTTTTTATACGTTTTCGTTCATTTTTATACATTTTCATCCGTTTTTATCCGTTTTCGTCCGTTTTTATACGTTTCCGTTCGTTTTTTTAATGTTTTCGTTCGTTTTTATACATCATCATCCATTTTTTAACGTTTTCGTCCGTTTTTATATGTTTTCGTTCGTTTCTATACACCTTCATCCATTTTTTAACGTTTTCGTTCATTTTTATACATTTTCATCCGTTTTTATCCGTTTTCGTCTGTTTTTACACGTTTTCGTCCGTTTTTTTTATGTTTTTGTTCGTTTTTATACGTTTTCGTTCGTTTTTATACATTTTTATCCGTTTTCGTCCGTAATTACACCTTTTTGTCCGTTTTTGAACGTTTTCATCCATTTTTTTAATTCTTCGTCCGTTTTTATACTTTTTCGTTCGTTTTTATACGTTTTCGTCTATTTTTTATGTTTTCGTTCGATTTTATACGTTTTCGTTCGTTTTTATACATTTTATCCGTTTTCGTCCGTAATTACACCTTTTCTTCCGTTTTTGAAAGTTTTCGTCCATTTTTATACGTTTTCGTCCGTGTTTTTAACGTTTTCGTTCGTTTTTATACATTTTTATCCGTTTTCGTCGGTAATTACATGTTTTCGTCCCTTTTTTTACGTTTTCGTCCGTAATTATATGTTTTTGAACGTTTTCGTCCATTTTTATGTTTTTGTTCATTTTTATACGTTTTCGTTCGTTTTTATACATTTTTATCCGTTTTCGTCCGTAATTACACGTTTTCGTCCATTTTTGGACGTTTTCGTCCGTTTTTATACGTTTTCGTCCGTGTTTTTAACGTTTTCGTCCATTTTTATACGTTTTTGTTCATTTTTATACATTCTTATCCGTTTTCGTCGGTAATTACACATTTTCATCTGTTTTTTAACGTTTTCGTCCGTTTCTGAACGTGTAATTACCGACGAAAACGGATAAAAATGTATAGAAACGAACGAAAACGTATAAAAATGGACGAAAACGTATAAAAATGTATAAAAACGAACGAAAACGTATAAAAATGGACGAAAACGTTAAAAACACGGACGAAAACGTATAAAAATGGACGAAAACGTTCAAAAACAAACGAAAATGTGTAATTACGGACGAAAACGGATAAAAATGTATAAAAACGAACGAAAACGTATAAAAACGAACGAAAACAAAAAAAACGGACGAAAACGTATAAAAACGGACGAAAACGTATAAAAACGGATGAAAATATATAAAAATGAACGAAAACGTAAAAAAACGGACGAAAACGTTAAAAAACGGATGAAGATGTATAAAAACGAACGAAAACATAAAAAAAACGGACGAAAACGTATATAAAACGGACGAAAACATAAAAAAACGGACGAAAACGTATAAAAACGGACGAAAACGGATAAAAACGGATGAAAATGTATAAAAAATGAACGAAAACGTATAAAAACGGGCGAAAACGATAAAAACGGATGAAGATGTATAAAAAACGAACGAAAACTTAAAAAAACGGACGAAAACGTTAAAAAAAGGATGATGATGTATAAAAACAAACGAAAACGTATAAAAACGAACGAAAAATTAAAAAAACGGACGAAAACGTATAAAAACGGACGAAAATGGATAAAAACGGACGAAAAGGTGTTATTACGGACGAAAACGGATACAAATGTATAAAAACGAACGAAAACGTATAAAAACGAACGAAAACATAAAAAAACGGACGAAAACGGATAAAAACGGACGAAAACGTATAAAAACGAACGAAAACGTATAAAAACGGACGAAAACGTATAAAAACGGATGAAAATGTATAAATACGAACGAAAACGTATAAAAACGGACAAAAACGTAAAAAAACGGACGAAAACGTTAAAAAAACGGATGATGATGTATAAAAACGAACGAAAACGTATAAAAACGGACGAAAAATTTAAAAAATGAAAGAAAACGTAAAAAAACGGAAGCCACAGGGACCATAAGGACCATTATTGTAACTTTTCTAAGTGATAAAAAAATCAAGGGATGACCGGTGATAGTCAACGCAAGCCACATGGACCATTCCTGTCAATTTTCAAAGTTTGAAACCTGGTAACCTGCTGGTTCCAGGTCATATTACGTACATTGCACCAAATTTGAAAGTAAATTGCGTACAATGACAATTTTGAAAGTTCCTTGCGTACATCGTGTGTTTTGAATAAGTATATTGCGTGTTTTCAGCTTTCACCCAACAAAAAAGAGTTGACTCGTTGTGCCAACCATATCTCCCACCTATATAAAACAAGGTTGGGTTTAGGCAAGTTTTCCCCCAAAAATACTTAAAATTCGCCGCGTGGAAACTATACCCTCATCTACGGTCCTTAAGCAATGTACTCCCTAAACTTTAGCAAACCATTAAAGACGAACACAAAATTTACCTCCAATTCACTTTGTTTAGATCAAAACTTTATAAATTTTTTTCCCCCAAATTCACTTCGCTTACATTCAAACACATCATACCCTAAATCAAGATAACCCCATCAATCGATTACCTAAAAATTCCATTAACCCTAAAAAAAATTGCCAGGTTAATAATCGATCGGTATTCAATTCATTTTTAATCAAATGGATAATATTCACATGATTATTGAATCAATCAATAACTATTTCTATTATCATAAACCGAAATATCAATTTTCATTCAGGTTTGTTTTTGTATGCTTAATTCGTATATTATTATAAATTTTAATCAATCAATAATTTCTTCTTATAAATTTGCCAGGATTCAAGACGTTCATGATTAATTCAAATGGTAAGTATTCGTTTTTTTAGTTTTTTTATATTTTATAAATTGTGTTATGGATGTGTAAATAAAAATAAAACATTTATAATAATTTTGTAATTTGTAGGAAAGTAACTGAAGATAATGTTGGAAAGTTTTAAAAGTATTGATATAGTATATCAATAAATATTAAAATTGTGCATAATTTCCGGTAACTAATTATTCCCCTCATTTTTTGCCTTGATTATGAAGAGTTTTGAATTTTGAATTACATTTTGACCTAATAATCTTCTATAAATTGGTTTACAAGACCAAGTGTTCATCACTCATTTTTACAACTCCCCTCTAATTTATTCTCTGTAGCAAAAGGTATTTTTGGTTATGCGTAAACACTTCAATTTTATAATTTGTTCTTATTGTTATCTGTTTGCTAAATATATATATATATATATATGAAAGTTCTACATTACTGATATCTGAATGTTGTTTTGTAGATACAAATCATGGAACACAATTTGACTCCACTGTGTGACATTGATCCTATGTTAGATGATATAAAGGTTGTTGCACGCTGCATTAGCAAGTGGAAACGCTATACTTTTGGAAAGCCCAATGATGTTTGGTCATTAGACTTTGTATTACAAGATGCTCAGGTATGTACAATCCTATTCAATACCCATTTTCTAGAATGTTTAATGAAATTAATACATGAAATACATTAAAAAGATACAATAGTATATTTGTATAGTTGGCGTTAAATTGTGTTTTTGAAGGCCTCAATATGAATTTGTAAATAGTTTTTGCAATTTTTGTTGATATAAATTGTTTATTGGTTCTTTTTCCCTAATTTATTTTAATTTGTTACAACAATAGTTGTTGATAAGTAAAACTTATATATATTTCAGGGTAACCGTGTTCACGGTACGTGCAAGAAGGACCATATTAACAGGTTCCAGCTTTTGATCGATGAAGGATCATGTTACAGAATCGGTAACTTTGGGGTAGGAGAGAATGGAGGCAACTATCCATTACTAAGCCATCGTTACAAGTTGAATCTTTACAAAAACACTTCTGTGACAAGGCTGGCAAGTTTCGACAACAATGTTCGTGGATTCAAATTTGAGCCGTTCTCCAACTTATATGTTAGACAGTTTTCTGAAGCTGAGAGTGTTGGTTAGTATTACATCTTACGAGACATTCATGATGAATCACATATTACATTTTTGTTAATCATTTGATTTTTTACATTCAAAAGCAGATGTGATTGGAACCATTGTGTCTATTTCTGACTTGATACCCTTTACCAAATATGGGAAGGAAAAGAAAAGGAGAAATCTTATTATTGAAGATGTTGAGTATGTTTTTTCCAAACACTTTATTAACCATACATTTATAACTTTTATACATTTTCGTTTATATATGTCATCTGTAACAGAGGGATACAGCTTCAATGTTGTTTCTTTGATGCTTGGGCTTCAAAATTTGATAAATTACACGCTCAGAGGGAGAAAGTCGGTCATGTCGTAATGATACTGCAGCTTGCTAAAGTTTCGTATTTTGGTGGTAAACATCATATCAACTAACTAATATATTTCAATTACACATCCAAAAATTATTATTACCATTATTGTTGAAAATTGTACAGATAAGCCATCTGTAACCAATGCTATGTGGGGCTCAAAACTTTATATCAATGAGGATATTCCGGAAATCACTTCTTTCAGACAAATGTAACACAATCGTTTTTATGATACTTTTTGCTTACCGAATACATGCTTCCTTTTTATGTTTACTTATCTATATTTAATATTTGTTTTTATAGGTATGAAGGAAAGGATGGTTATGATCCCGCTAAACATAGCATTTCGGTTTACTCCTCTGCCAAAAAAGAGTTGACATCTGAAGACTTTTTCAAGGGTGCCATTAAGAAAATGGTTGGAAGTATCCGTGATACTGATGATGTAAGTTTGTATTACAATTTTTTTTTTTTTTATTAACCACTTTTACAAAACTATAGCGTTCATGTTATAATCCTATAAACAACTATTACTTGCAGCAATATAACTGTATTGTCTATGTCAAAATTCACAAGATTCATCGAGAGCATGGCTGGGCATACCTTGCTTGCAAGAGGTGTGGATGTAAGGCAAAAGAAGTTGAGAAAAAGCAAACATCTTCGAGTAGTTCTAAATTCAAAAAACAACAGGCTTGGCATTGTAAGAAACACAAGGAAATCACTGCTGTTGGGATGAAGTATGCATGCTTTTGTTCTCTTTTTACAATTTAAAATTTTGAAATTTATCTTTTCTTTTACTTTATGCTAATATACAAACTATGCATTTCAGAATGAAAGTGATAGTCCGTGTGATTGATGAAACTGGATCTGCATCATTGGTAATGTTTGATGATATGATAGCCAAACTTTGTGGAGTAGACTGTTATGGTCTCATAAAAGAGTATGGGCCTGAAGTGTATGACTATTTCCCAGCTGAGCTGAATACCTTGATTGGTAAAAAGCTGTTATTTCGCTTTGAATATACTGACTTCAACGTAAGCCATAACAATCATGTTTACCAAATCAAGTTGATCTCTGATGAGGAAGCCATGATCAGTTACTTTAAGAAGGATTTCATTATGGAGGTATTATTTTGGTTACTAATTAATCCATTCATTATTTATCTTGCATACTAAAACATAATGGGTATCATTTATTAAGCCCACATGCATCTTATGTAATACTTTTTTTAGGATGTTGGAGATGATGTCCAAACTCCAGATCTGACTACCACCAACCAAGGTAAATTCAAAAATGTTGAGAACATCCCATTTAACATTGAAGAAACACCAACTTCTGTTAAAGGGACATAATCTTCCTCTGGTGATTCAGGCATTCAAGCTTCTGGTGGTGAAACAAGCAGTTCTGGCAGTGCGAAGCGCTCATTCGTTGATTTGGATGATTATGAAGAAGATGATGAAGCCAAAAAGACAAAGTTGGTTGAAGTGAAAATTGAGCCTGAGGAGTGATTTTATTCATATTGTTATATCATCTTCAATGTTTGATTTTTTTCATTTGATTGTTTTCTTTAAGACTTCTTTCATTTGGTTGGTTTTCAATTTATCTATGTTCATTTTAAGACTTTAACATATGGAATTTATGTTTTTGAATTTCATTGTTTTCTTTAATAAAGAGGATGATATATTTAAGTTACTTTTTTGGGTTATTTGTATAATGTGTTTCGTTTTTGCTTTTATGTATTAATTAATCATCAAAGTCAAAACATGTTCAAAATTTGATACAAAGCTACAAGTAACTATCATGTTTTATAAATGTTAAAATAATACAAGATGTGTTACAGAGCTGCAAAAACAGATTCAAATTTAAGTGTTATCAAACATATGATGCGTGGTTTTGCGACCTTGCAACAGGTTTTACCTCTCGAGGGATCTCAAGAGGCTTACAACCCCACCAGGAAGTGTACCTGACCGATGTAGTATAGTGTAGTGGTAAGTACGGGGGATTGATCGTTCTCCACAGGGAATAGTCTCGTTAGGATTGAAAAACTACTCTAATAGGTCTAAGGGTGAGAGAAGATTCTTTTTGTATTTTTATATTTTTATGAAAGCAGGTAAAATCTCGGGTTTGAATGAGTGGGCGGAATTAGCTGCTAGTCAACTAACCCAAATAACTACAATTGCAAATAAGATAAAATAACTGAAAATAAAAAGGTTTGTGAAACTTATGTGGAGAGAAATGTGTTTACTTAGATTTCCTTACTCCCTAACTATCTTTTACCGGTTGATTAGTGTGTATTAATTGCGTGGATGACGGGTGTATTCCTTAATACCAATCGTGGGGTGGCGTACGTACTTCCCCAACTCTACAAGCTCCTACTTCACTCCTATGTCGAGCCGGCTAAGAAGCTCCTAACATGGGATCACTAGAATTCGCTCATGCATTAAATACAACCATATAAACCTAGTACGCATTGGTTCATGTTTCTTAAGACGTTCAAGCAAGTTACCGAATAGGAAGTTAGCCAGTTTTCTTAAGCCTAACATCGATGAACAATCATCCAATACAATCAATAACACATTAACAACCGATAATCAATAGTTAGGTTTCATTAGATCTAAGCAAACACAAGATAAATCTAGCCTAACATGTTAATCAAAAGACAAGAAAAAGATATAATCAAACAACACATAGACATATTGATTGATTAAACTATTACTTATCTTCAATTAAACATGGGAGATCCAAGGGTATGAAAATCCTTAAAAATGGCAGAAATTCGTCTTAGGGTTTCTCCTCACAAATTTGCACACTAATGACAAAAAAATTGCAAAACTATATATAGAGTTTAAGGGCTGACGGCGTCACGTTATAGGACTTGACGCCGTCACCTCGCCGTGTCTAGGGTTCCCGGATGGCCTTCTTGACGCCGTCCCTCTTTAGTGCTCCAAAATCCGCTCTGGCTTATCAAAGGCTGACGCCGTCAGAAATGGGCTTGACGCCGTCCCTCTTTAGCTTAAACCGTGATGGCCTTGATCACCTTAAAGGGTGACGCCGTCAGAAATTACATTGCAAAACTCTCTGGCGCGCCACGGGTATTTTTCATATCCACCTCTTTTGCCAAGCCATGACGCCGTCAAGAGCAATACTTGACGCCGTCAAAGGTACTTTTCCAACCGATTTTGAGACTTTGTCGTTTTCTTCACTTTTATGCTCCAAAAACGTCCAAAATGCTTCCTTTTCCAGATTTCTTCTCCAAAGTACCTAAAATGACAAAAGGAACGATTTAGGGCAATATTTGATCAAATAAATACGATTTAGGGCTTAAATGACCCCCTAAAAGCGGTACACTTTTCGCTTCATCAAATACCCTTACACTTGAGATTTGCTTGTCCTCAAGCAAATGCGCTTTTATTCTAATCAAAATACAAGTTAGGGGTCATTTAACGCTGATATAAAAGTAATTACAACAAATGGTCGTTCCATTTTAATCATAATAAGCACGGAGATTACAAACTAGCACCTCACAAGTAGTGTTTAGATACTCACATCTCTCAGGTGTCATCAAAATAAATCTCATAAATGAAAACGGATAATATCTCTCACTACCTGTCATAGCAAATAGATTACCATAGGCTTGGGAAAGGATCAAAAACCTCCTCCACTAGGCGTAAGCACCTAAGATAAACTATCAAAGAGGGCTTTTAAATGGGTTATAACGTGAGGTGTAGGGATATGATAAACACGGTTTTGTTGGATAAGGGATATTTTACTGGTGGCGAGTTAAAGATCTTGATTAATTACATGCACAATATGGCGTTGCTAAGCCAAGACTAGACTCGACTTAAGCTAATGAAAGAAAATAACAAAAAGATAAAATAAACATAAAATGAAACGGGATGGTAGTCCGTATGTTTTTTCTACTTTTCTTTTTCTCATTTTTTTGTATTTTTCTTCATTTTTTCGATTTTTTTTTTTTTTTTTTTTTCACATACACTCTTGCCCTACCATCCAAAATAATACATCATAGGGGCGTTGCATTCCCCTTACACTTGAACTTTTACATAACTTTACAAATACTATTCTAATGACTCGAATTAAGATAATCGAAACACTTGGAGTACTTTTAAAATATTTAGCACATATGGGGGTAATAATGTTGTTCTTCCCCATTACTCCGATACACTAGTACTTTACCCACGAGTCCCAATCGTCCCAAAATAATATGTACAAGGATATGACTCGACTTAGCAACCATGTAATCAATTAGATAATTAACTAAGGGTTTAAACAAATGTTGTCACAATAATGCACTAAAAATGAGTGCATACAAGGTAGTCTAAGGCGATTTGGGTGTACATTTAAGTGGGGTGTAAACAAATTCTTCCTTTAAGTAAAATGCTTAAAGGTCGAAACGAAAACATAGGCTCTGAGGGGTGTACTAGGGGTATCGTGTACTAAAAATGAGTACAACACAAAGGGTGTGGGAGAATTACATGACCAATGTAGCCAACGTAATTATAACAAAAACACAGGTGTAAAACAATGGGTTAATCCTAATGCCTCTTATCATGTAGTAAATCTAACTACACGAATGTAGTCTCACTTGTGGCCTCGGAATGGTCCTAACGCAAGTTCTAGAATCTAAGTGCTACCGGTACACACATCATAGCATAAATACTTTTCCTACCAATTCTAGGGGCGAACCTCACATATTTGGGGGTGGAAAAATTTTCTAGTGGTACGGTTTTTGTGCTAGTCATATAACTCCTATCCATGAGACGCTCATTAAGATCAAAGTTTCACTCCTAAATGTCGTTAAAAATTTTAAATTTGGCACTAAAATTGCCCTAACAGGTATTTATCTCAGTTTTATTACACATCTACCATTAAACAAACAAAAATCAAGCGTAATTGTATTCTTTGAAGTATCGTACTTTACCCCCCTTACACTTAAGATGAACATTGTCCCCAATGTTCAAATAACAAGATGTAAAAGTAACAAGGTAAAAGAATGAAATCAAATACTCCCCTGATTCGTTTGGTAGATAAAGAAGTAACATGGTTAGATCTTCTTCTAAGAGAATGTAGAAGCTCCAAGACTAATGCATCGCCAAAAGCTTGATTCCACATACATTTCCTTGTCCAAAATAACCTGTTTAACCTGAGAAAACAAACACGAAAACCTGCATAACATCGGCGGGATAACTTCTATATATAAGGATATAATGCTTGTGGAATGATAATTTTGCAGATTCCTGGAGATTATAAGTTAGAGATTTAATAAAAACTTTTTATGAAAACAAAACTTTCAAAAATTTCAGAAAATTAAAACCTGACGCCGTCAGGTTGTAAATCCTGACGCCGTCAGAAATGATCTGACAGAATTCTCATGTTAAGTTTCCGGAAAATTTCTGGAAAAACCTATACCTTACTTTCTGGAAATCCTGCAAAATTTCATTATGACTCGATACAAGCATTTGACTCAAACAAATACTAATATGTATGTTAATTTAATATTATTACGATTCATGTTCATTTGTTCTAATAAACCGATTTGGATTTCCCTTACACTTATTTTTTTGCAAAATACCTTTATATGTAGTTAAGACGAAGTTAAAAACAAGATAAAGCATTTTCACAATTTAGTTTTGAACATGAATCAATAATAAAAATTAAACACACATATGGAAGCAAATAAAATCAAACAAACAAATAAATAAACACACAAAAAGCAAATAAAGCTTGGGTTGCCTCCCAAGAAGCGCTTTTCTTTATTAACGAGTCTTGTAGCTAGACTCAAAGTCGGGCTCATCTAGTGTCGCTTATGCTCACGTATCCGAGTGTGAGCCATCTAATTGTTGCCTCATCTTTCTTGTATTCATCATTCAGCTCCAAACATCCATGATAATATCTCTTATTTTTCTCATGTGGATATTTGAGCCCCTTTCTCTTATCATTTTCACTTAACAAGTCAATAGGCGCAATCCTATTGCAAGATTCAATGGAGAAGTTCTTAAACCTAGGGTGTGATCGGGGAATTTGGTAAACAAAATCTTCGTCCCCATCCGAGAATGTAATTAACCCGTCCACAAGTTTTTCGTCAAGGTTGGTCAACCTTTTGAAGGGTTCTCCAAAAATGACTTGGGTTAATTTGTTATCAATAAATTCTCCTAAGTTCTCCATAACCATAAAATCCACCAAATACACAAAACTTCCTACGAATACGTGTAGTGGCTTAATCCTAGCAACAATGTTATCTCCTTGATATTCTAGCTCATCTACCATGATTTTATTATAATTAGCGCGAGAGATAATGTTCATAGGCAAATATGAGTTAAGATAAGCATGAAAACTATGATAACCGATTTTACATGGAAATTGCATGTTAAAGAGGCTATCCTTTTCGATCTTAGTCCTAGGGTCAACATACTTAAAGGGATCAATTTCATCTTTTCCCCATTCCTCGTTAACTACTTCTCCATTACCAGCATCCTCATCGGAGTCTGAGTCGTAAAATGGACTAACATAGTCATTCTCATGGTCAGACTCCTCCATCTCAGAATTGTTACTAAAGTGGTGGTCGGGTGAAAGGTTGTTGTTTTCTACGATAGGGGCGGGAACGGGTAGTTGGAAGTTTGCACGGCGGAAAATACGAATAACAGGGATCAAACGATCACTATTACTCATGAGGTAGGTGGAATGTGTCACAAACAAAAGTACAAAGAAATAAGATAGACTAAAGAAAACCTAGAAAAATAAAATAAAAATCTCACTAGAAAGGAATCTAGTGAGTAGACCTAATAAAATAAAAATTCAACCTAAACAATAACTATTCCCCGGCAGCGGCGCCAAAAACTTGATGCGTGGTTTTGCGACCTTGCAACAGGTTTTACCTCTCGAGGGATCTCAAGAGGCTTACAACCCCACCAGGCAGTGTACCTGACCGATGTAGTATAGTGTAGTGGTAAGTACGGGGGATTGATCGTTCTCCACAGGGAATAGCGTCGTTAGGATTGAAAAACTACTCTAATAGGTCTAAGGGTGAGAGAAGATTCTTTTTGTATTTTTATATTTTTATGAAAGCAGGTAAAATCTCGGGTTTGAATAGAGTGGGCGGAATTAGCTGCTAGTCAACTAACCCAAATAACTACAATTGCAAATAAGATAAAATAACTGAAAATAAAAAGGTTTGTGAAACTTATGTGGAGAGAAATGTGTTTACTTAGATTTCCTTACTCCCTAACTATCTTTTACCGGTTGATTAGTGTGTATTAATTGCGTGGATGACGGGTGTATTCCTTAATACCAATCGTGGGGTGGCTTACGTACTTCCCCAACTCTACAAGCTCCTACTTCACTCCTATGTCGAGCCGGCTAAGAAGCTCCTAACATGGGATCACTAGAATTCACTCATGCATTAAATACAACCATATAAACCTAGTACGCATTGGTTCATGTTTCTTAAGACGTTCAAGCAAGTTACCGAATAGGAAGTTAGCCAGTTTTCTTAAGCCTAACATCGATGAACAATCATCCAATACAATCAATAACACATTAACAACCGATAATCAATAGTTAGGTTTCATTAGATCTAAGCAAACACAAGATAAATCTAGCCTAACATGTTAATCAAAAGACAAGAACAAGATATAATCAAACAACACATAGACATATTGATTGATTAAACGATTACTTATCTTCAATTAAACATGGGAGATCCAAGGGTATGAAAACCCTTAAAAATGGCAGAAATTCGTCTTAGGGTTTCTCCTCACAAAATTGCACACTAATGACAAAAAAATTGCAAAACTATATATAGAGTTTAAGGGCTGACGGCGTCACGTTATAGGACTTGACGCCGTCACCTCGCCGTGTCTAGGGTTCCCGGATGGCCTTCTTGACGCCGTCCCTCTTTAGTGCTCCAAAATCCGCTCTGGCTTATCAAAGGTTGACGCCGTCAGAAATGGGCTTGACGCCGTCCCTCTTTAGCTTAAACCGTGATGGCCTTGATCACCTTAAAGGGTGACGCCGTCAGAAATTACATTGCAAAACTCTCTGGCGCGTCACGGGTATTTTTCATATCCACCTCTTTTGCCAAGCCATGACGCCGTCAAGAGCAATACTTGACGCCGTCAAAGGTACTTTTCCAGCCGATTTTGAGACTTTGTCGTTTTCTTCACTTTTATGCTCCAAAAACGTCCAAAATGCTTCCTTTTCCAGATTTCTTCTCCAAAGTACCTAAAATGACAAAAGGAACGATTTAGGGCAATATTTGATCAAATAAATACGATTTAGGGCTTAAATGACCCCCTAAAAGCGGTACACTTTTCGCTTCATCAACATAACAAAAAACGAATACTTTTAAACAAAGCAATACTCATTTCCCCAATAAGTGATCAATTTGTATTAACATGTCAACTCTTATATCAATTTAATCTTAAATAATTGTAACAAACTTCCAATTTTAAAAGCTATGGATCAATACACATTTAAAATTGATTCTTAGCCATATCATTTCCTAATTACTCATTATATGTAAACACTATATATACTATCAACTCCAAACCATATACATTTGCCATTACTCTTTTGTAAACTTTAATTGATCACCAAAGGATGGCTCATCAACAAAACAAGGATTCTAAGGTAATGATAAGATTCATTACAACAATTATATTATATTTATTTACCTTTGCATCTTTATAACATTTTTTTATTTTTATAAAAAGCAAGCCGTAGTTGTTACTTGCTTTCATAAAAAATATAAAAATACAAAAAGAATCTTCTCTCACCCTTAGACCTAATTAGAGTAGTTTTTCAATCCTAACGACACTATTCCCTGTGGAGAACGATCAATCCCCCGTACTTACCACTACACTATACTACATCGGTCAGGTACACTGCCTGGTGGGGTTGTAAGCCTCTTGAGATCCCTTGAGAGGTAAAACCTGTTGTAAGGTTGCAAAACCACGCATCAAGTTTTTGGCGCCGTTGCCGGGGAATAGTTATTGTTTAGGTTGAATTTTTATTTTATTAGGTCTACTCACTAGATTCCTTTCTAGTGAGATTTTTATTTTCCTTTTATTAGATTTCTTTATTCTAACTTTTTCTTTGTGCCATTTGTTTGTAAAACCATTTTCATTTGTCACCATGGCGGATGAAATTTCATTTAGATCATTAACAATAGAGGAACCATTACTTTACACGGATAGATTTGCTTCCTGTTGTTCCAATGAATTTTTAAGTGATCTTAGATATATACAAGAGGAGATGGGTGTAAAGTTTGATAGGTTTGATGAATTATGTGCATGTGCGGCTTCTATTAAACAATCATTGTTAGGATCAACTCCTTTTAATAAGACCCTTTGGAAAAATTTTGAGGAAAGCCTCCTAACCGTGAACCATAAGTTTAATGAATTAATAGGTTCGTATACATCACAACTTGAGGAAACAATTGAGGAGGATTTAGCCGAACATGAGCATATTGAGCAAAAAGACCTAGGTTTTATGATCAATGACTTTGAATCTCAAGGAACACATGATGAATCCTTTAGGCAAATTGAACATAGTAATCATGTTATCGGGGAAGATTCTTATGAATCAGACTTAGAACTTGAAATGGCTAGAGAAGGATTTGAGATACTTAGGAACATGTTTGGGTTAGATTCTACTAAAACACATGATGTGGATATAATTGATATAGAGACAAGGAAGGATGAGGTAAATAACACAAACCTACAAAGTACCCCACAAGTCCTACCATCATTCGAGGCATACACACCGCCCGTGACTTACCCGGAAGAAGTAAAAGGGACTATAGGAACCCCAATTGAAGTAGAACCTTTGGAAGAAACAAAACTAGAATAAATAGGTTTGAATACTTGTAGTCATAACCTTTCTTTTAGTTCTATGGAAGTTCCTAGTTTTGATGAACCGGAGCCTAAACCAAAACCGTTACCTAATCTTCCATCCTTAGATGTGAACTTAGGAATTGAATTAGGTCCCGATCCACCCATCAAACCATGTAGTCCGGGTAATGTTAAGATTAAGGTAGTAGACTCTAGGCCTTGTAGAGAGAGGAAGCTAACATAGGAGTGAACCATGACCTTACATACTTACATCACCCATTCATGATTGATCACAAGAAACATTATGGGTTTAAACCGGGTTTATTAGGTCAGGATGGATTCCCAACTAGGAATCTCTCAAAATTAATAGAAGATGATCCCTTTTTAGGAGAAAACTTTAATTCACCCATTGACCAAAGTGAACTAGGTAAGGTTATGATGAAAGGAGCACACCCCTTTGAGTATATAATTCATCCACAACTCTTTCCTCACGCGGCATACTTCCACCAAGATGGTGTGTATTGCTACTATCACCCGCACTTAATCCTAAGTGTAGGAAAAACCTCTCCTTTATCCGTTAAATAAGGGTAGAGTCAGGCTCGTGATTCGAACAAAAACAAGCGCTTCTTGGGAGGCAACCCAAGCTTTATTTGCTTTGTGTGTTTATTTATTTGTTTGTTTGATTTTATTTGCTTCCGTATGTATGTTTAATTTTTATTATTATTGATTCATGTTCAAAAGTAAATTGTGAAAATGCTTTATCTTATTTTTAACTTCGTCTTAACTACATATAAAGGTATTTTGCAAAAGTTAAGTGTAAGGGAAATCCAAATCGGTTTATTAGAACAAATGTACATGAATCATAACAATATTAAATTAACATACATATTAGTATTTGTTTGAGTCAAATGCTTGTATCGAGTAATAATGATATTTTGCAGGAATTCCAGGAAGTAAGGTATAGGTTTTTCCAGAAATTTTCCGGAAACTTAACATGAGAATTCTGTCAGATCATTTCTGACGGCGTCAGGAGTTACAACCTGACGGCGTCAGGTTTTAATCTTCTGAAATTTTTGAAAGTTTTGTTTTCATAAAAAGTTTTTATTAAATCTCTAACTTATAATCTCCAGGAATCTGCAAAATTATCATTCCACAAGCATTATATCCTTATATATAGAATTTATCCCGCCGATGTTATGCAGGTTTTCGTGTTTGTTTTCTCAGGTTTAACATGTTATTTTGGACAAGGAGATGTATGAATCAAGCTTTTGGCGATGCTTTAGTTTTGGAGCTTCTACATTCTCTTGGAAGAAGATCTAACCATGTTGCCACATTATCCACCGAACGAATCAGGGGAGTATTTGATTTCATTCTTTTACCTTTTCACTTTTACATCTTGTTATTTGAACATTGGGGACAATGTTCATCTTAAGTGTAAGGGGGGGTAAAATACGATACTTTAGAGAATGCAATTACGCTTGATTTTTGTTTGTTTGATGGTAAATGTGTAATAAAACTGAGGTAAATACCTGTTAGGGCAATTTTAGTGCCAAATTTAAAATTTTTTACAATATTTAGGAGTGAAACTTTGATCTTAATGAGCGTCTCATGGATAGGAGTTATATGACTAGCACAAAACCGTACCACTAAAAATTTTTTCCACCCCCAAATCTGGGAGGTTCGCCCCTAGAATTGGTAGGAAAAGCATTTATGCTATGATGTGTGTACCGGTAGCACTTAGATTCTAGAACTTGCGTTAGGACCATTCCGAGGCCACAAGTGAGACTACATTCGTGTAGTTATATTTACTACATGATAAGAGGCATTAGGATTAACCCATTGTTTTACACCTGTGTTTTTGTTATAATTACTTTGGCTACATTGGTCAAGTAATTCTCCCACACCCTTTGCGTTGTACTCATTTTTAGTACACGATACCCCTAGTACACCCCTCAGAGCCTATGTTTTCGTTTCGACCTTTAAGCATTTTACTTAAAGGAAGAATTTGTTACACCCCACTTAAATGTACACCCAAATCGCCTTAGCCTACCTTGTATGCACTCAGTTTTAGTGCATTATTGTGACAACATTTGTTTGAAACCCAAGTTAATTATCTAATTGATTACATGGTTGCTAAGTCGAGTCATATCCTTGTACATATTGTTTTGGGACAATTGGGACTCGTGGGTAAAGTACTAGTGTAATGGAGTAATGGGGAAGAACATCATTTATTACCCCCATATGTGCTAAATATTTTAAAAGTACTCCAAGTTTTTCAATTATCTTAATTCGAGTCATTAGAATAGTTATTTGTAAAGTTATGTAAAAGTTCAAGTGTAAGGGGAATGCAACACCCCTATGATGTATTATTTTGGATGGTAGGGCAAGAGTGTATGAAAAAAAAAAATCGAAAAAATCAAGAAAAATACAAAAAAATGAGAAAAAGAAAAATAGAAAAAACATACGGACTACCATCCCGTTTCATTTTATGTTTATTTTATCTTTTTGTTATTTTGTTTTTTTTAGATTAAGTCGAGTCTAGTCTTGGCTTAGCAACGCCATATTGTACATGTAATTAATCAAGATCTTTAACTCGCCACCAGTAAAATATCCCTTATCCAACAAAACCGTGTTTATCATATCCCTACACCTCATGTTATAACCCATGTAAAAGCCCTCTTTGATAGTTTATCTTAGGTGCTTACGCCTAGTGGAGGAGGTTTTCGATCCTTTCCCAAGCTTATGGTAATCTATTTGCTATGACAGGTAGTGAGAGATATTATCCGTTTTCATTTATGAGATTTATTTTGATGACACCTGAGAGATGTGAGTATCTAAAAACTACTTGTGAGGTGCTAGTTTGTAATCTCCGTGCTTATTATGATTAAAGTGGAACGATTAATTGTTGTAATTACTTTTATATTAGCATTAAATGACCCCTAACTTGTATTTTGATTAGAATAAAAGCGCATTTGCTTGAGGACAAGCAAATCTCAAGTGTAAGGGTATTTGATGAAGCGAAAAGTGTACCGCTTTTAGGGGGTCATTTAAGCCCTAAATCGTATTTATTTAATCAAATATTGCCCTAAATCGTTCCTTTTGTCATTTTAGGCACTTTGAAGAAGAAATCTGGAAAATGAAGCATTTTGGACGTTTTTGGAGCATAAAAGTGAAGAAAACGACAAAGTCTCAAAATTATGCTGGAAAGTACCTTTGACGGCGTCAGGGATTGTTCCAGACGGCGTCACGGCTTGGCAAAAAAGGTGGATATGAAAATTACTCATGATAAGCCAAAGAATTTTACAATGGAAAGTCTGACGGCGTCAACCTTTGAAGTGATCAAGGTCGTCACGGTTTAAGCTAAAGAGGGACGGCGTCAAGCTCATTTCTGACGGCGTCAAGCTTTGATAAGCCAGAGCGGATTTTGGAGGTCTAAAGAGGGACGGCGTCAGGAAGGCCATCCGGGAACCCTAGACACGGCGAGGTGACGGCGTCAAGATCTATAACGTGACGCCGTCAGCCCTTAAACTCTATATATAGTTTTGCAATTTTTTGTCATTAGTGTGCAACTTTGTGAGGAGAAACCCTAAGATGAATTTCTGCCCTTTTTAAGGGTTTTCATACCCTTTGATCTCCCATGTTTAATTGAAGATAAGTAATCGTTTAATCATTCAATATGTCTATGTGTTGTTTGATTATATCTTGTTCTTGTCTTTTGATTAACATGCTAGGCTAGATTTATCTTGTGTTTGCTTAGATCTAATGAAACCTAGCTATTGATTATTGGTTATTAGTGTGTTATTAATTGTATTGGATGATTGTTTATCGATGTTAGGCTTAAGAAAACTGGTTAACTTCCTATACGGTAACTTGCTTGAACGTCTTAAGAAACATGAACCAATGCGTACTAAGGTTTTTATGGTTGTATTTAATGCATGAGCGAATTCTAGTGATCCCATGTTAGGAGCTTCCTAGCCGGCTCGACATAGGAGTGAAGTAGGAGCTCATAGAGTTGGGGAAGTACGTACGCCACCCCACGATTGGTATTAAGGAATACACCCGTCATCCACGCAATTAATACACACTAATCAACCGGTAAAAGATAGTTAGGGAGTAAGGAAATCTAAGTAAACACATTTCTCTCCACATAAGTTTCACAACCTTTTCATTTTCAGTTATTTTATTTTATTTGCATTTGTAGTTATTTGGGTTAGTTGACTAGCAACTAATTCCGCCCACTCATTCAAACCCGAGATTTTACTTGCTTTCATAAAAAATATAAAAATACAAAAAGAATCTTCTCTCACCCTTAGACCTAATTAGAGTAGTTTTTCAATCCTAACGACACTATTCCCTGTGGAGAACGATCAATCCCCCGTACTTACCACTACACTATACTACATCGGTCAGGTACACTGCCTGGTGGGGTTGTAAGCCTCTTGAGATCCCTCGAGAGGTAAAACCTGTTGTAAGGTTGCAAAACCACGCATCATTTACATATATGATCCAGCCAATGAGGTTCAAAACCGTATTAATGTTGTTAGGTATGTCACATTTTTTATACATTTAAATAATCCTACATTATACACAATCAGTTTAAATATTCTAATATACATTTTTCCATTTTTCATTAGTTCCCGAGATAAGGCATCTTCCTCCTCATCAAAAGACATAGACCGGCGATTAACGAAAGACATAAAAACTATGCTGGATCTAAACAACCCTTTGGTTCAGAAGTATAGGCATGCTGGTCTTAAGTTAGCTTCTGGTGAGGCAAATGTTAAGATAAGGCTTTTAGGTAGACGCCCACATGATGGAAGGCAATATGACCTCCCTACTTCAAACGAAGTTGCAGCTTTAATCGTTGGCGACTTTGCTTCTATGCCTGATGAAAGAGACATAATTGTGCACAAAAATAGTGGTAAACTTAAAACAATTAGCGAGTTGCACGTTTCATTCCTGCCATTACAGTATCCGCTATTGTTCCCCTATGCTGAAGATGGTTATCGTACGGATATTTATCACCAAGGAATTACTGATGATACGCCAGACAGTCAAAAAAAGTATGTTACCATGCGTGAATGGTTTGCTTACCGTATTCAAGAACGGCCAAACGTGTATTCACCAATTTTGAATGGTAGAAGATTATTCCAACAATTTTTGGTTGACGCTTATACCATGGTTGAGGCTGAAAGGATGAGATTCGTGCGTAGGGAAAACAAAGAACTTAGGTGTGAAACGTATTCAAGATTAGCCCAAGCGGCAGATTCAAGCAACCAACAAAAAAAGAAACGTGGTACAAAAGTTGTCTTACCGTCATCATACACCGGTAGTCCCCGTTACATGTTGCAAAACTACTTGGATGCCATGGCTATGTGTAAGTTTTATGGATACCCCGATTTGTTTATTACGTTTACCTGTAATCCGAAATGGCCTGAAATTACAAGGTTTCTTCGGAAAAGGGGTCTAAAATCTGAAGACAGACCAGATGTTACAACGAGGGTATTTAAAATGAAGCTTGATCAATTGTTAAAGGATATAAAAGAGAAAAAAATGTTTGGACGTGTGCGAGTAGGTAATTTACAATCTATTTAACATATACATGATATGTTTTAAAAGTTGAAATTTTTTTATCTCTCCTTATGTTAGTAACAAATATTTATGTTCCCTATTGTTGAACAGAAGTATATACAATAGAGTTTCAGAAGCGCGGTTTGCCTCATTGTCATTTATGTGTATGGTTGGAATCCAATGATAAGTTGAGGTTGCCGGCAGATGTAGACAGGTGTATATCGGCTGAGATACCAGATAAAGAGGCAGACCCCGAGCTACACCAATTGTTAAAGAATTTATGATGCACGGCCCATGTGGTCCTGAACATCTAACTTGCCCATGCATGGTTGATAATAAGTGTTCTAAGAAATTCCCTAAGACATTCAATGAGTCCACTTTCATTGACGAGAGTGGTTATTGCATATACAAAAGGAGCTATAATGGTAGAACGGTAAGCAAGCAAGGAGCTGAGCTTGACTCTTGCTTTGTTGTCCCATATAATGCTACGTTACTGAAGAGGTACCACAACAAGTCATTCTTTTTCTGTTATTCTTTATATCCTTATTAGTTTAAGTATAATTATATTTACTTTTATAGTTTTTTGTTTATAAGGTACCAAGCTCACATCAACGTAGAATATTGCAATCAATTTGGTTCAATCAAATACCTGTTTAAGTATATTAACAAGGGACCGGATAGAGTTACTGCGGCTGTAGAAGATGAAGAAAAAGATGAAATTAAAGATTACTTAGACTGTCGGTACCTATCTTCATGTGAGGCTGCATGGAGGATTTTCAGGTTTGATATACATCACAGGTCACCCGCTGTTGAACGGTTACCTTTTCATCTCCCGAACCAGCAATCTGTCATTTTTGATCCAGCTGAAAGCATTGATTTCCAACTTGAAAAGGTTTCATCGAACACTTTCTAGTTTTTAGCTTGGATGGATTTAAATGAACATGATGTGGAAGCGAGAAAGTTGTTGTATGTGGAAATTCCTAAATTATATGTTTGGAATAAAACAAACAAAATTTGGACTAAAAGAAAGCAAGGTAAGTTTTCATTTTGTAAACAATGACATTATTCAATTTATGACATTAGATAAATAACTATTCTTCTATTAGCATCTATAACTTTTAACAGGCACGTCTTTTTTAATAATTAGGTAAAAGCATTGGACGTATTCATCACGTTCCTGTTTCTTGGGGCGAAGTGTTTTATCTCAGAAGGCTGTTAAATCATGTAAGAGGTCCTCGAAAGTGGGAAGACTTTAGGGAGTTCCCTGAAGGTGTGGTTTATGCTACATGTAAAGAAGCATGTTACGCCTGTGGATTGTTGGATGAGGACAAGGAATATATAGATGGATTGATTGAAGCAAGTGAATGGGGAATGGGAGATTACTTACGAAATTATTTCGTCAGTTTAATACTTACCGACAGTATGTCACGCCCCGAGGTTGTATGGGAGAAGACATGGGGTCTTTTAGCTGAAGATGTGTTAGAATTAGAAAAGAAAAAACTTAATCATCCAGGTATTTATGCATTTTTTATTCTTCACAATAACATATATCGTTAATCATTTTAAAATCGTTTGTATTTAATATTGTACTATCTCTTGGTTGCAGATCTTCATCTAACCGATACCCAAAGATACAATATATGTTTAATGTACATTGAGGAAAAGCTGTTAAGTTGCGGGAAAGAGTCTAAAGAATATAGTAAACATGCCTTACCCGAATGATGAGTTTAACGATGGAAGGTTACAACCGGTTGATTTACGATGAATTGGATTATAATATTCCGAAACTCATTATACAACATGAAATACTATTCAACAGTTTAACCAACGAGCAGGAAAGGTATTTATGAAACTATTATTGATGCATGCGAAAATAATAGTGGAGGCATGTTTTTCTTATATGGGTACGGAGGGACCGGTAAGACATTTTTGTACAAGACGTTGACTGCAGCGTTTAAGTTCTAAAGGTATATTGTTTTAAACGTTGCATCGAGTGGTATTGCATCCCTTCTGCTTGAGGGTGGAAGAACAGCCCATTCCCGGTTTGCTATACCTATAAATATTGTTGAAAATTCTATGTGTTCTATTAAAGCTGATGGAGATCTCGCTGATTTGATAAGGGAGACAAAACTAATAATATGGGACGAAGCTCCAATGATCAATAAGATGGCTTTTGAAGCTTTCGATAGAACATTGAGGGACATATGTTCATGCGATTACAACAACGATGAAGATAATGTCTTTGGTGGTAAAGTAGTTGTATTTGGCGGAGATTTTCGCCAAATACTTCCTGTCATTCCAAATGGTAGTAGGCAAGACGTGGTGAACGCTTCACTTAACAAGTCTTTTTTGTGGAAGCATTGCACAGTTTTAAAGCTTACACAAAACATGCGGCTTCGTGTGGGGTCAGATCCAAATGATGCAGCCTAAATAAATGATTTTGCTGAATGGATTTTGAATATAGGCGAGGGAAAAATAGGTGGAAAAAATGACGGTCATGCTGAGGTTGAATTCCCGAAAGAAATGCTTATTCCTGATTCTGATGATCATGTGGCCGCTATCATAGAAGATACTTACGAAAATTGGGAGGATAATTTGTGGGATCCACAATATTTTCAAGATCGAGCTATTCTTGCGGCCACACATGAAGAGGTGGACAAAATCAATGACCGGATGATGTCCAAATTGGAAGGGAGGGAGAAGGTTTGCTATAGTTCCGATTCTGTGTCCGATATAGATGTGGATTTCAACTACGATGAGTCGTTGTATACTACAGAATTCTTAAACACAGTAAAAATGTCTGGCATTCCTCATCATAAGTTAGTTTTGAAAGTTGGAGCTCCAATTATGTGTCTGCGCAACATAGACCAGAGAGGTGGACTTTGTAATGGTACAAGGTTACAAATTGTTCGAATGGGGGAAAATAACATCGAGGCAAAGATCATATCTGGTGGTAAATTAGGAATGGTCGTCGCTATCCCTCGAATGAATATCAGCCCTTCGGATAAGAAGATGCCTTTTCAACTTAACAGGAGACAATTCCCCATATCTATATGTTTTGCCATGACAATTAACAAGAGTCAAGGGCAAACATTATCTAAAGTGGGACTATTTTTGGAGCGACCGGTATTTTCACATGGACAATTATATGTTGCTGTATCAAGGGTAAAGAGCAAGAAGGGCCTCAAAGTATTGTGTTGTGACAGTGATGGGAACCACTGTAATCACACAACAAACGTTGTGTACAAAGAAGTCCTAAATCGTCTTTGATTTTCTTTTTTAAATTTTTGTTACAGCATGTTATCATTTAAGCATTTATATTAAAGGTTATATATTTTATATCCTTATTTATTCTACAACAACATCATTTCAACATTATGATTACAATAATTTGTTAACTTTGATAAAAATTTATTTAAGCTAGCCGGCCAACGGTCGGGCCTTAGACTAGTTTTAGTATAATACATCACGTTTTACATAATTAATCTAATCATATCGCATCTCACTGATTGAGAAAACCATAGACATAATTATATTCGAGAGGTGATTAGTATTCACATTGCTTTGCAATTTTATATGCAGTATTAAACTGTCAATCATGAGTATCTTATTTGATAAAACTAAAACTTAATCAACACAACAATATACGTAGCTACTTGGAAAATAAACTTCAAGTGAACATTATATATATGTGTGTGATACTACATAGGCTAGCGGTAGTAGTGACCAACATCATCACTGTCAGCGTCATGTCAGCTTATCTCTTCGCAACCAACATTACTACCAAAATGTTGTAATAACATAACCAATCACCACCAAAACATACCTCACTTAAATACAAATATATCGCACAAAAACAAAAATCACACACACAAACACAACTTACACAACTCGTTAGTCTGAACGACCGAGTTCTATCAAAACAACAGTAAAACGCGTCATAAGGGGTGAGCGTAATAAGGAAAGGCGTGTCTTCGGAGTGCCACATAGGCATAGCACGCGTCTTCAACTTCTTATTACTACTAGTCTAATGAAAGTTCACAAGTACTAATCCCGATAGATGCAAATTTCTTGTGGTTACTCACTCTAGTCATATAATCCACGATCGTTAAAATTTTGTGAAGTTTACGGTTTATGGTTTACATGAAGATTCCACAAGGGTACTCTGCTCCTCATTCCAAGACAAGTGTGTGTAAGCTTCAAAGGTCATTATATGGGTTGAAATAAGCCAATAGGCAATGGTTCATCAAACTGACAACCTTCCTTCAACAGATTGGTTTTGTACAAAGTTATGCAGACATTTCACTTTTCACCCTTAAACAAGGAAACATTTTCTTATGCCTGTTAGTCTATGTAGATGACATCATCCTCACAGGTAATTGTCACCCAGTCAAAAAGCTACCGCAGTTAGAAAACCTTCACCTTTACTATATCTCAATTCATGTAGAAGACATTGAATTAATCGGAAACAATTGCCCTAATCTCAAATCCTTCAAACTAAACAAAGAATTCAGACGACCACATATCGAATGTGACGGTGATGCGATTTCCATTGCAAATAGCCAAATACTATGCCCGACTTACACCACTTGCAACTATTTGGTAATAGAATGACTAACAACAGACTTCAAGCCATTCTTCATAACTGCCCTCATCTTGAATCCCTTGATGTGCGTAGGTGTTCTAACCGGCCTTAACCTTAGTGGGAATTTAGCAAAATTATGCAAAGAACGGATTAAAGATTTTAAGCGTCCTAACGATTCAACAGAAAACTGTGGATTCAATCCTCAGGTTCATGGGTATGATGACTTTGATGATATGTGTTCATCTGGATATTCTGATGTGAATGACTATTCTGAAGATGAATTCTATGAATATGAATTTTCTGATGGTAGCGCGGTTTCTGATTATGATTACTTTGATTTGTAATTTGTTCGCGGGTATGCAACTTGCAACATATTATATGTTATAAATGCTGTGAGGTTCTGTTGACTCATTATTGTAGGTGTCGATTAATGCAGCCCGACCATGCGTTAGTTGGTCTGGAGCTTTGGTTAGCGATTTAAAGATATTGTCTATTTGCTTATCGTTGATATAATCTAAAACAATGGGCAACTTTCGTTGTATGGGGGTAAATATCATTTTGCTTTTGGAAAAGTGCTACTTTCGATCATGTACGTGCAGTATGTTCATATGACGAGCTGCCAGTGATTTTAATGTGTTTATACTTTATATGGAAACTTGTTTGGAAAAGACTCAAATCCTTAACATTTGAATTTGGTAAAAATGAAATGGGCCAATGGGTCGATATTTTAACCCTGATATTAGAAATTATACAATATTTTTTTTTAACTTATCATATGTTGTAATCCTGCTTATTTTTCACATACAATTTCGTTAAACATGAGTTACCGCCAACAATCAGTTTAGCATCTTCAATTAATCATTTAATCCCATTAGGTTATCATAGTTTTTGAGCTATTAGTAGCTGGTACTATTTTATAGATGGTAAAAGCTATAGAATACCAACGTACTTTCAAAAAAGTACAAAGTTGAACCATTTACTTTTTTATTGCTTACTTGACCAACGAACTTTCAAATTTTAATTCGACTTGAAACATTTCTTTAGACCGTTAGTCTTCATGTGGCAACGTTAGTCCTATTAGTCAACGAACGTTTGCAAAGTTAGTCCTTTTATACTAACGATTGTTTTTAATTAACTAAAAATTTGGAAAAAAATTCGAAAATTTTTTAAAAATTCAAAAAATTTATAAAAATTTGAAAAAACTTATTAAATTTCGAAAAAAATTTAAAAAAATTCGAAAAATTTTTAAAAATTCAAAAAATTTATAAAAATTCAAAAAACTTATAAAATTTCGAAAATTTTTTAAAAATTCAAAAAATTTTAAAAATTCGAAAAAACTTATAAAAATTTCAAAAATTTATAAAAATTCGAAAAAACTTATAAAAATTCGAGAAATTTATAAAAATTCGAAAAATTTATAAAAATTCGAATTTTTATAAAATTTTTTATATTTTTCGAATTTTTATATTTATTGAATTTTTATAAATTTTTTCGAATTTTTGTAAATTTTTATAGATTTTTTGAATTTTTATAAACTTTTCGAATTTTTAAAAAATTTTCGAAATTTTATAAGTTTTTTCGAATTTTTAAAATATTTTCGAATTTTTATAAATTTTTGAAATTTTATAAGTTTTTTCGAATTTTTATAAATTTCTCGAATTTTTATAAGTTTTTTCGAATTTTTAAAATATTTTCGAATTTTTATAAATTTTTGAAAATTTTATATGTTTTTTCGAATTTTTAAATTTTTTTTGAATTTTTAAAATTTTTTCGAAATTTTATAAGTTTTTTGAATTTTTATAAATTTTTTGAATTTTTATAAATTTTTCGAATTTTTTAAAATTTTTTTCGAAATTTTATAAGTTTTTCAAACTTTTATAGATTTTTTGATTTTTTTAAAATTTTTAGAATTTTTTTAAATTTTTTTCGAAATTTTATAAGTTTTTTCGAATTTTTATAAATTTTTTGAATTTTTAAAAAATTTTCGATTTTTTTCCAAATTTTTAGTTAATTAAAAACAATCGTTAGTATAAAAGGACTAACTTTGCAAACGTTCGTTGACTAATAGGACTAACGTTGCCACATGAAGACTAACGGTCTAAAGAAATGTTTCAAGTCGAATTAAAATATGAAAGTTCGTTGGTCAAGTAAGCAATAAAAAAGTAAATGGTTCAACTTGGTACTTTTTTGAAAGTACGTTGGTATTCTATAGCTTTTACCCTTTATATATTGACCTTTGTTGGTAGCCCCTTAAAAGATCCGTTTGATACTTATAGTTGTCTAAATGACTGTAAAAGAAGTGTTTAAATTTGCATAATGGTCATAAAAATGTGTTATCGCTAACAATCAGTTTAAGTTATGTTAAGCTGGAACATGAATCAAATAGCTTATACTAAATTTAGTTCATGTTAGGCTTGAACATTACTCAAATAGGCTAATGAGTCCGTTTGATCAGGCATCCCAGTCTTATCAAACAAACAGGGTTTAATATGATCTACTCAACAATGTGGATGTTTTTAATTTTTACATTGAACATGAGTTAGTTACCCCCTACAATCTCATCGTTATATAATCCCCTTAGCAGTGGTGGAGCTAGACAATTTTTTGTATGAGGCCCAATAATGTACTTCTAATGATGTAAGAGGGCCAAAGTGTAATAATTTTTTTTTTTTACCATATGAAATTGACAAAAAAATACACTAAGATAAGAAAATGAGAATTTTTTAAATGAACCATTTCGTGTACCATTTTACAAATTTGAACCACGCCTATATTTTTTTTGGAAAATGAACTTTGAAATATGATCCGTTAGATTCATTAATACACAACTTTGTAACCATACACGTGTATTGTTTTCGATGTAGGCGAGTGCTGGGCAATGGTAGGCGAGTTTAAAAGGCAGGCGTGTGCTGGGCGAGCTGTGCGAGCTGGGGCGATAGTTGGGCGAGCTGGTGGGTGAGGGGCTGGGGGGTGGGCGAGCTGTGCGAGCTAGTGGGCGAGGTGCTAGGCGAGTGTAACCGTTTTATGCACCAAATTTTTAAATGCTAGGCGAGTGCTGGGGGGTTGGGCGAGATGCTTGAATACCTACTTCATGGTATGCGTGCTCCTTGTAAAACTTGAACACCAGATAGTTGTTGATGTTATGGAGTTGCGGGTTAATAAGCTGGCCGGTTTGTTTCAATATGAAATGGAGAAATGAAGAGGTATCTATTTATATAGCAATGTATGATTAAATTAGTTTAGGGATTTCCATACATGTGTATTGAAGGCAAATCCCTGTGGGTTTTTGACACGTACATTTTGAATCACGAGTCATTATTATTAGAATTGTGATTTTTGCTTGTCATTCATTAAACACACCATTACAATATATAATTCCTAATAGATGGTTCTAGATACGAAACATTAAACGGGCTAGGCCTATCACTAAAAACAAAGCCCAAAGGCTCTAATAATAATAATACTCGTCTAACACTCCCCCGCAGTTTGAGCGGGAGAGGGGCGAACACTCAAACTGGAACGAAACTCCTCAAATAGCGCAGACGGTAAACCCTTGGTGAAAATGTCAGCATACTGGTAACGTGATGGCACATGAAGAACACGAACCTGACCACGAGCAACCATATCACGCACAAAATGAATATCGATCTCAATGTGTTTGGTCCGCTGGTGCTGAACCGGATTAGCAGTCAAATAAATAGCACTAACATTGTCACAATAGACAATGGTGGCAGAAAATAATGGTGTATGAAGCTCACGAAGAAGATTACGAAGCCAGGCAGTTTCAGCAACTGCATTTGCAACACCTCTGTACTCAGCTTCGGCACTCGATCTAGAGAGAGTATGTTGTCGTTTAGAAGACCATGATAGAAGATTATCACCCAAGAAAACACAATAACCAGAAGTAGAACGTCTAGTAGTAGGGCAGCCAGCCCAATCAGCATCAGAATAAGCAACAAGAGAACCAGTAGAAGAAGCATAAAGTTGGAGCCCAAAGTCCAACGTGCCACGAACATAACGAAGAACTCGCTTGAGAGCTGAAAAGTGAGGCTCTCGAGGATCATGCATATGAAGGCACACCTGCTGTACTGCATAAGATATATCTGGACGAGTAAATGTTAAGTACTGCAAACCACCTGCAAGACTACGATATAAGGTAGGATCAGAAACATGATCCCCGTCAGTATCAAGCTTGGACTCTGTGCCAACCGGAGTCCGAGTTGGATTACATGTAGCCATATGTGCCCGGTCCAAAAGCTCCAAAGCATATTTCTTCTGAGAGAGGAACATGCCTTTAGAGTCACGGGTAACAGAAATCCCCAAAAAATAATTAAGGGCCCCCAAATCAGTCATATCAAACTCCTTATGTAGAGATGAGATAATACGATGAAGTAAATCTGTAGAGGAAGCCGTTAGTACAATATCGTCAACATAGATCAACAAATATGCAACCTCAGTACCACGCCTATATATGAACAAGGACGAGTCACATCGACTTGACAAGAAACCAACCCTTAGAGCATAATTTGCAAACCGTTGAAACCAAGCACGAGGTGCCTGTTTCAAGCCATATAACGACCTCTGCAATCGACAAACATGATGTGGAAAACGAACATCCACAAACCCTGGTGGCTGATACATATAAACAGACTCTGAAAGATCACCGTTAAGAAAGGCATTCTTAACATCAAGTTGGTGAATGGGCCAATTCCGAGATAATGCAAGACTCAGAACCGTACGAATAGTAGCCGGTTTAACAACCGGACTAAAAGTATCACCACAATCAACACCAAGTTGCTGAGTACTACCGTTAGCCACAAGACGAGCCTTATACCTGCTCAAAGAACCGTCGGCATGATATTTGTGCCGAAACAACCACATAGACCGTACCACATTAACATTAGGTGGTTTCGGAACAAGAATCCAAGTACCATTTTTAATTAATGCATTATATTCATCATGCATAGCATCTCGCCAATTAGGATCAAATAAGGCAACAGAAGGAGACTTAGGAAGAGGAGAAATATGAGAGACATGGCCATGAAAACGGGGATTCGGCTTAACCGTGCCAACTTGGGCACGTGTGACCATAGGATGAGTTCGGGTAGGGGGGTTAGGAGCCGGAGTATGTTGGGTCGCAGGAGGGGGGTTGGGTTAGGAGATTGGGCTATAGTGGGTTGGGTCGTAGGTGTTGCGGTTGGTGTAGGTGTTTGGTAGGTTGGAGTAGCGGGAGGTGTTGGATCGAGGGTTTGTGGGGCCGTAGGGTTGTTGTGCTCATTTGGAGCAGGTTGGTGCGGGGTCGGGTTATAAATGATATGAGGCATAATAGAAGATGGTGTAGGTTCAAGAAACGTGTAAGACGGTGGGTTAGATGGAGTTATAGAACCATACGGGAATTGAAGTTCATCAAATGTTACATGGCGAGAAAGAATAATTTTATTTGTGGAGAGGTCAAGGCACCGATACCCACGATGATAAGCGGGATATCCCAAAAATATGCAAGGAGTAGCGCGAGGTGCTAGTTTGTGAGGTGAATCGAGATGTGGGTAACAAAGACAACCAAAAGTGCGTAAACGTGAGTAGTCGGGTTGTTTGTTAAACAATTTTGTGCAGGGTATTTCATTTTGAATGGCGGATGAGGGAAGTAGATTAAGTAAGTAGGCGGCCATATGTAATGCCTCGACCCAAAAGGTTGGTGGAAGGTGAGCTTGGAAAAGTAGGGTGCGAATAACATTATTAATAGTGCGGATCATTCGCTCCGACTTTCCATTTTGTTGTGAGGTTTTTGGGCAAGAAAAACGGAATTGAATGCCATTTTGAGCAAACAGGTTAAGAAATAACACATAGTATTTAAAACCACCAGAACTGACAATGGGAGAAGTCCAAATATCTGAGTGAACAATCTCAAAACGACGAGTAACAACGGAATCTGAACTAGAAAACGGAAGTCTCACATGTTTTCCAAGCTGGCAAGCATGACAAATATGAGGAGACTTTTCTTTATTACAAGAAATAAATTGACGAGAAACAAGAGAACGTAACACTTCTTCCCCGGGATGCCCGAGGCGTTGGTGCCACGTAGAAGGACTAATAGAAAGCAAAGCATGAGGAATAGGAGAAGGTTGGGTGACTGGGTAGAGATCTCCTGAACTGTCACATCTGAGAAGAATATGACGGGTCAAGAAATCCTTCACAGAGAAACCAAATGCATCGAATTCAATTGTACAATTATTATCCCTAGTAAATTGACGAACAGAAATAAGATTTTTGATGATATTAGGGGTGACAAGAACATTATGTAAGTGTAAAGGACGATTGAGAGTAGGTAAGATGCTATGACCAGTATTGGTAACAGGTATGGATTTACCATCACCAACACAAACAGATGGATATAAACATTTATTATAAACGGTATTTAAATTACTTGTATGTGAATTGAGATGAGATGATGCACCTGTATCCATATTCCATGTAGGATCGCGAATAGGCATGATGCTAAAAGCACGTGGGAGCCTAGATGGAGCTAGGCCTAAAATCCCCGCCTGTGTATTGAACATATTGTTGGACCGAATAAAACTTAAATAACTCTTCTTTTTTTCTTTCTTTTCTGACGTGCTTCAGCAAACCACAAACACCAAACCAAGAATAAAAAATTAAATATGCTCCCACGAATTGTTTCTTCTTTCAACACCAAACCAAGAATAATATACTTGTATGCCGAATTAATTTTGCCGATTTTTTTTTTTTTTTTTTTTTTTTTTTTTTTTTTTTTTTTTTTTGAATGACCGGATGAGAGATGGATAGAGAAGGGAAAAGATAGGGTAAAAGTTAGGAGAGGATCGATTTTGCTCTTGATACCATATTAGAATTGTGATTTTTGCTTGTCATTCATTAAACACACCATTACAATATATAATTCCTAATAGATGGTTCTAGATACGAAACATTAAACGGGCTAGGCCTATCACTAAAAACAAAGCCCAAAGGCTCTAATAATAATAATACTCGTCTAACAATTATAACCAATAGCAAGTAACCATGTTTCTCACCATGCAAACAAGGATCAACAAAAGATAGAGCACGTAGAATCAATGTTATTAATATAAAAGCGGGCCTAGTTTATTTTGGTAAATCTAAAAAAAATAGTTCATTCTTGTAAATTCACCAAAGGAATAGTCCACTGTGGTAATTACTTTTAAGAAAATTATGGGAGGGCCACCACCCCTTGGTCTCTACTTGGCTCCGCCTGTGCCCCATAGGACTCATAGTTTTCGAACTGTTGTACATAAATTCTTCTTTAACAAGAAAAGCAGATCTAAAAAGTTATCACAGGTTAAAGATGAAGATGGATAAAAATGTGAACCAAGAATAATCTCGATGTTACTTTGAAGGAAACTTGAAGGATCAAACTTGTAGAAACGAAAGATTACAACCGCTAGTTAGTTATTATTGTTAGAATCTGTAGAAACTTATGAAAGGACACATCGGTTCGATGGTACCGATTAGAAACCTATAAATACTTGATATCATGTAACGTTATTTTAGTTGGACGAAATATATAAGTTATCTTGTTTACATTGTTTGCAAAACACTCATTTCGACTCACAAAGATCCGTACATATTGGGACAACATTTGGCATCAAGAGCCTTGTTGGAACCGACTCTCGTTACACCATCAAACACCAAACCAGAAAACAGAAACATACTAGCGAGAGAAACCAGAAACCAAAACCAGAAAACCCACGCTGAAACTTTTTTCAGAAACACAACGCAACACTCTTGAACCTTGTTAACGTAAGAAGAGGTTGCCTAGATAACTTAGGGACATAAGAAAGTCGTATACAACTTTCTTTGTGTCGGATTTTGCAAACAGGAAGGACGCCAAAACGAAGTGGTGCCTTGTTTTGTTGTGATCATTTGTACGCGACAACAAAACCAGAAAAAAAGGAAGAAACAATTGTTTAGAAGATTTCTTGTTGGTGTCTTGCACACGACAACAAAGAACGCACTTGTTGGTTTATAACAACGCAACAAGGGAAGGAAGAAAGACGTCGAAAAGATTGTGTATCTTTACCGAGATACACAAGGAAAAGAAGAAGCGCAGAAAATTAAGAAGAGGCGTTGCTTGGGCAGTTTGAAAAGTATACCGGTAACAAAAACAATTCAAGGATTGTTTAGAACGTTGGCAATACAAGAACAACAACAAATATTGAAGAAGAAGGCGACTTGATCACTCGCTGTGAAGAAATACCGAAAAGGTATTAAGGGATTGTTGATCACTCGTCCGTTTTTAAATGTTTTCAGCCATTTTAAGACATTTTCATACGTTTTTGAATATCACAAGTGTTACTCTGTGATACTCAGAATATCACAAGTGATAATACTCAGAATATCACAAGTGTTACTCTGTGATACTCAGAATATCACAAGTGATGATACTCAGAATATCACAAGTGATATTCTGTATTATCACAACTGACATTCTGAATATCACAAGTGATATTCCGAATATCACAAGTGATTTTCACGTTTTTTAATTCACGTATCTGAATATTCGTCCGTTTTCTAACGTTTTAGTCAGTTTTCCTACATATTCATCCGTTTTTTTACGTTTTTTAATTCACGTTTTTTTTTCTGTTTTCCTACATATTCGTCCGTTTTCTTACGTTTTCGTCCATTTTCATTTGTTTACGCCCGTTTTTAAATGTTTTCAGCCATTTTCAGACATTTTCATACGTTCCTGAATATCACAAGTGATATTCTGTGATACTCAGAATATCACAAGTGATGATACTCGGAATATCACTTGTGATATTCAGAATATATTTTCACATTTTTTTAATTCGCATTTCTGAATAACAAGTGATATTCGATGATACTCAGAATATCACAAGTGATGATACTCTGAATATCACAATTGATGATACTCAGAATATCACAAGTGATGATACTCTGAATATCAAAAGTGATATCCTGAATATCACAAGGGATATCCTGAATATCACAAGTGATTTTCAACTAATGTTTTGTAACATGAAAATCACTTGTGATATCCAGAATATTACAAGTGATATTCTGAATATCACAAGTGATTTTCATGTTTTTTTAATTCACGTTTTCCTATTCACTTTCATACATTTTCGTCCGCATTCATACGTTTTCGTCCGTTTTCGTTTGTTTTCATATGTTTTCATCCGTTTTCATACATTTCTGAATATCACAATTGATATTCTTAATATCACAAGTGATATTCAGAAATGTATGAAAACGGACGAAAACATAAGAAAACAAACGAATACGTATGAAAGCGTAAAAACACGTCTGAAAACGGACGAAACGTATGAAAAATGGACGAAAACGGACGAAAACGTACGAAAATGTAAGATCCCACGAAAATCCATCATGGTAATCCTCATTTATTAAAGATAACCTCGAATTACCATTTAACAAAACCCATTTTTACGGGGAAATTTAAAATTTTTCTTGATATATTATTTTCACCATGTCACGACATCACAACAATTACCAAATAACAACACTAGTAATTGACGTGCTTTACGAAACATAACTATCACAAAAGAGTTAGCGGTTTACAAAAATCATCATATACACTAATTATTATACTTCCTACCTACTTACAATTTATATTAATACAAACTTGTGAATATCTATACCATACAACAACAATAGACAAAATTCTACTTAACTCCTAAGATATTTGGATGTCGGTAGAATACTCCAAGAAAATCCATACACGTATCTGTCCTTCATCAAATCCATACACGTTATCTACAAATCTGTCCTTCATCTAATCCATACACGTATTCACACATTCCTTTTAAAAACGCTTATTTCACACATCTGTTTATATAAACTAAATCTATCTCACAACTCTCTCTCATCTCCCTCTCTTCCTCTCTCATTTCCGGCCACAAAACCAGTCACCGACCCACCACCGTCGCTCACCCCATCTCACCGCCACCATCAAAATAATCCTTGTGTCTTCCTCATCATTTCCCCGTGCATCACGCGCCTCAAAACCCACCCTCATATATTTTATTTTTCCGGTAACTCACTGATTTTCCGGCAACACAAGGCCGACAGTATATATATGTTTCTGGTGTTAGTTTAATTCGTTGGGTTCGAGTTATCACCACCGCCGCTATGGCTGTCCCCACAGCCACCATCTCCGCCGCCTCCTCTCGTCCTCTTCCTCGTCATGGTAAAACCGAGAACCGTTCGATATTATCATTATACTTTTATTATATATATAATTACCAATTGATTAGTGTTGTCATATTTTCGTGGGTAATAAAATGGATAAAACGAGGTTATGAACTTGTGATTTAAAAACCGGATTAAACTTGTTTTGGAAATAAATTGTGTGGTAAGAAATCATGTGGGTTAGCAGTTTGGTTCGTTGGGTGGTTAACGGGTCGGGTCGAGACCTATTTAGTTCTATAGTTTGATTTCAGATTGCATTCGTGACACGGTTGGTTGCGGATTTGTTATAAACCCGTAAGAGTAGCGTTGGTTTGGTCTCGAGTTCGTTTGGTTTTGGTTATAGTTTGTTGTAGTCGTGTGTCGTGAAATTCATGTTGTGAGTTAAGCTCACGGCCGTAAATCATTTAGAGTTTATCCATGTTTATCTTCTTTTAGTCGTGGCTTTGATTTGGTTATTGTAGTTAACGGTTTGAAGCCGAGACCAAGTGGTCTCGGTGTGATATAAGTTATAACACTCTTGGTTCATTATCGTGTTGTTTGTGCTTGTTTGGGTTTGAGTCTCGGCATGAGTAAGTTAGTACGAGCTTGGTTGTTTTCCTGGTCCCGGTTGGGTCGAAATCACCCAAAGGTGTGTTTGCGAGTAGCTTGTGTTCTAGTCGAAATAGGGTGCCTTGCTTATTGTTTTTTTTTTTTTGGTTTATAGATTATAGTATTATACTGATAACTGGATCTACACATTATTGTTTGGATTTGGTGTTGGGTTAGCTACGGGCCGAAGCCCAATGGGGTTAAGAAGTTTGGTTTGGTTTTGATTTAAGTCACGAGCCCAAATAGGGTGAGATTGGTGTGTGTTTGGATCTATATAAGGGCCAAAGCCCAAGAACAATACTAAGGGTAAGCTTAGTTTATTTTGTTAATGGGCAAAACTTGTAAACGGACTAAGCAAACTAATTTTACAACAAATTTTGACTAAGACTACCCGGTTGGACATGTATTGGACAAATATCAGTTACGTGATGGACTTATTGAACATTTTGACTTGAGACGGTATAATATATTAAACTCGGACGGGACACAAAATCTTTAATAAAATTCAAGACTAATATTTACAAGAATAATAACGAAGCATAAACTTATTAAATATTGGATTTTCATACTTGATGAACCCAAGTCACGACGACTCGGGAAAAACTAGCTTTATTAGAACTCATTTTTATTATAAAACGATTATGCTTATTACAAGTTATTGGGATAACGGGGTAAATGCCGAAACGTACAAACTAGTTATTTTATTTGAGGTGTTTATTTGACTTTAGCTTCTAAGTTGTCCTCCTTGGTTTGAGTTCTCGTCAGTATCCTCTTGAATTAGTTGATGTCTATTCTTTTTGGCGTGAGTTGTACGTCGAGTCTAGGTTATCTTACCACACCACATGAAACATTTAAACTAAGCTTTTGATAAGTTTTGGAAAACTGAATAATCCACGAAAACTACGACACTTTGTCTTTTATAGACTTTATTACTTTTGCGAGATGTATTTTGAGATAATCGTATACGTACTAGGTTGTGCCGGTCCTAGACCGTTGTATATCGTCGCGCTGTATGTTTTGAGACCATTGTGATATGCTCTAGATGCCAGTCGTGTCAGGGTGATCTTTGCTTTGCTGTGGCTAAGGTGAGTCGTGGCCCCCTCTTTTAATACTTGCTTTTAATAATTCTTTTGGGGGAGATACATGCTTGTAAATGTTTTACTCATTATCAAATATATGATTTGCTTGACGTTTATACTTCTATAAGTACTATGAAAACTCTTATGATTTATCGTGAGTCGTGGCCCCTACTTTTCACACTTGCTTTTAATAATTCTTTTGGGGGAGATACATGCTTGTAAATCTTTTACTCATTATCAAATATATGATTTTCTTGACGTTTATACTTCTATAAGTACTATGAAAACTCTTATGATTTATCGTGAGTCGTGGCCCCTACTTTTCACACTTGTTTTTAATAACTCTTTTGGGGGAGATACATGCTTTAACTAGTTTATACTACTTGAAATCTCTTATGATTTGCTCGAAATTATCAACTATGCTTTACCTATTTGAATCATACTTGAAAAGAATGCATGCTCAATATATGTGCAAATAAATTGTCTAGTTTAAACACGGAACTTGAAACATAACATCTCTGAACTACTTGACGTAACATGATACTGAAATTCACTGTAAGTATTCATAGAACAAATGAATGAACTGTTACTTATTATGATATTTCTACATATCACTATAAATAATTGCCAAGACTAAAATTACGCATGATTCACCTATATTGCCTAAGCACACTTTATTGCCATAAAGTCCCTCGATCATGAGCCATTAATCACTGCGGTGAGCGCGAATATAGTGAACAGCTTCGAAACCTGTTAAAGGCTGACGACCTATCCCCTAAATACTTTGACGGAATGCCTTATGGTTAGTCGTATTTAGCAGTGATACACTATATTTGAGAAAAATAGGAATTGGCAAATCACCTATTAACTTGAGGGCCATAAATCACCCATCAGGTAACCCTGGTGGGACACCCAATTGTTAACGTTTTGCGTGTCATGAGGCTTAGGGCAATATAACTTTATGAATATATGAATGTTTCATATATATCCTAGGATACAGCTGTATTAGAAGACCATCACTTTTCACTGATAGAATTTCAGACTCTTGATTATTAATTTCACTATGTGTTATGATTGTAAATCCTGTACTTGAACTTTAATTGTTATTATATGTGACTTAAATGAGAATTCTACACAAGACAACCCAAAATGCTTGGTATATCGTTACATTTAAAAGCTGACTCAACAGTCTATATCGAGCATATAACAACGTAGCTCATATGCATCTATAACTTGAAACTTATGATTTTGGAGATCATACATGAATTGCTTGTGGATTTTTATACAACACAACTGGTTATTTATTTCTTGAAGAATTATTATTTTCTCCGACAATCACTATGCACCTTTTTAATTCATTGAAAGAAGATTATTTTCTACAAACTCCACGAACTCACCAACCATTGTGTTGACATTTTAAGCATGTTTATCTCAGGTAATTAACGGAGCAGGACAAGACACGGAGCGGGCATCTTATACTCTGATAAATAAACTGGTGTAAAATCAAATATGTCATTCTTTTCAAATTATCACATTTTCTCATGGGATTTTCGAATCGAGTAATTCACTTTTGTATCAAAAATATTATTTTGAATGACATATAACTTTCAAAACGCCCCTTCCGGGCCGTTTTCTGAAATTTAAACCTCGATCCTCACCGTAACACCCTAATTACTTTTCCGCTGCCTCAAACCAAATTAGGGGGTGTTACAGAAAACGTGTAAAAACTGCTGAAATTGTATGAAAACGGACGAAAACGTCTCAAAACAGACGAAAACGTAAAAACGGACAAAAATGTCTAAAAACATACGAAAACATAAAAAACAGACGAAAACGTAAAAGAAAGACGAAAACGTATGAAAACGGACAAAACGTCTGAAAACGTATAAAAACTGCCGAAAACGTCTGAAAACCGAGAAAAATGGATAAAAACGGACTATA
The DNA here is from genome assembly GCA_021014915.2 of Artemisia tridentata subsp. tridentata. Taxonomy (NCBI): domain Eukaryota; kingdom Viridiplantae; phylum Streptophyta; class Magnoliopsida; order Asterales; family Asteraceae; genus Artemisia; species Artemisia tridentata. The sequence goes on from CP139507.1 coordinate 49,103,681, forward strand.
ACATATGAAAACGGACAAAAACATATGAAAACGGACAAAAACTTTCAAAAACGAACGAAAATGTATGATAACGGATAAAAACGTTTGAAAATGTATATAAAAATATGAAAACGGACAAAAACGGACGAAAACGGTCGAAAACGTATAAAAACGCAATAAAGTTAAAAAAAAATGAATTTAAACAAAAAAAAACAAAAAAAAAAAAAAACGTGAATTAGAAAGAAAAAAGAAAAAGAAAAAAAAAGTTCATTTAAGGACTAAATTTTTGTTGCATAGGACAAATCTCCACCATACATCTAATTTGAACAAATGGTAGGGATTAACCTAAGATTTAATATGGAAACCTAAGTCCATGTCTCTTTTTTTTTTTTTCCCCCTTTTTCTTTGTCTTTTTTATTTATTCACTTCTTTTTTAGCTTTTTTTTTTTTTTTTTTTTTTTTTTTTTTTTTTTTTTTTTTGTTTTTAATTCACGATTTTTTTAAATCAAGTTTTTTTTTTTTTTTTTTTTTTTTTTTTTTTTTTTTTTTTTTTTTTTATTCACGACAAAACTTTGTTTACATACGAAGGGATCAATCCCCACCATTCATCTAGTTTAATCTAATGGGGATTAACCTAAGATTTAATATTGAAACCTAAGTCCATGTCTTTTTTCCTTTTACTTTGTCTTTTTGTCTTTCTTTTTTTTATATTTTTTTGTCTTTTTTTTTAATTCAAGTTTTTTTAAATCATTTTTTTTTGTCTTTTTTTTTAATTCTCGTTTTTTTTAAATCCTTTTTTTTTGTCTTTTTTTTAATTCACTTTTTTTTTCTTTTTTTTTTCCCTTTTTCGTACGTTTTTATACATATTCGTCCATTTTCTTTTTCGGCCGTTTTCGCCAGTTTTTATACGTTTCCGTCCGTTTTTATACGTTTTCGTCCGTTTTCATACGTTTTCATCTGCTTTTGTCCGTTTTCATACGTTTTCGTTCGTTTTCTTATGTTTTCGTCCGTTTTCATACGTTTTCGTCCATTTTTATAAATCTTTGTCCGTTTTCAGACGTTGTCGTCCGTTTTCCTACATATTCGTCCATTACATACGTTTTCGTCCGTTTTCTTCAGTTTTTATACGTTTTCATCTGTTTTCGTCCGTTTTCATACGTTTTCGTCCGTTTTCTTACGTTTTCGTCCGTTTTCATACGTTTTTGTCCGTTTTCATACGTTTTCGTCCGTTTTATACACTTTTGTCCGTTTTCAGACGTTTTCGTCCGTTTTCCTACATATTCGTCCGTTTTCTTACGTTTTCGTCCATTTTCATATGTTTTCGTCCGTTTTTAAATGTTTTCAGTCATTTTCAGACGTTTTCATACGTTTTTGAATATCACAAGTGTTACTCTATGATACTCAGGATATCACAAGTAATGATACTCAGAATATCACAAGTGATGATACTCAGAATATCACAAGTGATATTATGTATTATCACAACTGACATTCCGAATATCACAAGTGATTTTCACGTTTTTTAATTCACGTATCTGAATATTCGTCCGTTTTCTAAAGTTTTCGTCCGTTTTCCTACATGTTCGTCCGCTTTTTTACGTTTTTTAATTCACGTTTTCCTACATATTCGTCCGTTTCCTACATATATGGATCCTTGTGACCAAGACCAGCAACTAAGGACTAATAACACATTTCTTTCAATCGTTCTGTAACCTTCATGTGCCCTTGCGGCAACTATTAACTTTCTTTGGCGACCATGACACTGACTAATGTCCGTAGCGGTGGTGGTGCGTCCTCCATTTGTTGTTGCGTGAAAAACACCACGCCTTCAGATTTTGACCAGAGTGTTGCATTGCCGATGGTGCTGATATTGGAGTTGTTGAGCCTGTCGAAAGATTCTCAAACTGTCTCATTGGTGAACCTTGGATACGTTCAACAAGTCTCTTAGCAGCTCATAAGCACTGCATCAACATCTACATCAGAATTGCTTTGGTGGTGGCGACGCCGCAAGTGGTGGTAGACACTCCACCGTTGCCTTTGGGTGTACAATTAACAGAGCCGTTTCATGATTTTTGGTTGCCCGGTGCGGTAACGCTAATTATGCGCTATTTAATATGAAAACTTAACATATATATGTCTTAATATTCATAATTAATAAACAAATTGCTATAAGTTGTCCATAACCATCAATTATAATCAAAACCTCTGAATTGTAATCTGGAAAGTGAAAACCAAAATACAAAATAACAAAGTTCTAGCATTGCTTGAAAACAGAAAAAGATATATTGAATAAACTGAAGGTTGATAACGGCGCATCTGCACTGTTTGAATCCCCCATCCACCGGGCCTGACAATTAATTTTGTGGCCGTCTAAGAAGGTTGATAACGGCGCACCGGCCGGTTATAGAACTACAGAAAATATGTGTTATTAAGCCCTTCTGCTGATCTTGGTTACAATGAACTATAGAAGTATGATCTAACGCTTTCCGTTACCAGACTAGTTTTTTGGATCATTGAGAATAGATTCAAAAATATTTGAATAGTTGAAATGAATCAACAATATGCAAATTGATAGTTTGTACTTTGTATGATATGGTGCGGCACATAACTTATGCATCCCCTCTTTGTCTAATCTTCTTGTTTTAAATATTTTTGCTAGAATTTATTCAGGCTCCACACGGTGTTACAATAAATTTGCGTACTTATAGCTATAGATATAGAGATTGCAAATCAAAATTATCATCTTAACGATGTGTGAATGTGTACATGTTCTTGTGATATGCACATACTATTTTTGTGCCTCGCTTTTGGTAAAATCCGGTGATCCGATAAGGCGCTCACCTATACGACCGGAGGTAGGCTAAGCAGACAAGGTGTGTGACTGATTGAAGTAGAGACTAAATTCTAGTATTTTGGTCACTTTTAAGAAAATAAAATTATTTTGTCTAGGCCTTTCTAAACTGAATTAATATGCTAGCCAATTATATAAACTACGTACTACTAAGTAGGCCTCTTCACATGTGTTATCTCTTTACTTCTCATCTCTCCTGTTTGTTAATTTGTTTATGGGTTTGAGGTTTTTTGAATGTGTTTTCAATGTTAGTATTGAATAGTGAATACATTGATGATGTTAGTTTAGTTGAATATCAATTATTAAGTTACCAATATTGGAGATTCTCAAGGTGTATGTTGTCATTGTTAATGTATATATGCATGGTCACTGCCATCTGATGGTTTTTTTATATGTGCTACTATATCTAAACTTTTTGTATGTTTTGGGCAGACCTTTAATGACTTGTGTGCTTTGCTCTACACCTCACAAATTAATTATTTGGTCTTGCTAGTTTTACCTTAATTGTATATCTACTGATTTTTTGTTAATTTCGTGACTACCTTATGCACAGCTCAAGTAAGCTTCAGACGCTTTCCCTTACAAACTGTTACAACATTACAAGCAGTGGATTAAGCCACGCAGTCAAAAAGCTACCGCAGTTAGAAAACCTTCACCTTTACTACATCTCAATTCATGTAGAAGACATTGAAATAATCGGAAACAATTGCCCTAATCTCAAATCCTTCAAACTAAACAAAGAATTCAGACGACCACATATCGAATGTGATGGTGATGCGATTGCCATTGCAAATACTATGCCCGAATTACGCCATTTGCAACTATTTGGTAATAAAATGACTAACGAGGGACTTCAAGCCATTCTTCATAACTGTTGGTTTTTATGAATCATAAACTAACTATAAACATATAACCAAATAGATCACGCAACGGAATAGATCATAAACATATCATTAATTAACTTAAAAGAAAACATACCTTAGTGATTCCTAGCAAGAACAAGGAATCCCTTCAACAAGAACGAGTTATATAAACCCTAGATGGGATTATATTGGATCGACACAACAAGGAAAATCACAAGCTAAAATAAGCTTGTCACTCGATCTTGTACACACGTAATGAATAGCGTTTCAATGGAAAAGCTAGGTTCAAGAATCACTAAACAACCAAACACTTTATAGCTTTATTAGAATCGACCAAATCCAAGTGGATTTAGAAAGAGGGCCGATCGTTAGAGCTAGAGGGAGAGAGGAGAAGAAGCTTGGCTATAGTTAGGGATTCAAGATTAGGGATTAACAAATACAAGTGAATTGTATTTATAGGCTAACCCTAGCTTGTTCCCTAAGCTAATGCAAACCGACCCATAGCCCACAAGGACCATTCGGCCGATCCAACCCAAGGGTTGTGTTTCTAGATCCTTCCAATTCCCTTTTGCACTTTTAGTCCTTTAACGGTCGTTAGTTAAAACCCCGTTAAGTACTAACCGTCGTTAAGTGTTATTTAGTGAAATGAATAAATAAATAAATACATGAAATATATATATATTTATTCATCATTGAAACTCTCACGTTATTGTGTGCAATCCCGAGTCTCGGGTTCGAAACCGGACATACATATTAAATGTTAACCATAAACTCTAACAGCTCCCACTTGGATAACAATTAATATTGTAATGACATGGGCTAGTCTAGCTTAACAGATCCCAATGCCCCCAGCTTGATCCGAGTATGGTTTTCCTGGAAAAACCATGTGATGATTTAATCATCATACTTATCCTTTTGTTACTAATACCGCGTTAATTTGGATATGGATCTTTGTCATTCCAAAATTAACAGTAGTTTCTCGTTTATACATAATTGAACAAGATTACCAAAATATCTGAACGTCTTCCAGATAGACTTTGGGCGTGCGCACGCAAACATCTTGTTAATCACACGAGTGGCCAAGCAGTATTAAACTTCAACACAAAGTTGAAGGAACAAATCCCTTATTGACTGCGAGCATAACCCTTGAACTTCGCATCATTTCTGAAAATAGCCCTTATAACTACCTTTTACGGATAGCGTTAGACTATCTCACAGAAAATGAGCTACATCCTCGGCAATTATCTGGCATCTCAAGTCAGAGGATAAATATTCATGATATACTTAATGACTATGATCCATAAAGTATAATCATGTGGTTGGGATAAGTCCTATATTCAATTTATCCAATATTGAATATCATGTGACATTGGTGTCTTAACCTTACAGTACATTCTACCAATCCTCACATTTGTCTTAGTTCAATAATATTCCCATATTATTAATTGACAATGGACTATTTAGAATAAATAAATTTATTCACGGATTTAAACATGCAAATATAGGACACAAATATTAATAATGATAATAAACGTTATCCGCACTTTATTTCATTAACATAATAATTGTTTACATGTCCCTATCGAAATAATAATCCAACAGATTTACATGAAACTATCTGCTAAACGAAGACCAATACCCTGAGCATGACGATTAAACGTCTCCTTAGGTAATGCCTTCGTGAAAGGATCAGCCAGATTGTCATCTGTGTGAACTTTGAGTACTTTTATTTCACCATCATCGACTTGTTCTCGAACATAGTGATACTTTCTTTTAAAGTGTCTGGCGCCTTTCATAACTCCAGGTTCATTGGCGAATGTGATTGCAGCAGAGTTGTCGCAATACACATTTACAGGTAATTCTATAGAAGGCATCACTCCAAGATCCTTAACGAATTTCCTTATCCAAACAGCTTCTTGTGCTGCCTCCGATGCAGCAATGTACTCAGCTTCTGTAGCAGACATGGCCGTTGTACTCTGCTTTTTACTCTTCCAGTCCACAGCTCCTCCATTTATGACAAAAATGTAACCCGTCTGAGACTTCGTATCATCTTTATCAGTCTGAAAGGACGCATCGCAGAAACCTGTAACATTCAGTTCTGCGTCTGGATTTCCCCCGAAAACTAGAAACATATCTTTAGTATTCCTTAAATACTTAAGAATGTTCTTTACAGCATGCCAGTGATCTTTCCCTGGATTCTGCTGATAACGACTGGTCAAATTTTGAGCGAACGCCACATCTGGCCTTGTGCATCTAACTGCATACATGATAGATCCTACTGCAGAAGCATACGGAACTTTCTTCATGTATGCCACCTCTTCAGGTGTAGAAGCACACATTTCGCTGCATAAGCCGTGTTCCACTTGCATGGGCAAATATCCCTTCTTGGAATTTTGCATATTGAATCTCTTCAATATTTTATCCATGTAAGCACTTTGGCTTAATCCGATTAACCGTTTAGATCTGTCTCTATAGATCTTGATTCCAAGAATATACGCTGCTTCTCCTAAATCCTTCATGGAAAAACATTCACATAGATAAGCCTTAACTTCATCAAGACTAGGTATGTGATTTCCCATGATTAATATGTCATTGACATATAGGACAAGAAAAGTAGTGTTACTCCCACTAACTTTGTGGTATACACATGGCTCATCGAAATTTTGAGTAAATCCAAACTTCTTGATTTCCTCATCAAATTTCTTATTCCATTGCCTGGATGCTTGCTTCAATCCATAAATGGATCTTTGAAGTTTGCATACACGCTCAGGAAATTGTGGATTCACAAACCCCTCAGGTTGCGCCATATAGATATCTTCATCTAGGCGACCATTCAGAAAGGCGGTTTTGACATCCATTTGCCAAATCTCATAGTCATAGTAGGCAGCTATGGCTATAAGAATCCTAATAGCTCTAATGTCGGCCACAGGAGAAAAAGTCTCCTCATAGTCAACACCATATGTTTGGGTAAAGCCCTTGGCCACCAAATGAGCTTTATAGGTGTGTACGTTGCCATCCATGTCAGTATTTTTCTTGAAGAGCCACTTACACCCAACTACCTTAGCATTGGGTGGAAGGTCTACTTCAATCCAGACTTTATTGTCTTTCATGGATTGCATTTCCCCATCCATGGCTACCTGCCATTTATCCTTTTCAGGACTATTAATGGCAGCCTTATAACTAGTTGGCTCATCAATGTGATCCAATAGCATAGTTTCCTCATCATCTATGTTTAAACATAGACGTTCAGGAGCCTTTGTAGATCTTGAAGACCTACGGACGGGTACCACTTCTACTTCAGGTGGAGGACCTAAGCTTTCAGGTTCCACAGGAAGTGTGTTAGTGTTCTCAGAAGGTGACACATCTTCTTGATCATTTTCAAGATCATATACTCTCCCACTGAATTCTTGAGTCAAGAAACTCTCCTCAAGGAATTCACCATATCTAGCCACAATGACTTTATTTTCTGGTGGGAAGTAAAAGTAGTAACCCCTTGTTTCCTTAGGGTATCCTACGAAGATGCACTTAACAGATCTTTGTTGGAGCTTGTCAGGTGAGTCACGTTTAACAAACGCCTCACAACCCCAGATCTTTAAGTAAGACAAGTTGGGAGCTTTTCCAGTCCATAATTCATATGGAGTCTTATCAACCTTCTTAGTTGGAACCATATTTAGTATGCGAACATCACTTTCAAGAGCATAGTCCCAAAAGGATAAGGGAAGAGTTGTAAGATTAAACATAGATCGTACCATGTCAAGCAAAGTACGATTTCTCCTTTCAGATACACCATTTTGTTGTGGAGTATAAGGAGAAGTGAGTTGTTGGACAATGCCACACTCAGCTAGATAATCTTTGAACTCTTGGCTCAAATACTCACCACCACGATCGGATCGAAGGGCCTTAATCTTCTTTCCGAGTTGTAATTCTACTTCATTTTTGAAAACCTTGAATGTCTCAAAGACTTCATGTTTGTGTTTAAGTAAAAAAACACAACCATAACGACTATAGTCATCCGTAAAGGTTAGGAAGTAGGTAGCACCGCGTTTTGACACGTGTCTAAGTGGACCACACACATCCGTGTGTATCAATCCAAGTAGATCCGAAGCCTTCTCCATATTGCTATGGAAAGGTTTCTTCGTCATCTTCCCAGATATGCAAGATTCGCATTTATCAACTGAATCATCATTGATATTAGGTAAAAGCCCATCACTTAGCAGCTTTTCCATGCGTTTCTTGCCTATGTGGGCAAGGCGACAATGCCATAAATAAGACGAGTCCAAGTTAGACTTGACTCTCTTATTCCCGATGCTATACATAGAATTATTTTTATTAGATACATGGTTTTCCATGTCAATTTCAAACACACCATTTAATGAAATAGCATTAAAGTAAAAAACATAATTTAAAGAAACAGAAATTCCATTATCATTAAAAGTATGCTTAAAACCCAAATCCAATAACAAAGAAACTGATACGACACCTCTAACAATAGAAGGTGCGTAATGACAATTGTCTAAAACCAAAATTAAACCAGATGGTAAAACTAGCTCAAAAGTCCCTATGGCCTCCACTGCTGCACGTATCCCGTTGCCGACATACAAGTAGCATTCCCCATAGTTCAGTTTCTTGATTCCTCTAAGCCCCTGCAATGTATTACAAATGTGAGTACCACATCCTGTATCATATATCCAGGCATTTTGCTTACGAGGAAATGAAAATAATTCAACCATAAAAATACCTGAAGTGCTGGCGCCCTGCCCAGCCTTGGCATTCTTATTTTTGCGACACTCCTCAAGCAGCAATGGACAGTCACGCTTCCAGTGTCCAGGAGTGTTACAGTGGTGACAAGCAGCCGCATCCTTTTTGGGATAATCCTTCTTGGGAGGAGGATTCTGCTTCTTTGGCTTTTGCTGATAAGTCACAATTTGCTTGCCCTTGTCAGCTTTGCCCTTTCCTTTCTTGTTCACATGCTTCGGTTTACCGGGCTTAGCTACTCTACCACCTCTAATTGCCATAACAGCAGGTGTAGCAGGTGTAGGAGCTTTCTTAGCGAGTCCCTTCTCATATTCAATGAGCATTGCATGCAAGTCATTAAATGTCTTCCCCTTGCAATGCATATTAAAGTTACGCACAAAATCACCATATAATTCCTCATTGAGGGATCTATTGATGAGGCCAACTTTAACATCTTTCGCATACCCGCATTCAAGTGCATCTAATTGGTCAAGATAACCTTTCATTTCCAGCACATGATTACTTACGGGTGTTGCTGCATCCTGCTTGCACTTGCCCAGGTTGTCAAGTACATCATACAATTCAGCCATGGGAGGTTTCTGAAACATACGTTGCAGTTCCTCAATCATGTTTTTCGGGCCATATTGCTCAAACTGTTTTACTAGTTGATCATCCATTCCCGATAGCATGAGACAAGCCGCATCATTGTGCCTGTCATAAGCCTCATTGTACTCCCTAAGTATTGCATTAGACGAGTTTGCAGGAGGAGCAACCGGAAGGGGCTCACTAAGACATTCATAACATTTGACAATCCTAAGAACAAGCCTTAGGTTTCGATACCAATTGTTAAAATTCTTAGTCCCAGTCAATTTTTCCTTTTCAAGCATCATCTTGAAACAGGGAGTTAAGTTTGACGAGTTTCCGGGTTGGGCCATTTCTACAGAAAAAAGTTCAAAAGTTAGTACTTTCGATAATTAAACATTTCATGAAAATTAAACACCCATTGGTTAAAAACCATTTAATTTTTACTGAAAACTAGGATCCTAATTGACGTCGTTTCATTACATCAGCTGAGGCTGCTAGCAATGAAAGTACTCAACAAGGTACGGGATCACCCAATTGCCAATGTCAAATTGCAATTCCTAGAAATCTTGGGACTTACATTATATTGCCAACATCAGTTGCAAAATGTAAGCATGTTTCATCCCCAAATCTTTATGCCTTGACGCCGTTTCATTACATTAGCTGAGGCTGCTAGTAATGAAAGTGCTCAATTAAGTTAACCAATTTAGAAACGTGTAAATTTACGCCGTTCCATCACATCAGCTGCGCTGCTGCTAGTAATGGAAGTGCTCAATTTACCCCTATTGACTTCATTCTTTGAATCATCACATCAGCTGAGGCTGCTAGTAATGATAGAATGTCATCTTAGGTGTTTCCATGTTAATTGGTCGGCATATCACTTAAAATTTTAGGGTAATAATTTTGATGTGTAAAATCAAAAAAAAAAAAAAAAAAAAAAAAAAAAAAAAAAAAATGTACAAAGATGTCATGCATTCATCTTTGTATCATATATATTTATTTTCAAAAACAAAACCATTTACTCATTCATAGCTCAAATCATCAAAGTTTTTAATTGAGGCGTTGAGCAAATTACAACATTGCCTTAAGATGCTTCGTACTTTTTCATGGTGTACTTGGTAAGTCTATTATTGACGCATAGGCGAGCGGAGGGACGACAGCCGCCGAAGCTGGTTAAAACCGTGCCCCTTTAAGGTCACAATTTAATGTGAACCAACCTTAAACCCACTTTATAGTTTGTCAATAATAGGTCCGCCGCTTCGACCACTTTTGTACAGTTGCAATCAATCAACTAAAAAAAATATGATTTTCTTGCTAAAACAATTTTATGTAATAATTTATTAATTGCTAGTCTCGCCTGGGAGCAAATTACCGTGCGAAGCGAACCACTATCGGCACATAAGACTTGGCAATGAATAAAATTACTACAAAGGTTTCATAGTTATTAGTCTTGTTTATTTTTATTATGAAAATTACCCTCTTATGTGTTGCAATCCATCATAATTTATAAACACAAAAGATCAAGTAATTACAAAAAAAAAAAAAAAAAAACACATAATAACAAATATATGATCATCCACGATATCATATAGCCACATGCAAACCTTTTTCAATAAATCCTAATATTAATTCTATGTGAAATTTTAAATGTATGTAACTAACAAAACTCCCATTGGTTTTCGAGCTCATTGTGCCCAATGGTCCACAGACGCCAAGTAACTTGACCGCGTAAGTTTTAGTTAGTTAGATACTACATTGCACATAACTTGTTAATTAATATATATTGAGGTCTTCCCCAATTTAAGATTTATTTAAATCATATAGCAAATAATTCAATCAAACATACAAATCATACCATGACAAAATATGCAAGATTTTGTCATGGATCCCATATTGATCACATAATCATGTAGTCCATATTATCATGTCAATATAATTATTAGTATGTTTCTTATTAATTAAGTGACATCACATACGGTATTCACTAATTAATCCCTAAAAAATTTGCATGCACTCCTAGGGTTTCTACAAGTTTTAATCAAAAACTAAAACCCTAATTTAATTAATGGGTGTCGACCCATTAGGGTTTATAAAAAAAATTCAACAAAACCCTAGATAATAAATGCATGTAATCTCTACAAGATCCAATTTTTTAGGTTTAAGTAATTAATTAAATGTTCTTAAACGAGGCTCTTGATGCCACTGTTGGTTTTTATGAATCATAAACAAACTATAAACATATAACCAAATAGATCACGCAGCGGAATAGATCATAAACATATAATTAATTAACTTAAAAGAAAACATACCTTAGTGATTCCTAGCAAGAACAAGGAATCCCTTCAACAAGAACGAGTTATATAAACCCTAGATGGGATTATATTGGATCGACACAACAAGGAAAATCACAAGCTAAATTAAGCTTGTCACTCGATCTTGTACACACGTAATGAATAGCGTTTCAATGGAAAAGCTAGGTTCAAGAATCACTAAATAACCAAACACTTTATAGCTTTATTAGAATCGACCAAATCCAAGTGGATTTAGAAAGAGGGCCGATCGTTAGAGCTAGAGGGAGAGAGGAGAAGAAGCTTGGCTATAGTTAGGGATTCAAGATTAGGGATTAACAAATACAAGTGAATTGTATTTATAGGCTAACCCTAGCTTGTTCCCTAAGCTAATGCAAACCGACCCATAGCCCACAAGGACCATTCGGCCGATCCAACCCAAGGGTTGTGTTTCTAGATCCTTCCAATTCCCTTTTGCACTTTTAGTCCTTTAACGGTCGTTAGTTAAAACCCCGTTAAGTACTAACCGTCGTTAAGTGTTATTTAGTGAAATGAATAAATAAATAAATACATGAAATATATATATATATATATATATATATATATATATATATATATATATATATATATATATATATATTTATTCATCATTGAAACTCTCACGTTATTGTGTGCAATCCCGAGTCTCGGGTTCGAAACCGGACATACATATTAAATGTTAACCATAAACTCTAACAATAACTGCCCTCATCTCGAATCCCTTGATGTGCGTAGGTGTTCTAACCTTAACCTTAATGGGAATTTAGCAAAATTATGCAAAGAACGGATTAAAGATTTTAAGCGTCCTAACGATTCAACAGAAAACTGTGGATTCATTCCTCAGGTTCATGGGTACGATGACTTTGATGATATGTATTCATCTGGATATTCTGATGTGAATGACTATTCTGAAGATGAATTCTATGAAGACTATGAATTTTCTGATGGTAGCGCGGTTTCTGATTATGATTACTTTGATTTGTAATTTGTTCGCGGGTATGCAACTTGCAACATATTACTAGTATATGTTATAAATGCTGTGAGGTTGTGTTGACTCATTATTGTAGGTGTCGATTAATTAATGCAGCCCCGACCATGCGTTAAAGGGTCTGGAGCTTTGGTTAGCGATTTAAAGATATTGTCTATTTGCTTATCGTTGATATAATCTAAAACAATGGGCAACTTTCGTTGTATGGGGGTAAATATCATTTTGCTTTTAATGTACATGCAGTATGTTCATATGACCAGCTGCCTGTGTTTATACTTTATATGGAAACTTGTTTGGAAAAGACTCAAATCCTTAACATTTGAATTTGGTAAAAATGAAATGGGCCAATGGGTCGATATTTTAACCCTGATATTAGAAATTATACAATAGTTTTTTTTAACTTATCATATGTTGTAATCCTGCTTATTTTTCACATACAATTTCGTTAAACATGAGTTACCGCCAACAATCAGTTTAGCATCTTCAATTAATCATTTAATCCCATTAGGTTATTATAGTTTTTGAGCTATTAGTAGCTGGTACTATTTTATATATTGACCTTTGTTGGTAGCCCCTTAAAAGATCCGTTTGATACTTTTAGTTGTCTAAATGACTGTAAAAGAAGTGTTTAAATTTGCATAATGGTCATAAAAATGTGTTATCGCTAACAATCAGTTTAAGTTATGTTAAGCTGGAACATGAATCAAATAGCTTATACTAAATTTAGTTCATGTTAGGCTTGAACATTACTCAAATAGGCTAATGAGTCCGTTTGATCAGGCATCCCAGTCTTATCAAACAAACAGGGTTTAATATGATCTACTCAACAATGTGGATGTTTTTAATTTTTACATTGAACATGAGTTAGTTACCCCCTACAATCTCATCGTTATATAATCCCCTTAGCAGTGGTGGAGCTAGACAATTTTTTGTATGAGGCCCAATAATGTACTTCTAATGATGTAAGAGGGCCAAAGTGTAATAATTTTTTTTACCATATGAAGGGCCTGTTTGGGGGAGCTATTAGCTTTTTGTTAGAAAATAATCTCATCTAAACTAAGTAGCTCCGTTTGGATACATTAACTTCAAGCTTTTATTTCAACCAAATAGCTCCAAAACGAAAAGCTGATTCATGAAGCTTTTTAAAAATCTTGGAGCTGTTAAAACTTTAAATTACTGATATACCCTCCAAACATTTGTTTACAATTATAGATATATCCTTTTATGTCATTTTACATCTTATAATTACATTTAACAGCTAACTTACAAAACACTTTTATTAAAAAAAAGATACAGTTTGTAGCTCATGTTAACAGCTTTGCAGCTTACAGCTTACAGCCTACAGTTTACAGCTTTCAGCATACAGCTTACAGCTAGTTTTGCCAAACATACCCGAAATTGACAAAAAATACACTAAGATAAGAAAATGAGAAATTTTTTTAAATGAACCATTTCGTGTACCATTTTACAAATTTGAACCACGCCTATATTTTTTTTCGAAAATGAACTTTGAAATATGATCCGTTAGATTCATTAATACACAACTTTGTAACCATACACGTGTATTGTTTAAATGTTTAAATGCTAGGCGAGTGCTGGGGGTTGGGCGAGATGCTTGAATACCTACTTCATGGTATGCGTGCTCCTTGTAAAACTTGAACACCAGATAGTTGTTGATGTTATGGAGTTGCGGGTTAATAAGCTGGTATGTTTCAATATGAAATGGAGAAATGAAGAGGTATCTATTTATATAGCAATGTATGATTAAATTAGTTTAGGGATTTCGATACATGTGTATTGAAGGCAAATCCCTGTGGGTTTTTGACACGTACATTTTGAATCACGAGTCATTATAACCAATAGCAAGTAACCATGTTTCTCACCATGCAAACAAGGATCAACAAAAGATAGAACACGTAGAATCAATGTTATTAATATAAAAGTGGGGCCTAGTTTATTTTGGTAAATCTAAAAAAAATAGTTCATTCTTGTAAATTCACCATATAGGAATAGTCTACTGTGTTAATTACTTTTAAGAAAATTATGGGAGGGCCACCACCCCTTTGGTCTCTACCTGGCTCCGCCAGCCGCCATTAACAAGAAAAGAAGATCTAAAAAGTTATCACAGGTTAAAGATGAAGATGGATAAAAAGACAAAAATGCATCTATGTGACCTAGAGAGGGGTTTTTACGGGAAAAATTAACGAATGTTTGATCAAAGGACTTGAATCATGAAAAGTGGAAAACCTTATGGATGAAATGCATGGTTTTCCAACTTTAAGGACAAAAGATGCATTTCGGTGTAAACCCGGGGACAGTTTGTGTAAAGTAAATTTATTATTTAAGCTAGAAACAAGAAGGGAGCACTGAGCATCATTCAAATATTGCATGAGTACAAGTATTACCGCTATTTCTAGACAAGTTATTGTATCTATAGCTTCTTTAAATAGTTTTAACGCTTTATTGTGCAAAACATTTCTCAAATGGTATATTAAATTTTTGTGTTTACGCTATTTTTGCAGAGGAATGGACTCTAAAATGGATCTGGAAAAAGGAATCGAAGAGGAAACTTCTGAGAAGATTCAAAGTTTCTTAGATAGTGGAAGAAACGAACAGAATCGTCGCAATCAACATTCACAATCTATCTGCAGAGTTCCCCGTGACATTAGTGGACCTAATTTTAAAACAACTATCGGAATTGGACCACTTAATAGAAATAGAAGGCCGGATGCTGAAGATGTCAAAATCAGGTACATGCTTGATTTATTTGAAAGTTTAGAATCTCCACTGGGTGACATCAGAAATGAATGTGCGCACAGGGTGTGCTCTAAATTCAATCAAATCACGGCATGTTATGGGTACAGTCTTGACACTATTGTTCGCTACGACTCTAGTGAGATGTGTATGACCATAGTCGTTGATACTTGTTACATACTCTCACTCGTTTACAAGTGGTCAGACTCCACTCTCAGAGATACTGACAAGTTCCTGGGCAGCCTTGAAACGAAGCGTGACCTGATCGTTGTAGACAACCAGATCCCTTTTTTTGTTCTTCAAGACATCTTTGAATGCACCATTTTGAAACTTGATCCAACAGCGTCCCTTGTTCAACTTATCCTTTCATTTTTAGAAGAAATCATCCCCATTGAGGCAAACTCAATAACTGCCCACCATAGGACTAGCGATACAGATTATAAACATATCCTTGACCTTGTTTACAAATATTATCAGCCTCCAGATGCCCGTTCATCAGATAGATTATCCACTGTGACAGCAACCTACTCACCTGTAGAATTGGCAAAGGCCGGGGTGAAATTTAGGCCTAATCAAGATAACATGGCCATAAAATTCAAATCATCTTGGGGTAACACGACTTTGACTATGCCAGCAATGCGTATAGACAAATCTACTGCGCCAGTTTTGTGTAACCTCACTGTCTACGAGCGTCGCTTTCCTGAAGTTGGTAATTACATTGCATCATATAATTTCGCTATGATGTTGCTAGTCAACACGAAAGAAGATTTTCTCAAGTTAAGAGAATCAAAAATCGTTAGAAATCTTACTGGTCATCAGTATATCATGGATTTGTTCCACGATTTATGCAAAGGAGTTGCTCTTACGGAGTTCTCATCTGCCAAAGAGTGGCTAAAAATGGATGACTACTGCAACAGCTTTCTAGGGTATACCAGGCGTACCTACTTCAGCGGAGCATGGAGTTACATAGCCTCGGTTTCTGCATTAATCCTCTTCATTCTTACTACGATTCAGACTTACTGCGCTATTCGTGGTCTCTAATCAAATATATACTTTCTCGGCTTGCTTTGTTTTACTATACCTTATGTCTTTGATGAATAAATCATTTTATGTATGTCTTCCTTGGAATAAAACACTTTCTTTTGTCGAGTACATGTATTTGGTCAATTTTAGGTTCGGTTCATATCTGTATCACTAAATTTGCCTGTGTTAAGTTTCTTTCTTTTTGTTATGCATCCATTAGTTGTTTGAGGTATTCATACGCCAAAAATTTATGTTATTACATATCTTTATTCTGGTTTTATTGTTTATAAACACTATAATGAATCAGAAATGAACATAATTAGTCGCGTCCATCTCTTAGGTTATCCGTGTTGTTATATGTTGTAACCCGATAGAAATCCGAAGTCGTGTGAGTACACTTTCAGATCAATAAAATGGAGTGGATACCAATTTATGATCGGATAAAATCGAATTTGATTCAAGATATTGTATGTCAGTATGTTTGCAGAAAATCGTGATCAAAAGATGTTTTATCAGCCTTTCTGTTTCCATATCCGAAATTGAGAATATATAAGACGATTTATCGGCGGTTATGGGCGGTTATTGGGGCCTAATAACTGTAAAACAGTTATATAAAATGTACACCAACTAGCAGCAGAAACCAACTACTACCAACAGAAACCAACTACTACCAGCAGAATCAAGCAGCAGAATCCACATCAACTTTATATGTTTTATTTGGTGGAAAAACAAATTCTAATAAATTTTTAACATAGCAATGTTAGACCAGGGGCTGCCGCCCCTGAACCCCGCTTCTCTCGGGGGCGCTGTCCCCGAACCCCGCTAAGGGGGCTACGCCCCCTTAGAACCCCCGTTAGTCCCGTTAATATCCAAATAAGCGTCGACTCTTATTTGCATATTAAACACAATCTATTTTACACTAAAATACCAACAATCCGCATATATGACGACTAATAGTTTCCGATAAACACATTTTTTGGGTTTCAAAGTTAGGTGCGAAGGTCTATGTCAGGTGTTTTTGTGAAGCTTAATTTGGCTTTATTTATTTTATCTTTTTTTTGTTAATTGCACAAAATGTAGCTTCACTTAGACAATTTTCTCTTTCATAAATAAATGTAGCGTACTTTTGACTTCAATCTTTTTGTTGCATCATTATTATTTGATCATTTTACACTTGAATTTACACACTTCTATAATTTGGAAAGAGGTAAATTGGTCAAATAATATGCAGAATTTAGTTATCAAAAATATAAAATTTAAAAGTATACATAGATGTACGAAAAAATAGATAACTACAAAAAAAGTATAAAAAATGACAACTAAGCTACATTTTTGTGCAATTATACTTATTATTATTATTATTATTATTATTATTATTATTATTATTATTATTATTATTATTATTATTATTATTTTTTAATTTGAAAACATACGTAAAGATGAATACATACCATTTTCTTACATATTTTTGTTGGAATTTAATAATCATAACAAGTATATATTAAAGATATAATCACAAAGAGCACGCAACGGGAGACTTAAACATAATATACATATTTAATTAACCAAAACATAAAGTAAGTGTATCTTTTAGCAATCTAAGCAATCAAACGATCAAGAAACTCAAACCCTAATAATTTAGGGTTTATGAAATCGATTTACACCATAATCGATTTGGGCAAGAACAAAAATCCAAAATAGGATTTATCTATGGTCTTGTACACGCATATTGATAGCGATTCAATGCGAATGCTAGGTTCTTGATCACAATAAATTAACCAAACACTTTAGTTACACTCAAGGTCACTCG
Organism: Artemisia tridentata subsp. tridentata; assembly: GCA_021014915.2. Taxonomy (NCBI): domain Eukaryota; kingdom Viridiplantae; phylum Streptophyta; class Magnoliopsida; order Asterales; family Asteraceae; genus Artemisia; species Artemisia tridentata. The sequence continues at coordinate 49,121,592 of CP139507.1, forward strand.
CATATCCCTTCGTGGGGCTTCACTTGTCGACCAAGGAGTAAGAGGGGAGAAGAGAAGAAGTTTGGCCTTCTATCTAGATCAAGTGTACCAAAGAATAAATACATGGGGATGTATTTATACCCTTATTGTAAGATCCTACAAAAATCCGTCATAATAATCTTTGTTAATTAATAATACCTTTGACTTATCATTTAACAAAGCCCATTTTTATGGAGAAATTTAAATTTTTCTCTAATATACTATGCTCACGACCAGCACAAGATTAAGATAAGCCTACATATTTTATATGAACTATTTTCACTTTGTTATTTTATTTTTATACTCTTTACATAGTATGAATATTCAAACCTATTAGATTTTATTATCATATACGTTCTCCGTTAAACATATCACACGACTAATATAATTAGTTGGAATATATTAATAAACGTTGATATTTTTATAAACATTATATTTTTACGTTACCCGATCTTAAGTTTCGTAACTTAAGGACCTAACGTTAGTAATTACCGAGATCAAACTATTCATATATGTCCTATAAACAATACAACTCATTCATTTCAAAACTTTGCCATACGTATTCCATTTTAAAGTTTTCATATGTGTTCCATTCCAATTTTGCCATGCATATTCTATTTCAAATGCCATAACGTGTACCATATATGCGTGTAACATTTTGAATCATAAACTACAACAACCATTAAACATATAAACGTGTATAAGATAGTACCATGCATCCATTTCCATTTCAATTGCTATATATATACGTACACATCGCTCATATATCACTTTTCCCACTCAACTCTTTCATACTTTTACAAATTCCTCTCAACCTATAAACAAGTCACAAACGACCAGGAAGCTCTTCCATTTCATTTGGGTCTCATTCGAAGAACCTAGGATTTTATTACTGATCGTATATATAGTTATAGCAAGATGTGGTTTGTCTCGTGTGTTCTAACTCTCCCATACACGTCCTCTCATCATCCTAAAGTTATGGTAAGTTCTCACGTTCCGTTTCTAATTCACTTCCCACATTATCATACATCATGCTTGTCATATTATTCATTCGAACGCATACACTTTTTCTACTTAGTTTTTCATATCACGATCCATGTCAAAGCATATAAATATACACCCACCTTACCTTTATACATAACATACATGCATATTTCAAACCAATTTTGAGAACATCACACGTATAACTTTCTGAAAACCATGAAAAATCTATCAAGTCTTTTTATATCGAAACAGTCCCAAGACGCCTCTAATATGACCTTGTAAAATGCAAATCGAATTAACAACACATAAATATTTTTGCTTGACCCAATTCTTTATACTATAAGTTAAATATTTCGTTTTTATAGTTTATCAATATGAACCCGTTTGACCCGTCTAAAATGGCCAAATGGAACCAACTCATGCGTATAAGGTTTAGATTTTAAAATTTTTCTAAGTCTTTTATTACTTGAAAAACTGTCCAAGTTATGACCAAAAGGAACATGTACAATCAAAATTTACTTAATAACATACTAATATTTTTGTACAACCCAATTAACCACCTAGCAAACTACATGTTTCATATTCAAAACTTTCACCCATAAGCTAGAAATGACTTTCGAATAAGCTAAAACTAAACCTTACAAATCACTAGATCTTAATACTTTATTTTCAGAAAATTTATTAAAATTCGGTTGGGCTTAGTTTGAGTCCAATAAGGTTTTGTGATCTAACAGCCCAAAAGGCCCATGAGATATATTTTTAGAATCATAAAAACAGCCCAAGTCCAAGCCCAAAACTATTTTCACGCCCTCGCCTCTAAATTTAGTAACGGGCCTTAAGTTAAATCGTTAATTGGCCCATTAATATGAAAATAAGCTCTTTTTCAGAATAAGCACTTAGAATAAGTTAAAATCAACTTAATAAAGTTATAGAAATTTTCAGAATATTTTTCCCGTCATTTTTATGCAAAAAGGACTAAAAATGTAACGCGAGTTAACCGGAAGGACCAAAACTGCCAACCTGAGAAACTTATGGACTGAAGCTATGAAAACAGTTAACAAAGGACTTAAATTGACATACCATTGAACTCCGAGCCTTATATGGACATATGGACAAACTTTGGACTATTATGAACTTTGGACTTAACCGAGGACTAACGACGTAACGCAACCATAGTTAGACTAAGAAGGATAAAATCTGAAAGGAACAAGGACCTATTTAATTTCACTCGACATTCTTATTTATTTTCATTTTACACCCTTCATTTCATATGCATTTTACATTTTTAGTTATGCATTATTTAAGGTTTCGCTATTAGGAATATTAGCAACTTCACTTGCATATTATTCCAGCATATTTCGAGGAAATAATATTTTGGGTCATCTGATATAAGAACCGAGATAATATTATAGATATATTATATTTTTAACTTGAGGCATTTTAAGCATATCACACACTCACATCACTGATCAAATCGTTATACGATTTATCCTTTCCACATTCTTTATTAGTCGTAAGTTAGACTCTTAGACTTCGCTTATATTCAGGTCTAGTATTGAAGGAGTTTTCGTGATCGTTTACTTGGTCTTATAATTTCGTCTTGCCGGATACGCTCCAGGTGAGTCGTGGCCCCTACTTTTAACTCTTGTTTTTATAACTCTTTTGGGGGAGATACATGCTTTAACTGTTTTAAGTTACTTATATAAAACTCTCATGATATATTCAAAATCATCCACTATGCTTTACATGTTTGAATCATACTTGAAAAGAATACATGCTCAATATATGTGCAAATTGTCTGTCTAGCTTAAACACGGAACTTGAAACATAACATCTCTGAACTACTTGATGTAACATGATACTGAGGCTTACTGTATGCATTCATGTGACAAATGAATGTACTGCTACTTTAATATGATATTTCTATATTTCACTATAAATAATTGTCAAGACTAAAATTACGCATGATTCACCTATATTGCCTAAGCACACTTTATTGCCATAAAGTCCCTCGATCATGAGCCATTAATCACTGCGGTGAGCGCGAATATAGTGAACAGCTTCGAAACCTGTTAAAGGCTGACGACCTATCCCCTAAATACTTTGACGGAATGCCTTATGGTTAGTCGTATTTAGCAGTGATACACTATATTTGAGAAAAATAGGAATTGGCAAATCACCTATTAACTTGAGGGCCATAACTCACCCATCAGGTAACCCTGGTGGGACACCCAATTGTTAACGTTTTGCGTGTCATGAGGCTTAGGGCAATATAACTTTATGAATATATGAATGTTTCATATATATCCTAGGATACAGCTGTATTAGAAGACCACCACTTTTCTTCAGACTTTAGACCATTATTACTTTACGTGATATGATTATGAATCTCGTACTTGAACTTAAATTGTTATCATATGTGATTTAACTGAATATTCTACACAAGATGACACAAAATGCTTGGTATGTCATTACATTTAAAAGCTGACTCAACATCCCATTTCAAGCATATAACAACGTAGCTCAACTTTATTTAAAATATAAAACTACTGATTTTGAAGATCATACATTATTCACTTGTGGATTTTATACAACGCAACTCTTTATTTATTTCATGAAGAACTATTATCACTATACACCTTTCAAAGAGAAATATTTTCTATCAAACTCCACGAACTCACCAACCATTGTGTTGACATTTTAAGCATGTTTATCTCAGGTAATTAACGGAGCAGGACAAGACACGGAGCGGGCATCTTTTACTCTGATAACTTAAAAGGTGTAAAATCAAATATGTCATTCTTTCAAAATGGTCACCTCTTTTTATGGGATTTTCAAACCAAATATTTCACTTTGTATCAAGGATATTATTTTGAATGACATATAACTTTCAAAACGCCCCTTTCGGGCCGTTTTTTCTGGAATTTTAACTTCGATCCTCACCGTAACACCCTAATTACTTTTCCGCTGCCACAAACCAAATTAGGGGGTGTTACAGTTTGGTATCAGAGCCTATGGTTATAGAGAATCAAACGTTTTAAAACATCGAACTATAACCACATTTTCATAACAAATGATTTTACACCTTATCATCTTATGCCTTCCGTGTCTGCAGACTGCCATGCTCAATACATTACCTATTAAGATTGTTTTGTACTAATCTTTACATGCTTAATGTTTATTCTTCGCACATTACACACCGTATTATTTCACACTCAACGTTATATATATATTCACCAACTATTTCAAGTACTGTACCAACCATCTTTAATCATCTTACTCGTATCTTTATAGATACGTGAGAAATAAATTTTTATGTATTTCCGGAAAATCCGCGCAGGAATTATTTTGTGGACTAATATGAATATTAAATCAGAAATTTTTAAGCAGGATGGGTTGCAATGTCTTTATTTGAATGATTGGGATGCCTTTTATCTAAATAAAGAAATTGTAAAGCGCCGAACCATAAGTTTATATTTCCTTATTTACATTGTTTGGGACGCCTCTCTATGTAAATACCGAATTATAAATAAGTGGGCTTATTTATATCTGTAAAGGACACTAGTATGAAGCCGATAACCATAAAAATTCATCAAACACACAGCGTAACTCTCATTAGAACCCCTAAATAGTGATACATAGTGTTAGTATACGAATTCAAAGCAACACTCCTATCGTAATACTGTCTCTTACTGTTCTAACCACTTGCATTAACTATTCTTCACACCAAGACAAACAAGATCTCTCATACCCTAAAAGCCAGAATATAGCAACTTTCTCTACATACATCGAATCTTCATTCAAATATCTCCATGTGAGAAATCTGTTATCGACAAAACTTTTTGTTTAACAAGTAGGTTACCCGCACAGATTTCTGTAAAATATCTAAATCTAGCAGAGTAATGAGTTCCTTTCCAAGTTGTGTTCGTAACATAACATTCAAACACCATATTATTCAAATAAACTTGACAGAAATACTTAAACGTTACAAACGATACTAGATTAAAACATCACATAAACCTAAACCTAAACTTCAAAGGTAGTCCGGATGATCCCAGGTCTGAGAATTGTTGGAATCATAGCCGTCATCATAAGGATCAAAGCTCGCCAATTTCTCTTCCTCCCATTGAGCTTCCAACCTGCTCAGCTCCCAATCCATGGCAGGAGTCCAACCACCATCACCAACTGCCACATTTTCCTCGAAACTTGGCTGGAAATGATCCAGATGAGGCAAATGTTGTTGTTGCACAACCACCCTTGGTGTAGATGAACTTGATGCACCTTGAAATTGTGGTTGTTGTTGCTGTTGTGGTAGTGGTAGATTCTGTTGTTGTAGTTGTAGTTGTTGTTGTTGTTGTTGTTGTTGTTGATGTTCAACCCTAGCAGCTTCAACATTCTCTTCCAAACTCCAACGAACCTTGTTAGAAATCTGGTCATCTATCTGATGAACACAAGACCACAGCGATTCGATGACAGCAGCATCCTTACAAGATTCCTCATACAAAAACTTGTCAATCACATGCTTCCTACCATCTGTGATGTCTGTGCACTTAGCATAGCTTTCTCTAAGTCGTCGTTTCAATTGTTTCGTAGCCTCCAACTGCAAAATGACCTTCACAATAGCATTTTGATGATCCACGTCACTACCTTCCGTTTCTGCTTTGATGTACAGTTGAATTTGTTCAGTGGTATGTGGTAGCTTACAAGCCATTGATTTTGTGTGTATAGGTAACCCAACCATGCCAATGGTATTTATAAGGTCTGAAAAATATCTTTCAATTAAGAAATAAAATCATTTGTATTCAAACGGTAAAACTTTCAAAATCTATGTCTAGTAAAAACTAGCAACTAGCTCTGAGATACGTGGTAAATAAAATATTTACTTTGGTTTTCGCAATTCAACGCAAGAGGCAGGAACAAATCGCGTTAAACACGCCCCACTATGATTTAAAAATCCTGAACACGCCACATACGAATAGCACTTCCCATACGATTTGACTACACATCCTCTAGGAATTAATGAACCTCCTAACGTCTTCTCAAAACTCTTAGGCATTATACGAAAATTCGATGATCTCGAAACTACCTAGTAACCATATATGTCATGGAACCTGTGTTCAACATTCGTCAAACTAAACTTATCCTTGAAACCTTTATTCTCGACCTATTGCTAACAACAATCCAACACACCCTTGTTATCATTAATACTCGAACCCAATTCTAATTGAGCGCAAGAACTTAAGATTTAATCGACTCATACCCGTTTACTTTGGATTATTCACTTAACAACCTACCAATATTTTCATACGTCTCGATTAGACACTTACCAAGAAATCATGTGTAATAAATCTTTTCCAATACTCAATCATGTGACGACCAAAGCTCAGCCCGACTATCACATTCTAAAATGACCTCAACAAAAATCATATATACCTTGTTTCATTTAAGTTCCCAACAATCTCAACAAATTCAAACGCAAACCCGTCTAGTTATTTGGTCAAATTTCATCTTTTGTGGATTCAACTACAACCAAAACAAACCAACTTTCGTAATTCTCTTTCGCACCCAACAACGATTAACAAATCCTAAGAAACAAATGAAATTTTTACTACAACACATCCCATCTTATAACATATTAATTTCCCCGCCTAGCTTCCATACTTAACTAACAACTTGGATACTTTGAAAAAAAAAAATAATAATAAACAAACTATTAACGTAAGACACGGTTGTATACATAAAGCAAACCAATTTTTGGGTTACCACTTAAGACTTTATCTAACAAGTTTTTCTTTAAAAAAAAAACTAAAGTTCAACAACTATTTTTACATTCAACAAGTTTTTATCCGAAATCATCATTGTTAAAATCTATTATTACGAACTCTTTGTGTAACGAATAGGTTACCCCATAAATTTGTGATTCTCAAAAATTATGAGTCAGGTTTATTTTTCAAAACACGATAGAATAACAATTTTCATTCCAAAAAACAAGATCTCGAGACAAAATAATTTATTTATAAAACTCACTTTTAGCCAACCTCAGTCAGATCTACACTCATTATCCATTACTCACTGCTCTATTTTACGAAGTCGAGAACAATACGAAACTAGAAACTATAAGAATTCACAACAATCTATGGAAAACACAAATAACATAAATTTTATTTGAAACCACGGAAGTTAATACATAGCGAAATGATTAACATCGGAAGTGCTAACAACACAATAAACACAATGTAAGGCATACAATCTTCAACCGGTTGACCCACCATAGAAATAATGACGCCCACCAATCCAACGATAGCAAGAGCCACCATAGGATGAAGCACCTTAATTATTCTGCGTCATAAACATAACGAAATATTAAAAACTATATCGAGACTTCTAACTAAACCTAAACGAGATTTTATTCATTAAAGGTTACATCGACATACAACAAAACTACATTCTAACCACACTAGCCCGAGATCCTCACCCCAAAATCTTATCCACATTGATCGCTAAAATCGTAAGAGGTACGATGAACACCAAGGATGCGATGTAGTAATCAGAGTTTTCATCAGGGAAGAAGGCCAGATAAATGGCGACAAGGACAATGTATACAGAAGCGACAAGGACGACGATCGGCGGCATGGTGCGAAATCTTTCGGAGAAGATGAAGATAAACGAAAAGAATGGGGCGGAAAAGTGAAAAAGGAAAAAGAGTGGATAAGATTAAATAGGGAATCTAAGTGGAAAAAGTACCCGTTATTTTACTATTCACGATCGTTAAATTTCAAATCATTACCATTAAAAATCCCATAGTCTCGACCGTTAGAACACTAAACATTAAGTGCTAAATACTTCCTACTCTCGGCCGTTACTTTCACTACTTGTAGCCCATAAATCGAATTATTGATCAAACATTCGAATTTATTCAGTCTAGTATTAATAAATCTAGTTGAAATCTCGCCGCTGGATAGTCAAATAACAAAATCTCTCGACAACATTTTCTATGAACTCTCACCTCAGAACGCCACATTTTTCAACACCTATCACGGACTGAACTTCGGGACGAAGTTCAAAATTGAGGGGTAGATACTGTAAGATCCTACAAAAATCCGTCATAATAATCTTTGTTAATTAATAATACCTTTGACTTATCATTTAACAAAGCCCATTTTTATGGAGAAATTTAAATTTTTCTCTAATATACTATGCTCACGACCAGCACAAGATTAAGATAAGCCTACATATTTTATATGAACTATTTTCACTTTGTTATTTTATTTTTATACTCTTTACATAGTATGAATATTCAAACCTATTAGATTTTATTATCATATACGTTCTCCGTTAAACATATCACACGACTAATATAATTAGTTGGAATATATTAATAAACGTTGATATTTTTATAAACATTATATTTTTACGTTACCCGATCTTAAGTTTCGTAACTTAAGGACCTAACGTTAGTAATTACCGAGATCAAACTATTCATATATGTCCTATAAACAATACAACTCATTCATTTCAAAACTTTGCCATACGTATTCCATTTTAAAGTTTTCATACGTGTTCCATTCCAATTTTGCCATGCATATTCTATTTCAAATGCCATAACGTGTACCATATAGGCGTGTAACATTTTGAATCATAAACTACAACAACCATTAAACATATAAACGTGTATAAGATAGTACCATGCATCCATTTCCATTTCAATTGCTATATATATACGTACACATCGCTCATATATCACTTTTCCCACTCAACTCTTTCATACTTTTACAAATTCCTCTCAACCTATAAACAAGTCACAAACGACCAGGAAGCTCTTCCATTTCATTTGGGTCTCATTCGAAGAACCTAGGATTTTATTACTGATCGTATATATAGTTATAGCAAGATGTGGTTTGTCTCGTGTGTTCTAACTCTCCCATACACGTCCTCTCATCATCCTAAAGTTATGGTAAGTTCTCACGTTCCGTTTCTAATTCACTTCCCACATTATCATACATCATGCTTGTCATATTATTCATTCGAACGCATACACTTTTTCTACTTAGTTTTTCATATCACGATCCATGTCAAAGCATATAAATATACACCCACCTTACCTTTATACATAACATACATGCATATTTCAAACCAATTTTGAGAACATCACACGTATAACTTTCTGAAAACCATGAAAAATCTATCAAGTCTTTTTATATCGAAACAGTCCCAAGACGCCTCTAATATGACCTTGTAAAATGCAAATCGAATTAACAACACATAAATATTTTTGCTTGACCCAATTCTTTATACTATAAGTTAAATATTTCGTTTTTATAGTTTATCAATATGAACCCGTTTGACCCGTCTAAAATGGCCAAATGGAACCAACTCATGCGTATAAGGTTTAGATTTTAAAATTTTTCTAAGTCTTTTATTACTTGAAAAACTGTCCAAGTCATGACCAAAAGGAACATGTACAATCAAAATTTACTTAATAACATACTAATATTTTTGTACAACCCAATTAACCACCTAGCAAACTACATGTTTCATATTCAAAACTTTCACCCATAAGCTAGAAATGACTTTCGAATAACCTAAAACTAAACCTTACAAATCACTAGATCTTAATACTTTATTTTCAGAAAATTTATTAAAATTCGGTTGGGCTTAGTTTGAGTCCAATAAGGTTTTGTGATCTAACAGCCCAAAAGGCCCATGAGATATATTTTTAGAATCATAAAAACAGCCCAAGTCCAAGCCCAAAACTATTTTCACGCCCTCGCCTCTAAATTTAGTAACGGGCCTTAAGTTAAATCGTTAATTGGCCCATTAATATGAAAATAAGCTCTTTTTCAGAATAAGCACTTAGAATAAGTTAAAATCAACTTAATAAAGTTATAGAAATTTTCAGAATATTTTTCCCGTCATTTTTATGCAAAAAGGACTAAAAATGTAACGCGAGTTAACCGGAAGGACCAAAACTGCCAACCTGAGAAACTTATGGACTGAAGCTATGAAAACAGTTAACAAAGGACTTAAATTGACATACCATTGAACTCCGAGCCTTATATGGACATATGGACAAACTTTGGACTATTATGAACTTTGGACTTAACCGAGGACTAACGACGTAACGCAACCATAGTTAGACTAAGAAGGATAAAATCTGAAAGGAACAAGGACCTATTTAATTTCACTCGACATTCTTATTTATTTTCATTTTACACCCTTCATTTCATATGCATTTTACATTTTTAGTTATGCATTATTTAAGGTTTCGCTATTAGGAATATTAGCAACTTCACTTGCATATTATTCCAGCATATTTCGAGGAAATAATATTTTGGGTCATCTGATATAAGAACCGAGATAATATTATAGATATATTATATTTTTAACTTGAGGCATTTTAAGCATATCACACACTCACATCACCGATCAAATCGTTATACGATTTATCCTTTCCACATTCTTTATTAGTCGTAAGTTAGACTCTTAGACTTCGCTTATATTCAGGTCTAGTATTGAAGGAGTTTTCGTGATCGTTTACTTGGTCTTATAATTTCGTCTTGCCGGATACGCTCCAGGTGAGTCGTGGCCCCTACTTTTAACTCTTGTTTTTATAACTCTTTTGGGGGAGATACATGCTTTAACTGTTTTAAGTTACTTATATAAAACTCTCATGATATATTCAAAATCATCCACTATGTTTTACATGTTTGAATCATACTTGAAAAGAATACATGCTCAATATATGTGCAAATTGTCTGTCTAGCTTAAACACGGAACTTGAAACATAACATCTCTGAACTACTTGATGTAACATGATACTGAGGCTTACTGTATGCATTCATGTGACAAATGAATGTACTGCTACTTTAATATGATATTTCTATATTTCACTATAAATAATTGTCAAGACTAAAATTACGCATGATTCACCTATATTGCCTAAGCACACTTTATTGCCATAAAGTCCCTCGATCATGAGCCATTAATCACTGCGGTGAGCGCGAATATAGTGAACAGCTTCGAAACCTGTTAAAGGCTGACGACCTATCCCCTAAATACTTTGACGGAATGCCTTATGGTTAGTCGTATTTAGCAGTGATACACTATATTTGAGAAAAATAGGAATTGGCAAATCACCTATTAACTTGAGGGCCATAACTCACCCATCAGGTAACCCTGGTGGGACACCCAATTGTTAACGTTTTGCGTGTCATGAGGCTTAGGGCAATATAACTTTATGAATATATGAATGTTTCATATATATCCTAGGATACAGCTGTATTAGAAGACCACCACTTTTCTTCAGACTTTAGACCATTATTACTTTACGTGATATGATTATGAATCTCGTACTTGAACTTAAATTGTTATCATATGTGATTTAACTGAATATTCTACACAAGATGACACAAAATGCTTGGTATGTCATTACATTTAAAAGCTGACTCAACATCCCATTTCAAGCATATAACAACGTAGCTCAACTTTATTTAAAATATAAAACTACTGATTTTGAAGATCATACATTATTCACTTGTGGATTTTATACAACGCAACTCTTTATTTATTTCATGAAGAACTATTATCACTATACACCTTTCAAAGAGAAATATTTTCTATCAAACTCCACGAACTCACCAACCATTGTGTTGACATTTTAAGCATGTTTATCTCAGGTAATTAACGGAGCAGGACAAGACACGGAGCGGGCATCTTTTACTCTGATAACTTAAAAGGTGTAAAATCAAATATGTCATTCTTTCAAAATGGTCACCTATTTTTATAGGATTTTCAAACCAAATATTTCACTTTGTATCAAGGATATTATTTTGAATGACATATAACTTTCAAAACGCCCCTTTCGGGCCGTTTTTCTGGAATTTTAACTTCGATCCTCACCGTAACACCCTAATTACTTTTCCGCTGCCACAAACCAAATTAGGGGGTGTTACACTTATGGTAGAGATCAAATTTACAAAGAGTTCCCATGTGGGATTCCTCTTGTTGGCCGATTTTACAAGCCCAAGAGAGGTTCTAGAACCTTCTCTTGGCTTGTTTCCTTTTCTTCGTATCCCTTTGTTATTTAATGACTGTTCGTTACTTTCGTTAAGTACTTAACGTCCGTTAGTCGTTATTGTGAATTAATAATTAAAACATAACGTTTTATATTTAATTATTAAACATTGAATCTCATACGCAATGCGTGCAATCCCATAGTCTCGTGTTCGAATACAGTCATACTTATATTAAATATATCCAGAAACTAATAGCTCCCACTTGGAGATATCTTATATAGGTAATGACATTAGTTACCGTCTAGCAAACACGACAATGCCCACAGAATGACCCTGAATGTGGTTTCCTGGAAAACCTTTTAATGATTCATCATTATACTTATCCTTTTGTTTCTAATACCACGTTAAATATGGATATGGATCTTAGTTATTCCATTATTTAGATATTTTGTTTCTCGTTATATCTGATTGAACAAGATTACCAAATCATCTGAACGTATTCCAGATAGATTTTGGGTACGACCGTACAAACATCTTGTCAACCCTACGAGAGGCCCAGCAGTATTGTACTTCAAAACAAATTCGAAGGAACAAATTCTCTCTTGACTACGAGCAAAACCCATGAATTTCACAACACTTCTGAAAACAGCCCTTATTACTACCAGTTACGGACAGTGTTAGACTATTTCACAGAAATGTGCTACACCCATGACAGGTATCTCAAGTCTGAGGATAACTATTCATGATTTACTTGATGACAAGGATACATAAAGTATAATCATGTGGTTGGGAGCAGTCCTATATCCAATTCATTGAATATCATTTGAATTTGGCATGACACGCATCAATATACATAAGTATATTCTAACCAAAACTCAGATTTGTCTTAATTCAATCATATTCCCATATGATTGATCGACAACGGACTATTTAGAATAACACAAGTTATTCATAGATTTAAACATGCAAATATAAGATACAATCTATTATTAATGAAAACAACCGTACCAAGTACTTTAATTCATTATAAATAATAATTGCTTAACATCCCTTATCCAAATACTAAATAGATCAATGCATGATAATTCTAGTTAATAAATTTTGCCTCAAGTTATGATAATCATACTTGTTGACAATTATGTCTCAAATCATGACAATCATACTTGTTGACAAGGCATAATTCCAATTAACTTTTATTTATCGAAATTTTGAGAATACTTATTTCAAGAATTCAATTAGTGAAGTTCTTGTATGTTTGTACACATATCTCATCTTGATATTGACACAATGTTCCATAAGCATGATAATCATCTTTCAAAGTTCTAAAGTTTAAAGTATTCTTTATTCTTTAATGTATAATGCAAGTATGTTTTTAGTTGAGCAGAACTAGTCAACATGGTCACTAACCAGGATGAAATCCTACCATGACTAGTATTGAGTGTCATCTCAATTTCACTAGCATCATTATATACAAACAACAATATGCTTTTTAGAAATCCATAAACTTTAATATCTATTATGTAATGTATGATGCCTTCCAAAACTTTCAAGTTTTTATTGTCGGCTATAACAATTGCACAACAATTGCCATATTGTTCATTCATAGAATCTGGGAGCTAACTCCAGGCTGAGTAACGCAATTCTAAATCCAAACATATTCCATTTTATTACACTAGTTATCTAATAACTTTCAATTAGATATCAATGTTGTCAAATCATCTTGCATTCAAGCATGATCCAACAATAACATGTTGTACATGAAAAAAACCTAGATTCAGACTTAGATTTCATTCATGTTCTACATATCCATTTAGACTTTTTAAATGATATGTCATGTTCTATTAGATTCATTTACCGCACATGTTTATAATAATAAACATATATTCCAAGGTTATATATTTTACTTCCTAAATCTTTCAAGTAAAGTTTCATTCCAAACTAAGACTTAACATTTAACTTATATGAAATGTTACTACCCATATATTATACAACATATAGGATTTAAGAAAATAAACATAATACTCCCACTAGCTCTTAGGAATACTTGGGAGTTATCTTATTTTAATTATAAATCAAAACATGAATTTAATAATTAAACATAAGTTTTATCTCTCAGATGCATGTATTAATCTATTTATGAATTATTGCACTTTGTACACGTCCAAATATTATTTGAATTCAAAAACTCCTTTTGATTACTTACCGTCCTCGCTCAATTAATCACTCAAGAAAGAGTTTTAATATTCCATTGTCATTTTTTATATTAATGAAAATATGTATGACAATTATTATCTTTATATATTTAATGTGCATAGGAAAGAATATTCAATCACAGTTAATTACTTAAGTGTGATTAATAATCTTGTTATAAGACATGCATTAAATATGTGTACAATATTGTTCATATAATTTCTACACAAAGATTTAAACCACTAGGGTTTCCTTATCTTTGAAGAAACTCATCATCATTCTCTATTCTTAACTATTTTGATTAAGATAAACCAAGTTTCAAAAAATTGATTATTTTTGTGGATAGCATCTTAACATTCATAGTATGAGTAATTTGACAAATTCAATATTTGCAATGCATCATAACGATTAACAAGTTCTTTATGATCCTGTAACTCATATTTCTCAGCATATCAATCAAATATCTGAGATATCCTTGCAGATCTATGAATGAGAATGCCATCATCTTGAGGTCTATCATTTACATGTTTAGCCTCATCATGATATTCACTAGTTGTTTTAGAAGATTATATATTTTGTAATTTTTATCTCTACAAGATATAAAAAACTTCCCACTTGCCTTTTGTAATTTATAGAATATCTATAAATACTTAGCAAATAGAGCAACAATATAATGTTGTACTTTTGGGACATTAAAAAACACAATGACAGTTCCTGACTCTAGTTTGTTAATGACCAGCTTTATCAGAAGTTTACAAATTCAGAACTTCATGTTAAGACTTAATGTGATTCATCACATTACATAATGTAATGGTGTCGTATTAATCTTCTAGGTTGGATTCTTATTGAGTATATACAATCCATACTCAATTTTCTAACCTTGTTAACTTTTGGAAGAAAAGAAGTCATAGTTATCTTGAATCAAACGATATAACAAGAGTTTGATTCTCCTAACTGAACATACTATTAAACTTGTTGTATTTTATTAGATTAATATTGTAAGACAATCTAACAATATGTAAGATAAACATATTCCTTTTGGCTTACCTATTTACCAACTAAGTAAACTTAATGGTATAATAGAATTTCCAAGCCAATCGCATGCTTTATAACACAAGTACTTTTTGACTAAGTCACTTCATGTCCATGTCTCAACAAGAAGACATAAACTGTTATAATCCCACTATATGTTATAAGTCATTTAACGATGACTTCATGTATATGTCTTAATTAAGAAGACATAATAAGTTAACGTCTTACTTTATATTATTATAAGTCTCGTAACAATTAATAGACTTCATGTTTATAAGAAGATATAAACATGTATAACTAAAGTAATCATGAACACCACTTCTTGGTTTCAATAGTAATTTCAAGTTAATTTATTACTTTATTTATTTATGTCATTCCTAGAATATATAAGTATTTAAATCGAGGTAGTATTAGATTACTTCATTTATTCATGTCATTTCAAGAATACATAAATATTTAGTTTGAAGTAGTCTTAGATATCATCTTGACACTTGTTCTAAATAAGGCAATATTACATTTTAAGTATATAAGTCTTATTAGAACATTAGTTTGCGGTCAAGAGAATCCATCAATCATATTAATATGTGTTGTACCTTGCATCCAATAATTTTTTCTCCCACTTGTGCATTGAACAACATCATGTAGCATATAAACAACATGACACTCATTTGTTTATGTGAACAATATGATTGTGTCATTGATATTAGCATAACAAGTAGATGTAGGACTACATTGTCTAGTAAGAAAACGCACATGACTATCCTTAAAAACATGAGTGCCTACACTTAAAAAGTAATTATCTTGAGACAATCTAGAGATAATATGGATTACTACAAAGATGACAAAGCTTGTAGCTCCTACTGAATTAGAGAACATTACAATAATTCCTTATTCAGTAATAAAGCACAATGCTCCCACTGGATTTGACAACATTGTATGTGTTTCATGACCAGTGAAAACAAATTGCTTACTATTTACTTTCCTACACCTTTGAAAGCCCATACCTAACAATTACTTAGGTAATAAAAGAGTGTATTCTACTTTGTAGATGAGGGACTATCAATCAATGTTATTAACTTGAAAAATTGGGCATGCAATTTCTTTCTTAATAGGTCTATCATCCCCACAATGGTATGTAGCACCTTTAAATGGTCAAAGCAAAACAAATAGATAAAATATACTAGTTTTCCTTTTACCATTTTTGCGGTAATTAGTCTAACTTCTAATTTAATAACTCATAAAATGTCATACATATTTTCCAGTTAACCTAATGTCATATTTGTTACAAAAGAATTCAATCACCAAATGAGTGTGATGAAATCTATTATGGAAAATAAAATGTGCAATTCTCTTAATTATTAAAGTTTGCTATGAGTTATATTAGAATTTAGACAATTCTAATGTTCCTATCATTCCTTTCTCAATCATTAAAGGTAATAGGATTGAGTCTCACTCTTCTCTCATGGAAAAGAGACTTTGTTTGTCTTTTCAATAATTTTTTCTCGATCAAACATTTGTTGAAAGACAGAACTAGATCAATTTACCAATAAAAGGCCAAACCACGTTTACAGTTTAACGTTGCATTAATACATTTAAAAAAATTAACAAAATTCAATTTTAGTATTTTTGATAATTAAATCTTTAAGAAAATTAAATACCCTTGGTAAATATTCATATAAACCATAGAATTTTCTTAAAACTAGGATCCTAATTGACATAGTACTATTACATCAGTTGATCTGCTAGTAATGATAGTATTCAACAAGGTAATTATCGAACAATAATTGACAAACATTTTTCAATTCCTAGATCATTATGGGATTTACAATTGCCAAACTAGTTGCAATGTAAGCATGTTTCATCCCATCCAGTGGCGGATCTTGATGTTTTTAGTGGAGGGGGCCGGAAATTTTTTTGTCCTATCATTAAATTTCGGTTAGTATATTAGGGTCTTCTAATTCGGGTCGGGTCAAACAAAAATAACACTAAAAATCTAAGTTTTCTTCAATCATTCAAATTATCGTTCTTACACATAAAAAGTAAATAGTTTCTAACAAACAAAAACTAAAATAGATATGAAAATACTGAGAGAAAATGTGTGTACCGGGTAGCAGAGTTACAGATCAGCCTTACGATCTTTAAGATCTTTGAAAGCATCGATTATCGACATGGAATCAATCTTTTCAACAATTTCTCTTTCTATGTAAATCACCAAGCTATCCACGAGATACGAATCTGACATCTTATTGCGAAGGCGGGTCTTGAATATTTTCATGGCTGAAAATCCTCTCTCTGTTGTTGCAGTAGAAACGGGAAGTGTCAAGATTAACCTAACCACTCTATCAACCAGATAGTACGTTTCATGTTTTTTAGTTTCCACAATGCATTTGCATAAATCAGCAAGAGTTGAAACACCACTTAGCAAGATATTCTTTGTCAAATTATTATTAAAAGTCTCCAATTGATATCTTAACTTAGTTATCTCATGCTCCGTAAAATCTTCAGGATAATACTTCTCAACAAGAAGACAAATATCATCAATGTTAATCTCTTTTGAAACCAAACTCGAACTAAGAGATAACAACTCCATCGCGTGCTCATTGAACCTACTATTCAACTCATGTATCTGTTTGTCCAATGTGGCTGTAAACAGATCTACTCGGTAGTAATGTTCAAATGTGACATGAAGATCTGTTTTACGAGGCCGATACCGAGTAGATGTATATGGAGCTTTCATATCCGGCATTTCTACGTGATGCTTGCTACAAAAAAAGGTCACTTCTGCAAGTAATTGATCAAACCCATAGTTTCTATAATTATTCAGACTGACCTTTGTTGCTGAAACTAACTCCATGGCATTAACAATATCTTGGGATTTCTTTTGTATTTCTTGAGAAAGTGTATTCGTTTTTCCCATTAGTTCTTTTAATATGTGAAGAATAAACACAAACTCAAATGATTTCATGTGAACACAACCTGCATCAGCATGTCCCCGTTGACCAGCAGTAGTATGAGATCTATCATCAATGATTACCTGGAGCACAACACGAGTGACATCAAACATCTTAAGCAAGCTACAAACAGAGTTAAAGTGAGAACCCCAACGTGTATCACCAGCTCTTCTTAATGTCCCAACTTGATTCAGTCCTTTTCCCGATTTAATTTCACCAAGTTCCAACAACTTTTTGATTTCATCTGCCTTTGCCATTTGTAACTTATCATGACGTTTGCTAGAAGCACATACCACATTAATTATAAAAGCTAAGTGTGTAAAAAACTGGTGAACTGGAATGACTTCCCTTGAAGCAGCAACTAATGCAAGTTGTAACCTGTTAGCAAAAAAGATAATAAGCTTTAAAGTATTTTAGAATTTTTCAAATTGAAAGTGAAAACAAACATGTAAATAACCTGTGAGCAAAGCAGTGGACGTAATACGCATAAGGACAATCATTAAGCACAAGTGCCTGTAATCCGTTCCATTCCCCTCTCATGTTGCTAGCACCATCATAACCTTGACCACGAATTTTACTAACATCAAATTAATAGTGTAAAAGTTGTTTCCACATGCTTGTTTTCAGTGTTAATGATAAGGTATCTCTAACATGAACTAAATCCAATAATCTTTCTCTTATGATCCCTTCTACATCAACAAATCTCAAAACTGTGGCCATCTGCTCTTTCTTTGACTCATCTCGTGACTCATCGACCATTACACAAAAGTATGAATCCCCCACTTCACTACGAATATGCATTCGAACTTTATTTGCAATAACACTCAAAACTTGTTTTTGACTATCATGTGAAGTATAATCGGAATTATAGGGAGCATTATCTACAATAACCTTTGCAACTTCATCATTATAAGAAGCTACAAGCTCTAGCACTTCAAGAAAGTTACCTCGATTCTTGGAAGTAGAAGATTCATCATGTCCTCGCAAAGCACAAGCTTGGAATGTCAACCAACGAACTACATCAACAGTAGTTTTCAACCGTAAACGGTTCTTTATTCTTTGCTCTTCATCTTGTCTCAATATGAGATTTTCAATGTGTGCTTCTTGGTTCAACAAGTTTTCACTAAATTGCACAGCAATTCTATGTTGAGAAGTTCGAATGTGTTGCAAAAATCTACAATCATTCCCATTGACTTTTTTCCACTTATCAAATCCTTTAACAGTAAATGCATCATAACCATGACTCACACTTGGTTTATCACTAAATAGATAACACATAAAACAATAAGAAGCATGTGTGGTTGGAGAATACTCTAACCAATTTGGGAACATACTAAAATACGAATACTGAAACCTACGAGTATGATTATTTGAACCTTTATTTGCATACTTCGTAAGACGTATTTGGTAAGGACCTAAAGAAAGATAAGCTCGTCTTACTTGTTCCCTTGAATTAACCGGATACTCCCATATTTGTTTTCGCTTTGCCGGATCTCTTTCTAGATTATTAAGATCTGCTTCATTGGTAATTGGTTGTAGCGCTTCATTAGTAACTGGTTGTGGCGCTTCATTAGTAACTGGTTGTGGCTCACTTGGTGAAGCTTTGTGACGTTTACTCTCTTGTTCATCATCTTTTCTTTTGAAAAAAGAATCAATAGTTTTCGGCTTTCCCATGATATCCTAAAAAAACATAATCGATATAGCAATTAGGAGTTTACACTTGTAATTTGTAAATGTAAAAAAAAAAAAAAAAAAAAAAAAAAAAAAAAAAAAAAAAAAGAAGGAATCAATATTAACTTGAAATAATTTACATAGCAAAAAACTAAATTAGGGCAAAAACAATTAACTTAGCAATAAACTAAATTAGGGCAAAAATAATTAACTTAGCAATAATCTAAATTAGGGCAAAACACAATTAACTTGGCAATTTGCAACTTGAAACCAATGAAAAGGGAATAACAAATTACTTACATAGCAATAAACTAAATTAGGACAAAAATAATTAACTTAGCAATAATCTAAATTAGGGCAAAACACAATTAACTTGGCAATTTGCAACTTGAAACCAATGAAAAGGGAATAACAAATTACTTACATAGCAATAAATTAAATTAGGGCAAAAACAAAATTAATTGCAAAAACAAAATTAAACAAACCTGGTGGATAGTGGTGGTGGAAGCCGGAATCTGTGGTGTCTAGTGGTGGAAGCAGCCAAGTTGGTCGGCGGTCGTGACTGGTGGTCTTGGTGGAGTGGTATTGTAGATCGTGGTGGTGGTGGTATGGAGTATAGATAGAGCGTTGTCCTCTTTTTTTTCTTTCTTTCTGTTCTTTTTTTGTTCGCTGGAATGTGGAACAAAAGGAAAAGGGCCCAAGGGAGTAAATGGGATAAATAAATTAAGTAGGCTAAGTGGATTGTGGGTTATAAAAATAAAAAAGGTAAATTTTATTCGACTCTTAAACTTATTAAAATATAAAAAAAAAATTAAGAAAAATAATCGGGGGGGGGGGGGGGGGGCGACTTAATAAATATAAATTTTTTCGGACGAAATACGGATAAGTTAGCACTACTGAACGAAAAAAACGGGGGTGGCCCGGGCCCCCTGGCCCCTACTAAGAACCGCCCCTGATCCCATCTTATGCCTTGGGTTACTAGATCTCACTATCTAAATCAATTAAGTTGTCTAATTTAGAAAACTGTAAATTTATTCTAGCTACGGTCTCACGCAACGTAGAGATTTACCTTGTTATTGCAATCTGGCTAAGATCTCACATAACTTAAATTGCAACTTCAAGTGTTTCTTTAATTAGATAGCATAAACTTAAATTTTTTTAAGGGTACTTATTTTGACGTATATAATCAAAATATGTACAAAGAAGCATGCACACAACCTCATATCATAGGTTTCAATAAAACTTTACTCATTAGATTTCTTTCACTAAGATTAAATCAACAAAGTTTTAATCAAGGTATCGGGTTCACCAATCAAAAAATTACCTTAATTATCGTCTACTATAATTACCACAAAATGGTGCGTGGAATTAAGGTCAATTCACCCTTAAGATGTTTTTGTACATAAAAATAGTCGTAGGTAACTCCATTTTGACGCACAAAGAAGCGGAGAAACGAGGTCAGTGCGAAGCTTATTAAAAACCTGCTTCATTAAGTTGCATAATGTTGCAACCACCCTTATACCTCTCTTATAGTTTGTCAAATTGGATGAGCCTTTCTAACTATTGGTACAAATAAACATCAATCGACTAAAAGTTTAAGATTTAACTCTTAAAAACAAATCAAATTTCACCATTGTTTAGTCCGATTTATTTTTTATTCAAAAATTACCCTTTGCTTACAACTTGTCAAACAATAAATAAACAAATAGCAAATAATAAAAAATAACCAACTAGAACAATAAACATGCTAAATTAAATCAACTAACATGTATATCATTAACTAAGGCTCCCACTTGTTTTCGATCGATGTACAAGTGGACCACATGCATTGATAAATCAATTGCATAAGCCATACGTTAAGTATATACAATAACACACATAGTTGATAAAATAAACGATATATATGGGGTCTTACCCAATTATATAATTAATTAACCTATTAGTAAATTAATCATGTCATACAATTTAATTACTAATAACCGTAATTAATTAATACGTATCAAACAATTAACATGCATAACATATAAACACTTAACAATTAACGCATAATAATCCAATAATCCATGAAAAAACATAAATGTTTTCATCATGTATTCCACATAAGCACTTATTATCAAATAATCAAGTTCCAAGATCGCTTACTTATTAATGACATAACACGTATTATTCATTAATTAACACATAATAATTGCACACAACCTAGGGTTTCACAATTTTTACAAAACCAATTTTTTTTTAAATAAATAGGCAATCGGCCTATTAAAAAAAATTAGGGTTTTTCGAATTTACAAACCCTAGAAATCATAAGCATACAATAATCAAACAAAGATTCGATTTTTATGTGTTTCGGTAATTAATTACACAATAATAACGGATCATGATGCCACTATTGGAATTTAATAATCATAACAAGTACATATTAAACATGTAATCAGAAAGAGCACGCAACAGAAGACTTAAACATAATATGCATATTTAATTAACCAAAACATAAAGTAAGCGTACCTTTTAGCAATTCAAGCAATCAAACGATCAAGAAACTCAAACCCTAATAATTTAGGGTTTATGAAATCGATTTACACCATAATCGATTTGGGCAAGAACAAAAATCAAAAATAGGATTTATCTATGGTCTTGTACACGCGTATTGATAGCGGTTCAATGCGAATGCTAGGTTCTTGATCACAATAGATTAACCAAACACTTTACTTACGCTCAAGGTCACTCACAAATCCCTTCGTGGGGCTTCACTCGTCGACCAAGGAGTAAGAGGGGAGAAGAGAAGAAGTTTGGCCTTCTATCTAGATCAAGTATACCAAAGAATGAATACATGAGGATGTGTTTATACCCTTATGGTAGAGATGAAGTTTACAAAGAGTTCCCATGTGGGATTCCTCTTGTTGGCAGATTTTACAAGCCCAAGAGAGGTTCTAAAACCTTCTCTTGGCTTGTTTCCTTTTCTTCGTATCCCTTTGTTATTTAACGATCGTTAGTCACTTTCGTTAAGTACTTAACGTCCGTTAGTCGTTATTGTGAATTAATAATTAAAACATAACGTTTTATATTTAATTATTAAACATTGAATCTCATACGCAATGTGTGCAATCTCATAATCTCGTGTTCGGATCCAGTCATACGTATATTAAATATATCCACAAACTAACAATTTTAGCATTAGAGAAGCCATCAATGTACACTGCTTATCTACTGTACATGTGGAAAAGTTAGAGTAAAAACTCCAAAAGCTACGGTCTATAATATTTTTCAAAAGGGGCATGTTATCCTGACACCCCCTATAGGGGGTGTATGCAATCATTGCATGCATCAGAATGTTGTACTGTCTGCTTCGCGGGTTTGTATGGTTGACCATAGGGGGTGTTAGGATAACACAACCCTTTTCAAAATTGTGTATAGCACATGAGATGAAATAGGTGTGTACGTGTAAGCCGTGTGTAATATTTCTTTGAGAAATAATGCATGCTTCTAAAATTGATTAGGGCATCATATTTCCTCGTATATCAAACATTCACTAACTCTAATGTAAATGATTTAGTTACCACGGTCCAAATAAAATGCTTATTTTCAATTTGCACATATTTAAAAGAGTAAATTACAAAAATCATCCCTGTGGTTTGCTCAGATTGCAAAAAACCTCCCTGTGGTTGGCTAATTGTAGGCGGCCTCCTTGTGTAGGAAACCTTTCATCATTTTGGTCCCTCGTTTCTAACCCCGTTAGTGAGACTCAGTTAAGTGGTTTCACGTGCCTAGCACACGAGGACAAATATGTCATTTTACATGGATATAAACACAAACCCACCTTATACGGGTATAAACACAAACTCACTTATGAACACCAGATTCCTCATTAAAACCCATCCCCAAATATTAGCAAACCCTAATTTCTTAACATACCAAATCATACAAATTGATGGCAACTGTGAATTGTTATTGTGGTAACCAAGCGGCAATTCGCACTTCTTGGACAGACAATAACCCTGGTCGAAGGTTTATGTCTTGCCCCCAAATTGTAAGTTTTTTTTAGCTTTTTTTTTGGTTGTTCTAATGCATTTGGTTTGATAGGTTATATAGTAACTGATTTTAATACTTGATTATAGGATTCCCATTGTGATTTCTTTTCATGGTTCGATCCACCAATGTGTGCTCGTTCAAGGCAGATTATACCTGGTCTTCTAAGGTCAAGAAATGAATTACAAGAAGCTTTGGATGCTATGGCAGTTGGATATGGTAGGATGAAGTTTTTGTTGATATGTACTTGGTTGGTGGTTGTTTTCATGGTATTAATGTAACCTTTGTCTTTCTAAGGTTAAGAAAATTAGTTGGTTGTTGTTCTTATTAGATGAACTCATAGTTGACCAATGTAGTATGTAATGGTCAACAAGTTTTGTTATATGTAATGAAGTTCAAATGAATGAAAGACTTTTTTATGCTATCAAGTATTGTGCAGAAACTTTGAATTGGTGACTGATACTCAAGCATTAAACAAACTAAATTGGTGAGTGATACTGAAGCATTAAACAAAATGAAATTGTCATAAAAGGGCATTCCCATACATAAAGAAGTTGAAAATTTGTATGAGAAACATACCATAGTCTTAAAGGAACATACCATTCTTAAAGAAACATAACAGTCTTAAACTAACATAATATTAAACAAACATAACATAGTCTTAAACTAATTTGGGCTTAGTATTGAAGCAGATTTCTTTGTTCTCTTGGTTGGAGTAACAAATCCAGCAGCTACATTTGCTGGTGCAGCCTCATTTGCAGGTTGACTTCCTATTTGACTTCCACCATCAGCTTGAATTGGCCCTGTTTGACTTGAACCAGCCTGACTTCCAATTCCTTTTGAAGGACAACTTCTTTTATTGTGGCCACTCACTTTACAAATACAACATGTCACAGTTTTACCCTGTCTTGTTAGTTTTCCCCCTTTCACCATTTCAATCTCACCAGCACTTCTCTTTCTTTTCTTAGGTGGCCTACCAATTTGAGAAACTGCCTTAGGTGGAATCAAGGTAGTTGGGCAATCAAACTTTGCCCAATATTGTCTCCCATTCACTGGATTGACCTTAAATGCATAAACATCTCTCCATGTCTGAAGCTTGTATGATTCATGAACATAATCTTCTGGCAACCCAACATTCATTCCATTGTTTTCCATGTCATGGATACAAGCTACAACATGCTTGCAGGGAATCCCAGACACCTCCCACTTCCTACAACTGCAAATTTTTTTTAGTCCAATTTGCAACACACTGCTCACCCCATGGACCTTTAACCTGAAACAAATCTGCTCCATTCCATTCAACTGTATAATTTGTTGCAGCATCTTTGATTGCACTAAAAATCTTGGTCACAGATGGAGTTAATGGACCTTCACTCCTGTCAATCACCTTTTGCACTAACACTATCCTCTTCATGAGATACTCTCTAACATACTCTAGTGCAGAAATGATGGGACTATCCCTAGCATCTAACAGTTGCCTATTGAAGACCTCACAAACATTGTTTATCAATAAATCACAATTTGCCCTTCCTGTAAAAGCAATTACCTATGTTAACTATCCTGTTTTTTTCAATTACCTATGTTAACAGATTTAAGATTAGTATATACCTGAAAAGTGAGACCTGCTCCAGTGTTGTGGTGGAATTTTTTTTAACCAATCATAAGCCTTCTTGTTGTAGCTTTTCAACTCATCCATGTGTCTGTTGAACTCAACTTCAGTTAAAGCAGTTGCACACTTCCACAACAGATCCTTGTACTCTCCACCTCTCCAATGAAGATTCATGTTTTCATGAATATGTCTGACACAATATCTATGTTCTGCTGATGGAAAGAGCTTTGCAATTGCTGGTTATAACCCCTACAAAACCATTTTCAAAAGCAGTTAATTATTAATTAAAAACATATAATTGAATAACATGTACAAAACAATTATGAAACTCACCTTTTGTCTGTCTGTGATGAATGTGAAGTTGGAATTGCTGTATAAATCCAAATCATCACCAAGACAGGTCAAGAACCATGTCCAAGAATGCTTAGATTCTGATTCCACAATCCCATAGGCAACTGGGTATATCCCATTGTTAGCATCCACACCAACTGCTGTGAGTAATTGTCCTTGATACTGTCCTTTCATAAATGCTCCATCTAAACCTAACAAATCTCTACCAGCAGTTCTGAAGCCTTCTTTCAATGGACCCAAACACACATATATCCTCCTAAACATTCTAGTGGGTGAATCTGGATTTTCTTCCCCATACACATCAATCTTAACAGTAGTATTTGGGTGACACCTCATCAACTCATTCACATAATCCCTCAACAGTGAATACTGAAGGTTAGCATCACCTCTTAAAATAACCTGTGCCTTTGCTTTTGCCTTAAATGCTTTAGTGTTTGTAATACCAACATTGAATTTTTTTTGCATTTGTTCTTGGACAGCCTTGACAGGAATATCAGGGTTCACAGTTAACAGATCTTGTATGTGTTTTGAGAGAAAAGTGGAAATGCAAGCTTTAATTTTCCTAGATTGTAAACATTTATGCTCATTCTTTAATGTTTTAACTACCCACTTGCCTTTATCACCCTTTGACACATGCACAACCCAAGGAAAACCAGGTTTGTCCTCTTCTACTTTTACATTCTTACCCTTACTTTCTTTGTCAATTATATTCTTGCCCTTGCCTTTATTCATAATATTCTCTCTTTTGCAGTCTTGTCCAGGAACAACACCAAGGCACTTTGCCATAATCCTTCTTTTATCATTTTTTATTATCTTAATATTCCTTCTTGTTTCAACTGAATGTGCCCTTATCCTATCTTTTGCTTCATCCCTGTTTGCAAACTCATAACCAGCTTCTAAGTTATTTCTGAGAGTTGAACCATCAGCTGCCTTTCTTAACTTTCTAAGTCCTTTTCTCCTAGCTTGTTCAGAGTCAGACCCTACATCACTTTCAAAAGACTCATAATCTATAACCTCCAAAGCATCTTCAGTTATATTCACATGGGGTTGCATTGGGTCTGGTTCAACTTAAACCTAAAAGTAGACATGTTAACTTCTACTTCATCTACTATGTGTTCCTCATCAACAAATTCTTCTAAGACATCATCCTCACTATCACTAGATTGCCCATATTCACTATCACTTTCCTCAGTGTCATTGTTTTCATCATCCCCACTCTCATAAGACATGTTAACTTCTGTTTCTAAATCAACTGTATCCACATTACTATCCAACTCCTTGATTTCAACTTTTTCATTCAATGATTGCATTTTTTCTTCTTCTAAATCAACATTTGTATGGCCATGCTCAACATAAACATAAATTGTCCTATGCTGATTAACATGTTTTAACAATTCATGAAAATCAGTTTGACTAGCTAAAGGCCTCAGTCCATAATCTAATGCTTTCATAGGAACTTTGTAGTAATAATACATTTTCACATTCTCATCATAACCTAAGCTCTGGTACATTAATGAGTTCAATACATCAATATTAAACTGATCAATGGCTATAAAGTCCACAAATGTTACCTGACCCCCAACATACTTCCTCTTTGGTAACTCTGTAAATCGCCCTTCATGATGAATCCTTATTGAAAACATGTTCGGATATTGTTCTGTTTCACAATCATATAGTAATATTTCAGTTACCAATACAATATTTCAATAAGACAATCAAAATAACATGTGAATAGGGAATTAGGACTTTTACCATAGAGTTCTTTTGTATCAAACCTCCTCTCCATCTGGTCTAATGTACCAGAAACTTATAGATGATGTCATGCTTAGTTGTTGTAAACCATAAGGACGAAAATGCTAAAAGGTTTTGTATTATTGGATTGAAATGGAGAAATGTAATTAGGGTTTAAAGTGGGGAAACTTTTTGTTTGTCGGGTGGGTCTTGGACCACTTTGGGGATTATGTAAGCATTTTGGGTCCACAAGTAAAATGACATATTTGTCCTTGTGCCTTTCATATTTGCAATTTGGGACCACCACTTAACTGACTCTCACTAACGGGGTTAGAAACGAGGGACCAAAATGATGAAAGGTTTCCTCCACAGGGAGGCCGCCTGCAATTAGCCAACCACAGGGAGGTTTTTTGCAATCTGAGAAAACCACAGGGACGATTTTTGCAATTTACTCTATTTAAAAAATGTAAGACCTTCACAATGTGCAACAATAAATTTTCATCTTTATATTTCGATTAGTTAAAATCTAAGGTGAACATTTATTTTGTGATAAGCCAAAATACAATTTGTGGACACTTAATTTGTGAGGTACTGGTATATAGGGTGTATATTGAATATACTATATACACAAGTTGTTAAAAAGACATCGGCTAGAAGTAAAGTATTTGTTTCGTTTGGTAAACTTATTCGGATGCATCTATATAACTGTGTGTAGGTGTCGAAAGGCCAACAAAATTATATGAATTAATGGAACATATACCTTATAAGAAACAGTTTAACAGTCAATGAATAAGCGAATTTACATTACTGAGTTATAGTGTGAAACTATAAATGATAAAAATGGTTTGTCTAACGGGTACCCCAGGGCAAGGTTTAAGGTGACTATAAAAGGACAGTTTGCGTTTATTTAAGGGTTAATGGCATGTAATAGCAATATACTTTCTCATTTGTTCACGTATCAGATACGAACCCAAAAAAATACAACAATACCTATCCAACTTTCAAATTTTGTTTCATTATCATACGTTTTATAATCATCTCTTTGCACTTAGAGCCATCTCTTTGCACCGTTAGTCCTTTTGACTAATGACCGTTTGTAATTAACTCAGAAATATGTTTTCTTTTTCACATTATATGTTTTCGTCCGTTTTTACACGTTTTCGTCCTTTTATTACGTTTTCGTTCGTTTTTACATGTTTTGATCCGTTTCTACATGTTTTCATCCGTTTTCATGTTTTCGTTCTTTTTTGCACGTTTTCGTCCGGTTTTACACGTTTTCGTCCATTTTTAACATTTTTGTCCGTTTTTACATGTTTTTCGTCCTGTTTTACATGCTTTCGTCCGTTTTTTACACCTTTTTTTGTGTTTTTTACGTTTTCATGTGTTTTTACACGTGAAGATATGAATGAAAACGAGTAAAAATAGATGAAGATGTGTAAAAAATGGATGAAAACGTGTAAAACCGGATGAAAACGTGTAAATATGGATGAAAAAGGCGGATCAAAACGTGTAAAAGCGGGCGAAAACATGTAAAAACGAATGAAAACGTGTAAAAATGGACGAAAGCGTGTAAAAGCGGATGAAAACGTGTAAAAACAAACGAAAACATGTAAAAACGAACGGATATAATAAAAACAGATGAAATCGTGTAAAAGCGGGTGAAAACATAAAAAATGGACGAAAACGTGTAAAAATAGACAAAAACGTAAAAAAAACAGACAAAATCGTGTAAAAAAGGACGAAAACGTAAAAAACAGACAAAATCGTATAAAACCAGACGAAAACGTGTAAAAACGGACGAGAATGTAAAAAAATGGACGAAATCGTGTAAAAATGGACGAAACTGTGTGAAAACGGACGAAAACTTGCAACAACAAACAAAAACGTGTAAAAACGGATCAAAACATATAAAAGCAAACGAAAACGTGTAAAAACGGACGAAAACGTAAAAAAACGAACGAAAACGTGTAAAAGCGGATGAAAACGTAAAAAAACGGACGTAAACAAAAAAAACGGACGAAAACATATAATGTGAAAAAGAAAACATATTTTTGAGTTAATTGCAAACGGTCGTTAATCAAAGGGACTAACGGTGCAAAGAGATGGCTCTAAGTGCCAAGAGATGATTCTAAAACGTATGATAATGAAACAAAATTTGAAAGTTGGATGGGTATTATTGTATTTTTTTTTTGTTCGTATCTGATATGTGATCAAATGAGAAAGTACGTTGCTATTACATGCCATTAACCCTTTATTTAATAATAAAAATGCAACACCACCTCACAATTAAGAAAGATACGGAGAAGATAAACAAGGCATCATCAAGCTGGCATTCCACCATGTACCCTGAAGAAACTATTGTATTTGAAGTGATGCCAACTTGCTGGAAATGTAGCTTTTGTGGAAAAAGACTTAATGGAGCTCGAGTTTTTCTCATGTCCTTGATGATGTCTTGGTATAAGAGCCTCTGTGTTTAAAAGGTGTGGAGATTTTAAGCACAGGAAGGGTGTTTGCACTAGGGAAATGTATGTTGGAAAATTGGTTGGCAAAAGTGACTTTTGACCAACTTTGGACACAATTATTTATATTTATGTGTCATATATATAAGTAATAGTTTGTAGGTTTGCGTTCTCCTTGAAGAGAGCTTCGCAATAAGCCTTTATGTGTCCAAAATAGAGTTGATGTGAATGAGATATCGGGTCTCAAAGTTAGTCATTCGGTACTATGACTAAAGAGGAAAAATAGTTTATTTTCAATCCCACATCGGTAGGATGGGTAAACTTAGAGGGAGTCTATTGTGTATAAATAGAGACCCTAATTTCACAAGTTTACACACATCAAATCAATAAGTATTATTGATTTCCAACAAAAGGAATACGCATCTCTTAAGATGAAATTCCTGGCAGTTTAGTTAAGTCCGACAGTACAACTTACTGTTTTGGCTGTTGTACCCTGGGAAACAGACGGCGAATCTGTTTTAAGGAAAGCGTGTCAAACACGTGCCTCGGCTTTGTAGTGCTTCATTGCTGTTCTCCGTTGGTGATCTAGTAAGTCTTTTTATTAGTTTATTGTTTTATTTAATTATCGTTTATTTGCTTACATTTTATTTTTATTTAATTTTCTGTTAGTTATATACTGTTAATTTTATTTATTGTAAGTTAGATTTTATTAATAAAGTGTAACCGTTTCCCTACAATCTTAAAGCAGATTTTATGTAACAGAATTAAAACACTTTTATTAAAATCGGATTAATTTAATTAACAGATTTTATACAAACTGTTTTTCTGCTGAAACCAAGATTGTGTTTCTTTGAAAATCAGTTTTATAACTAAACAGAATTTTAATTAACAGATTTATAAACGATTTTTAAAACAGTTTATTGAATCAGTTTATATTGAAATCATGATGAGTTTCTTTTCAAACTGATTTCTTTTAGTTTGTTTATTACGTATTTTATTGTTTAAATATGGATTTATTGAAACCAATTTTGTGTTTCTTTGAATCATGTTTGGTACAAGTTACATAAACCATGTCGAGTTTATTAGATACCATATTGTTTTAACAGTTTTTTTAACTGTTTTTGTGTTTAAATATTCACAAGTTAACTGATGAGAACATAATTTGTGACCCTAGTGAATCTTGTGAATATAATTGGTGCGCTGATTACTAACATGGTTGCAAATCATGATGAAATCAGATTCATTGAAACCAAGTGGAGTTTCTTTGAAACAAATCTCATAAAATACAAGTTGCTATTTTATTAGATTACTAGAACCCAAGATGAGTCTGTTTGAAACAAAATCTGATAATATATAAGCTGTTATCATATTTTGGTGGATAAGTTTCTTTGACTTGTTTAGCTTATTTAAACCAGGTTGAGTTTAATTATAAACTAAATATAGTTCTTGAAACTTTATGCATATGAAAGTAGATCTATAGAAACCTTGTTGAGTTTCTTTGGAAGAGTAAATCTATTTTGAAACCTTTTTGAGTTTCATTGTAGAATTAGACCATGTGTTACAGATCTATTAAAATATTCTTCAAGAAGATTGACAAAATCATATTACAAATTTGTTTTTGTTTAAAACATTATGTAATATGCCATATTGTTTAATTGTTTTAATAGAAAGACTTCTTTAAAAGCGGTTTTGTATAATGGATCTTACAAAACAGTAGTGTTTTAAACAAAATTTGATGTAATCATTTTGTTAAGAAACACTTTGTGATATATCAAGTTGTTAATTATTCCAAATTTAGTTTTAGACTAATAACGGAATCTCGTATTAACAGAATGTTTGGAATGTCACGAGTGACATCTAAAGGATCTGCTCCTGAACTTGATGAAAAGGAGACCGATACTCGAGTTATGTGTACGGTAGATGCTTTAAAGCATTCAGATTTTATGTGCCATAACTATGGGTTAAATGGCCTGAATGACATGAAAATTGTTGCCAAGGCGGGATCCGACATGGTGGATTAACACTTGGGCATCATGCCATGAGTATGTTGATAAGAGTTTGGTTAACTCTTTCAAAGCAGCAGAAAATGGAGAGATGCAATTTATGGGCAACTCTACAACTGCTAATAGCAAGGGAAAAAGAAATGTGATGTTGAAATTCACAGGTGGAAAAGAGCTTAAGTAAACCAGCATGTTGTATGTGCCAGAGATTCGTAGGAATCTTATGTCTGGATGGTTGCTTAATAAATTTGCCTTTCTTTTATTTAATCAAATAAACTTGAGTTAACATTGAACAAAATTTTGGTCGGTACGGGTTATGCCCTTCATTAAATGTTTAAGCTGAATTCTTTTTTTTTTTTGGGTTGTTTTAATAAAATGAGTATGAATTCAGCTTATTTGATTCTTTAAATGTATAGCATGGCCAATTCGGACATGTAAATTTTAACTCAATACGTTGTTTAATTAAATGAACGAACACGGATTATAAGAGTAAAACTTGTGTTGAAGCCAAATTGACAAGATTGTCTTTTCACTCGGTTGACCGAAAATTAACTGAACCCTTGATTCACGTGGTTTTATGTGATTTGGAATCGGTACCTACTAAGGTAGTAATTAGAGGGTACTTCATCGTAATTGTTGATGGTAGTACAAAATATTGCTATTTATGCTTACTTAAGAGTAAGGATATAGACAAGATTGATCTATACAAATAAGTTGAGAATCAACTTATTATCGAAAACAAGGCGGTTCGAAGTGATAACGGAGGTGAATATGTGTCTCCATTTCCAAATGTATGTGATAAACATTGGAATAAGACACAAATTTATTGCTCCTTATACGCCTCAATAGAATTGTTGGATGAAAAGAATCGTGCCTTAAAAGATATGGTTATGCCATGTTATTAAAGTC
This sequence comes from Artemisia tridentata subsp. tridentata, assembly GCA_021014915.2. Taxonomy (NCBI): domain Eukaryota; kingdom Viridiplantae; phylum Streptophyta; class Magnoliopsida; order Asterales; family Asteraceae; genus Artemisia; species Artemisia tridentata. Next base: position 49,154,538 of record CP139507.1, read on the forward strand.
TTGGTTTAAACCATGGCATGTGGGGGAAAGCGATTCTATCGGCTACTTATCTTTTAGATAAGATCCCTTGTAAGGAAAAAAAGATAGTTCTATGAACTATGGATGGGATGATAACCATCCTATAAGTACTTACGAATGTAGGGGGTGTCTATCTGGCCCGACACCCAAGGTTCAAAATATTGGACCTAAAACTGTGGATTGCATATTTTTGTGATATGCTCATTACAGTAGTGCTTATCATTTATTTGTATATGATTCAAAAAATCTGAATATATACAAAGATACGATAATGGACTCAAGGAAAACTTTCATTGTTTGAAACTGTGTTTCTTTATTTATCTGAGAAAAATGGATGTTCATCTAAACTAGACGATACAGTTGTCCATGATGAGAGGCAACTAAATGATGATGTCCTTCATGATGAGAGACATTAAGATGATAATGTTGTTCATGATAAGTGACAACACGGGATTGATTATGATCTCCATGATGTGAGACAAGATCAACCCAAAAGAATAGGTTGAACCTAGAAGAAGCAAACAGGCAAGAACCGAAAAATTGTTTGGATCTGATTTGTTTCTTTTATGGTAGAAAATGAACCTAATTCTTACAAAGAAATGGTAACTTCCTCAAGAGGGGCTCAATGGAAAGAAGCCATCAAATGTGAAATAGATTATATTTTACAAAAATGATACATTATAGCTCGTGGATTTACCTCCTGGTGGTAAACCACTAGGCTACAAATGGTTTATACCTAACAACTACAAAAGGTTGTCGATAAAACCATTGAGAAGTATAAATCAAGATTGATAATTAAAGGGTTTAGACAACGAGAAGGTCTAGCTTACTTTGATACATATTCGTCAGTTACACGAATAACCTCTATTAGGATGGTACTTGCTATTGTTGCTTTAAGAAATTTGGAAGTCTGCCAAAATGTATGTGAGAATGGCTTTCTAAACAGGGATTTAGAAGAAGAAATCTACATGAATCAACCTGAGGGTTTCATGGCTCCTAGACAAGAGAGCAAAGTTTGTAGGCTTGTTAAGTCACTATACGACTTAGGAAAAGCTCCCAAACAATGATATCCAAATTTTCTACCACGTCATGTCAGAACATGGATTTAAAATTAATGGATGTATGTGAGAAAAATAAATCACTGGTATATATGTAGTCGTGTGTTTATACATAGATGGTATACTTATCACTCGAAGTGATATCAAGATGAACAAATCCACTAATGAAATGTTGGAGTCAAGATTTGACAAGAACTACATTGGTTGATTGATATGGTTCTTGGAACTAAGATCATATGAAACCAGATGGATGTGTTTTGAAGTTAAAAACACTATAAGGACAATATTCTGGAGAGGTTCAATGTGGGGGATTCCGGCCTAGCTAGAACACCAATGACGTCTTTAGAAATCTATTTAAAATAGAGGTAGAGGTGTTGCCTATTTTGAATACTCAAAGAATATAGGGCGTCTTGTGTGTCTATAACTTGTGTGAGACCTGATCTATAAATTATGACCAGGTTTAGTAAATATACCAGTAATTCAAGTGATGACCACTTGAATAGTTTTACACGAGTACTATGATACTTATGATATTGCATTTTGGAAGATATCCAACTGCTATATAATGGTAGAGTAATGCAAATATGGATTCTTACATAAAAGAATCTAGATCTACTAGAGCGGATGTATGGACTCTACGTAGGAATCCATGTCTTGGAAATCTTGAAAGTATTTCAAACAGACTTTTATAGCGAAATCTATGATGGAATTTAAATTTATTTTTTGAGATAAATTTATAGAATCTTCGGGATATCTACGTTTATTCATAGAGGACATACCAAGATGGTGTAAACCGGTAACGACCATCTGTAATAAGTGTGATAGTCAATTGGAAATTGACAGAGCTCATATCACAATGTAAAACGGTAAGTCGAGACATATCCATCATAGACATTGATTAGTGCGACAACTACTCTCAACTAGAGTTATCACAATAGACTATGTAAAGTCAATAGATAACATCGCAGATCCGCTTACTAAAGGCTTAAGCAGAGAGTTAGTTAGTAAGTCGTCTAAAGGAATGGGACTAAAGCCCTTAAAGGAATGAGTTTATATGAAGGAAAACCTAACCCAGTTGACTGGAGATCCCAAGATCTGGGTTCAATAGGACAACCTAATCATATAAATGTGGGGGAAGTCATGTCAATATGGGGGAGTTACTTAACATTGTAACTTCCTAGTCCATTCCTATAATAAATGTGACTTGTTGAGAGGTTAAACATATGGCTTTTATGATTCAAGATGAAATCATAAAGCATAATGATTCAAGATTAAATCACAAGCATATGTTTTTAATGATTCAAGATGAAATCACCTATGTGAGAGAGAAGTGGGGTCGCTTCGAAGGGAATTGTGGGGGGCGCAAATCCTAAGAGCTCTTGCAGAACTAGGCAAATGTTCAGGACCATAATGAACATGACTATGAGGACTTAACAATGTTAGGGAGAGTCTTGTGTGAAGTGTATTGTCGTCTACATAAACAGCAGCTCAGTTCAAAGACATCGCATCTACTGACAGCTAGGAGGCTAAGTGCATTTCACAAGGGAAGGTTCAAAGGGTCACACCTACCTATCCTTTGCAAGATTCAACTATTGGAATTTCATCATAATTTTTGTATTACGACCGATCTCCATTCATGTGGGGGATTGTTGGAAAATTGGTTGGCAAAAGTGACTTTTGACCAACTTTGGACACAATTATGTATATGTATGTGTCATATATATAAGTAATAGTTTGTAGGTTTGCGTTCTCCTCGAAGAGAGCTTCGCAATAAGCCTTTATGTGTCCAAAATAGAGTTGATGTGAATGAGATATCGGGTCTCAAAGTTAGTCATTCGGTACTATGACTAAAGAGGAAAAATAGTTTATTTTCAATCCCACATCGGTAGGATGGGTAAACTTAGAGGGAGTCTATTGTGTATAAATAGTGACCCTAATTTCACAAGTTTATACACATCAAATCAATAAGTATTATTGATTTCCAACAAAAGGAATACGCATCTCTTAAGATGAAATTCCTGGCAGTTTAGTTAAGTCCGACAGTACTACTTACTGTTTTGGCTGTTGTACCCTGGGAAACAGACGGCGAATCTGTTTTAAGGAAAGCGTGTCAAACACGTGCCTCGGCTTTGTAGTGCTTCATTGCTGATCTCCGTTGGTGATCTAGTAAGTTTTTTTATTAGTTTATTGTTTTATTTAATTATCGTTTATTTGCTTACATTTTATTTTTATTTAATTTTCTGTTAGTTATATACTGTTAATTTTATTTATTGTAAGTTAGATTTTATTAATAAAGTGTAACCGTTTCCCTACAACGTAATCAAGGAATGAATTTTCTCCATGGTTGCCTAGTGCTAGTGTACACTCCTAGACTAGAAGAAGCGGTTACTGTTACTGTTCCATTGTTTAGGTTAGTTGTATGCAATCATAGTATATGTTCAGCTTTCTTGTGCTTTTGTGGCGCTTGTCCATCAAAAGGCAAAGATTTGCTTTTTTGTATGCTTACTGAGTATGTTTTATTAATATAATTCACCCATTTCACTTTTTAAAAAAAATCAGATTTAGTTATGGTAATTTATAAGTTTATTAATGTGTATTAAATACAATTTGGAATATATAAAAAAAAATTGTGTTTAATAAATGTGATTTAACCAATGCTCTTAGAAACTTGATAGACAATCCTATGGTAAAAATACATTTGGACTCTCTCGCCGTATGTTACAATTATCCATGAAATCTGCATTGGTCCACACATCTATAAGCACATGTACCTCCCTTAGAACGGGAGGTACCCTTGGCTGATGGCTGGCGCCATGGCCACCATCCAACCATGGCCGACGGCGCACGGTATCGCCGCTCGAGCCATGGTGGCTGGCGCCGTAGCCACCAGCCCACGTCATCGATTTTTCTCTTTTTTTTTTTTTTTTTTTTTTTTTTTTTTTTTTGCTACAAATTCGAACGTTGGAAGCATGCTTTGGGAAGGAAGCAGATTGCAGAATAGCCAACGGTTATATAACCGTTTGGAGCTTTAAAAAAAAAAAAAAACCCTTATAAATACCCCTTATTAATCCATACTTCACACAAACTTCCAATATATTAATCCTCAACTTATCTCAATTTTTTCATACTTCAAAATGAATCTCAACTCACCATGGATTAACAATATGTTAAATGACCGGTCGAACCAAATGACGGGCTCGTCTTCAAATCTGGCCAACAATCCGGGCTCGTCTTCGAATCCATACCCTCAATCGTCTTACTTTCCTATCTTTCCAAATAACCCATACATGAATCCCGAAGAACAAATGTTATTTAGTTAATGGAAAATGCAACAACAACAACAATACAATCAATTTACTCAACCACAACAAACACACCAAACCACCCCTTCCCAACCAAATTCGGATCATTCATCATTCCATCTAGTAGATGAAGAAGAAGAAGAAGAAGAAGAAGAAGAAGAAGAAGAAGAAGAAGAAGAAGAAGAAGAAGAAGAAGAAGAGGTGGTCCCGACCTCGACGTCGAAGAAAAAGAGGGTAAAGACGAAGGCGAAGAAGCCAAAGACAAAGACGAAGGGCAAAAAACCAACGAAGACAAAGAAGAAGAACCGGTCCCGACCCGTCGAACTTTTTGGAGCCAAGATGAGGAGTATCTTTTGGCGGAGTGTTTCATTCAAATTTCCGAGGATCCAAAAATGGGTTCGGATCAACAAAAGGATACATTTTGGTACAAAGTGCTCGACGCATACAATAAGGAAGCCAAGAGGCTCAACTACACTATTCGTACCAAAAACATGTTGACGGGAAAGTGGACTCCGATGAATAAAGATGTCAAGAAGTGGAATTCGGTAGTGGATGAAACGGCGGTTATGAGTGGGGAGAATGATAGAGATTTTATGACCCGTTGTCACGTTTTGTTTAAAAGAACAACGGGTTATGACTTTAGACACATGAGCGCTTGGGAATTTTTGAAAGACAAGCACAAGTGGAAAAATCCCGACTTGACTTTTGCAAGACGTAATCGTATTCGGGTTATGAACAAGGAAGCACAAGTGGAACCCGAGCATTTTGGACAAGAATCGTTGCCTCGGCCAGACGGCTCGTATCGGATTGCTAAGAGTCAACATTCATCAAACTCGACTGCTAGTTCCGGTTCAAACCCGACAATGTTTCAAGAAATGCTGCAACAACAATACGAGTTAAACCGCAAGGCAAAGATGGATGTTCTTGAACGAGAGTCACAAACGAGAGTTACTTTATATGAATCTCAAAAGATTGCCGAGGAGATGCGACTGCTACAAATGGATACAAGCAAGATGGATCCGATCGACGCGGAGGTCGTGAAAGTCCAAAAAGCACGAATTCGGGCAAAGTATACCACCAACTAGCACTAGGATTTTATTTCTATATTTATGTACTAGGATTTTATTTTTTATGCATTTTTTTAATGTAATGTGTGTTTGTAATTTTTTTTTTTTTTTTTTTTTTTTTTTTTTTTTTTTTTTAAAGTGGACGACGGCACCACATTTTCTGGTGCCGTCAGTAATGGCCAGAATGTGGTGCCGTGGGATTTCTAGTGCCATAGAAATTTTTGCTGACGTGGCAGGGAATTTTGAACCATGGCTCCAGGGTACCCAATGCTCTTAGGCCATCTCCATTGTTGGCACTAAGTGTACTTTTTCCACTAAAATAGCGTAAAAACTAGCAAAAATGGTCTCCAATGTTAACACTGAACACCACACTATTTAGTGCAATGAATAGTGAACACACAAAATGCACTAAATATAGTACGTTACTATTCATTGCACTAAACAGTAAACACTATTCATTATATTAAAACCTCTTATTTTTATTAATCCTTTGATATTTAATATAAAACATAAAAACCAGTTTATATAAAAAAATATTTTTGTAAGTTTTACATTAATATCATCAATATGAGCTCAATATTGATATAGAGTACTTAATTTATTTTTCATATTTATTGCACTATCATATATTTTATAGATTTTAAAGTACAATTAGTGCAAATATATAGTGTATACATTGGAACATATTTTATTTGGTGCAAGTAGGGATGAGCACGGTACCAGAATGGTACCGAATTGGTGGTAACGATATTTTTCGGTGCATGAAAGTGGGTGCCGGTACCGTACCGGACGGGATTCGGATACCGGATCCGGTACTCGGTACCGGAAATCGATACCTATACGGTTCTTCCCCTTTTTTGTTAAACCAAATAGGATTTCAAGAAAATGCGACAAACAATAGGAAAAAACATGCATTTTCAAGTGATTTCAAACCACGACGTGGCACAAAACGCAACCAACATGTGAAAACGTAGAGGGGGTGAATACGTTGCCGTTTTAAAATCTTAAAACTTGTTGTATCAAATTTCCAATTTAGCTTGTTGTAATATGAAATATGTCAATTGTAATTTATGACTAACATATACTTAAACAAGTTGTCACACAAGTATCACAACACAAGCAAACATATAATGCAAACATAAAAGTAAAGTAGTAAGTAAAAGAAAGCGCAAACCGAACACGATGATTTACAGTGGTTCTCCACTCCCCGAGTACCCAACTCGAGAGTTACTTCACTAGATCAACAAGCTCCCTTCTCGATGGAGAAAACCTTACAATCGTCGCTTACACTTTTTCCAGTACAAAGCTAAATACCGGGTTCTAATTCGAGGTAGAACCAACCTGACGTCGCTTATACAATTTTCGACACTAAGCTAGATGTCGAGTTCTTTTACAAGGGTACAACCACTCCCGATATGTTTTATGGCCCAACATAGAAACCTTGTGTTTTATGGCATAAACACATAAACCATCTAATCTAGTTTGGTGTTTAGATTGTGATGCAATGATGTTTACAATGATGATCCATGACATAAATGTTTCATGGATATGTATGACTACTCTAAATGAACTTCCATTGTTAGGAAGTGTTAGGAATATAAATATTCATATGAAAGACTCGGTCACGCCGAGTATCTATTAGCATTAAATAGCTCGTAGTCTTAAATAGCTTTAGTTTAGATATCGTATCACCATGGAGTCGGGTCGGGTCTTTACCTACTGTAAACTCGCTTCATATCCCTCATGGGGCGTTTATGTTATTTGTATAAATACCCTCTTCCCACTAAGGGAGAGGGTTGGAGCTTTCATTATTCTTAATCTAATACACATACATTTCTCTCTCTAGAAAACTCCCACTTCTATCTCTCTCTCTCTCTAGAATTCGGCCTAATCACATGTTCAAGAGTGTGTTATGATTTCGAATATCTTACAATTTGTATCAAGAGCCATGGTTTGATTAGCTTGATTGTGTGTACAAATTCGTGGCTTGGTTTTTCATTTTTTTTTGTTCGAATATAAGTTCAAGAAAGCTCACGGATTGTGATTTCTTTGTGGTTTGATTTGATAAAGGGTTGTACTTTCGTGTTAAGAAAGGTCCTTATAGCTTATTTTGGTGATTAGAGTGCTTATTTCATAAGCCTAGGGATAATTTAGGGCTTATTCGTGAGTTTTTGTGGTTTGTTCTTGGTTGCAATTTGCCTACTTGTGGCAGATTCTTGGTTGCGATTTGGTGCTCACTTGTTGCGGTTTGTGTTTAAAAAGGGAAAAGATTAGTTGCGATTTGACAAGAATCCTTTCTGCGTTTTGGTTAGTAGCTGAAAAGGGAAAAAGAAGACAATTCTGGGTGAAAGTGACACTTCGAAAGTGACCTGCGATTTGTTGATTGCGATTTGGTGATTGCGATTTGCTAATTGCGATTTGGTGATTGCGATTTGCCTTCTGCGATTTGCTTCTGAGTTTTGGTTCTGCGATTTGCCAAAGTTGCGATTTGCCAAAGTTGCGATTTGCCAAAGTTGCGATTTGCCAAAGCTGCGATTTGGTGTTGAGATTTGGAGTCTGCTATTTGCCTCTGCGATTTGAGGTTGTGATTTGCCTTCTGAAGACCAATTATCAAATCAAACTAAATGTCATGCTGCCCAATTTTCTTCAACATTGAGGTTTGTCTCTTGCGGGTTGACTAAAGTTGACTTTTTACGTCAAAACTTCAAACGGCCATAACTTTTGAACGGTAACTCCGTTTTTAGCGAAATACCTGTCAAAACGACTGGAACAGCCTGAATATTGTGAGGTTTCACACGAAGTTGTGAAACAAATTTTTCGAGGCCCAAATCCCCTCCGGAATGAAGTTATTGAGGTTTTAAGTTTTCAGACCAAAATTTCACCATAACAACTTGCATCAACCAAACCAAATCACAATTAAACAACATATCACCTAGTCTATCAAACGATCATCACTTTTAGCACACAATCACTAATCATTGTACCGATCCAACAGTTATCATAACACATATTAACTATCATTTCACGGTTTCTTCTTGATTTTGTAAAATCCCGCGAAAGATTCTATTTCTCGGTTTAAATCATAGATTTGTAAAATCCTGTGCTCGTTAATATCATGTCAAAAACTTCGGATTCAGTCATAGCTGAGGTACTCAAATTGTACGACATGATCGATGAACATAAGATTCCCGAAAAAGTACAACCGACAAACGTTGTTGAGTCAGATACTGCTAATATGGGAAATAGCAATGTTATCCCATATGAACAATATGTGAAACACAACGAAGCGTCTGTTGTACCTAGTAGTGCATCTTCTGTTCTAAATGATGGTTATGTGATGCATGAGAACACTGCCGTTATCCCTGATGACTCAAGTGGCCATACATGAACAACGTGCAGAATTGGAACTTACTGAACGTGAACAGAAAATGGATAATCAAATGGGTACACCTTTGTACTCGAGTTCACAAGAGAGAGAGTTGCATCAGTTACAACAAATGCAAGATAATGCAAAGGAAAGTTGCATGAAATACTTTCGACTACTTCATTCACATCTCAAGGTTCTCTCAGAAAGACCTGGATCCATGGGAGGATTCGAACGAGCATTTGCATCACTCTTTGGTCAAGATGTTCAGACTTTCATAGGCACTATGTTCCTGAACTTAGATCAACTAGAACAACAACTTGACAAAGAAGAATTTCATGAAATTGGATCCATGGCTGCTCTTCGGGTGATCAACAAACAACTTCAATTGTTCATCGATTCACAATACACTTGGGATTATGACAGTCAAATGACAGAAAAGTGTTTTACTGATTACACTGGAATTGAAGTTAACATGTTCAGAGAAACATTACTCCAACACATGGGTAATGTTAAGAAGTACATTGAGGAAAGAGCACAACACAAACTAAAGTATGACATCAAGATGAATGAAAGTCGTATGCAATCAAGAGAGATTAAGGTTGATTCGAGTAAGGCACTGGGTGCTAGTTCAGTTGTCACATAATGCAGTGGGACAAAGTCAGATAAGCAAGATACAAGCAGCAGTTATGTGACTCATATCACACATGGTGTGGATGCTGATATCATTCCAGTAAATGACCAAGTACCATTTGCTGAGGTACATTTAACTATTCAACATAATGTCCTTGCTAGTGAACAATAACATATTTATCAATCTGAACCTATTTATGACACGTATCTGTTGGAAAAGGCTGACTGCAATACCACTCCTGATTCAACAAATATGAGTCATAAGGGGGGAGAAATTGACCAGGATGTTGAACATGATCAAGTTATAAGTCCTTTGCTTAAGGCTGAGCTTTTCAAAACGAATGATATGGTTGAAAAAGAAGTTTATAATGAACTTTCAAACAGATTCTTACAACTTGAAAAACATTGTATTTCACTTGAAATATCAATACAACAAAAGGAAGAAAGTCTTCAAACTAACAAACCATGTAATAATCCGGAATTTCCTGAATTTCGTGAATTTTTTGAGATAAACGATTTGAAAGCTCAGCTACAAGCCAAAAACTTAACGATCAACAATTTGAAAACTCGAATTAATATGCATGAGAAAAGTAATGAAGCCAAGGTTAAACATGACATTGATGCAATTGAAACAAGAACCATCAATCTTGGGGAAACCTGTATGATTCTATCAAAGAAGCAAGAACTAAGACTACAGAACAAACAACCTCTTTGATTGCCAAAAATGATGAATTCAAAGCTCAACTTCAGGAAAAGGGTTTTACAATTGCAGCATTAAAAAACGAGTTAAGAAAATTAACAGGAAATAGTGTGAACACTAAGTTTGCAAAACCATCAATCTTGGGGAAACCAGTTTTACAACCACTTAGAAACCAATCAGTTGTTAGACAACCGACTGCGTTTAGATCTGAACGACCAAAATTTTCAAAACCATGGTTTGCCTCCCAAGTTGATGCGAAACAAGTTTTGTCAAAACCAGTCACTTCACAGTCTAGACCTAATGAAAAGGAATATGCTTTTGCAAAACCTCATCATATGAGTGTTTCTAGTTCTTCTAGGATTAGTTCAAAGCGTGTGTCATTTGTGACACCAAAAGAACATGTTAGACATAAAGACATTGTTCAGAATCAAAACCTAGCGGATGCTAAGAAAAACACACATGAAAAGACTAGGAATTTGCCTATTTCTAAGAGTAGTTACGTGTCGATTAAACAATTCCCGTAGCAGATCACTCTAAGAATCCTAGATCTTTTTCTGAATCCAAACACTTTGTTTGCTCGATTTGTCAGAAATGTGTTTTTAATGCAAATCATGATGATTGTGTAACAAAATTCCTGAAGAAAGTGAATGCTCGTGCTAAGGTTCAATCCCCTAAGACTAGAAACAACAACAAGCCCGTAGGACCAAAGAGTTATACTCAGAAACCTGGTAGGCAGATTGCTATAGGACAAAGGTTTTCTCTCAACATGTCTTCCACTGTGCATGAGAAACCAAATACTCCTAGATATTGTCTTAGGTGGATACCGACGTATAGAATTTTTAAGATTGTTGGTCTTAGATGGATACCTACTAGGAAGATGTTCACTGATTGCACAACCAAGGTTGACAGTGAAACCCCAAATGGTTTAGATGTTGATATCACTAACCCATATAAATGCGAACAAACTCTTAATGTTAGTGCAGGTAGTCTTCACTTAAGTGCAGGTACATCGTTCACTCCTATTAAGGAAAGACTCAGAGTTTGGTTTCCGAAAAGACTGATATCTCATAAATTAGGGGTTCATGAAATTCTAAATTGATGAACATGAAATATGACGTTTGAACACATCAGTTCAAGCCTCGTTCTTCATCGACAATGATGTTTGAACACATCAGTTCAAGCCTCGTTCTTCAACGACAATGACGTTTGAACACTGCAGTTCAAGCCTGGGGCCTCAATGTCAACATAATGGCGTCTGCTGAAAACACTCCGGGCCCCGTTCCTCAAAGAAAAGAAATGCATACGCTTGAGTGCGCTTTATCTTCGGAAGAAGAGAAATCTTCTTGTTTCTGACTATTCTCATCAACAAGCTTCATAATTGTTCCACGCTCGTTCAGTCATCAAGTGGGTCTACTTTCATTAGATTGTATTTTTATTCACTCGATCAAAAATGGCAACCTCAAATGCAATTTTTGTGGGGGAGAAGTGTGAACAGTGGATGAACCTCATATGCACTTGTTCAATAAAAAATGGCAACCTCATATGCAATTTTTGAGTGGGAGAAGTGTGAACAGTGGATCAACGTACATTTGATTGTATGTTCACTCACTTGTTGGGCATGTGACTCTAATTGTGACTACGGAGTTGATCAGGTATCACTTATTTGAGATTGAAGTTGACTTTCACAAAGGCGTGATCTTATTTTATCTTGAATTCGGGGTTGGTTGGATGCATGACTTTCAATGATAACTTGCTCATGCTTAAGATTTAAGTTGAAGACTTAGTTTATCTAGTTACCAGCAGTCGGGGTAAATTTTTGAAGACATGGTTAACTATCACTTAAAGGAGTTATGTTGTAGTAATCAGTGTCACACGCCGATGACGTTGTGGATAAACGCAAGAGGTGTTAATGTCTCATACTTTGGTTGGGTATTGAGTACTTAGAGATTTGCTTGGAGCATAAATTCTCTACACCGTTCTTCCAACATTAGTGCAAGCTTAAGTCACGAGAACGGGAATTCTACTTCAGTTTCAAGTTTGGTATATCGGGTTTGCTGCAGCAGTCATCACTTCAAATAGCCTACTTAAGGGTTGGTAAAGATAGTCAGAGAGAGTTTCGGTAGCAGTTGATTCTCACTTGATACATTTGAGCCAATTTTGTTCTTTTCACAAGATTTCAAGTATATGTGCGTAAAATGTGTTGCTGATTCTGTAACACCCCCAAAATCGGGTCCAGCGGAAGCATACATGTCGCTGGGGTGCTACTCAATTGGTATCACAACACAAGTACAAAGAACGGTTTTCACCATAATTATTTAGAATAAAATTCATTAACAAAAGTATTAAATTTACATTATTAAACTTTAGTGCGGAAATAGGCCCATAAAATAAGTAAGGCGGTCCCCAAATGAATATCAGAGTGTCTTGATCCTATAACCATGCCATGCCATGCCAAAAGCCGGCAAATGTGAGCTAACCCTTTGAGAACCTGAAAATACATGCTAAAACGGGTCAAGACGAGGTTGGTGAGTTCATAAAGTTTAGTTAAAAATGTAAATCATTTGAATAAAGATTTCCCAGCAAAGGCATTGTAAATCCACTCAGTCCCAAGTCTCGCCCATACAAGACTTGCAACCTGTGTGTTTACAACCCACTGCCAAATAAGATTAGGTTTAGGTAAACAAAAGTAATATATGGACCACAAGAATTCAAAGACCAATATATTCCAAATATAGAAAGAGTTATTGTCAAATAAATTTCATGACACCGAAGCCTTAAGATTTCTAGTTTGAGCATACGTTTGACATACCAGTCAAGTGGGGAAACCACCCGGACACCCAAAGTTTCTGGTAGATGTCCACCTAGGACACCCAAGGTTCCTCAAATGATTATATGTCCGTTTGACATACCAGCCAAGTGGGGAAACCACCCGGACGGGGATTTCAATCCCAATAGATCTATTCATAACATTCGTGCTTAACGGGTCATAACATAGGCAATATTTAATAGTTTAATGCACTTGTGTCCATAAGAAAATAATCAAGTGTGTAACAGGTAAACACATAATACTTTCGAGTAACAAATCAAATGTTTCAACCAATTAGTAATGTTTGGGAAAACAATTCACGTTCACGTAAAATAAGCATAGAGTTTAAATATAAACGAGCATGTATTCTCCCCCAAAACGGTTATAAAACAAGTAAAAGTAGGGGCCATGAACTCACCTGGAACAATCGATATGATAACAAAAGGAAAGCGCACGAAAATCGAGGTACGGACGCTCTAACCGCAACCTAAATGATTCATATGTCTTAGGTTTGAAAGCAAGGCCGTGCACGCAAGTTCATACACTATTTTATCACTTATACATGTTTGTTGTAATATTTATCATCAAAAATGCAATTGCGTCAATGTGATCTTTTATTAAGAAAATCAACCTTTTTAGAAAACATAACTTATTAATCTCGTGATCAAACTATAGTCGTCTTGTTAATAAGTATTTTTGAAACCTCTAACGCGTCTAATAAGTTTATAAAATGTTCTACCATTTTCGTTTAAGTCATTTTAGCCAAAATGCGCTCTAAAGTGTCCAAAATCCACATTATATATTTCTAACAGCTTTCTAATAGCCAAAATAAAAGCTGTCAAAATGTTGTATTTCGTCGTAACTTCATTAGGCCATAACTTTCTCGTCGTAGCTCCGTTTCTTAAGTTTTATATATCCCCGGGTTCGTGTTTAAGTATACTAACATGTTTTTAGTGTCTTGGCTAGTTAAGTTAACTCTTAATACTCGATTTTTACTTGATTTTACCTTTCGAAAAACCCCTAACAGCATGTATTATTTCAGAAAATTGTTTTTCGTCGTCTAACTTAGAATTAGCGTATCTTCTTCGTTATTTATCCGTTTTAATCCATTCAAGCGACCACGTTTTCGTATTTGAGTCTATTTTCTATATTTCTAGTCTAATCTTACTCCCAACCTACTGATTTTTCTAGATTTTTAAAAATATGACAGCCTTGTATAAAAGTGTTTCAAACATGTACAAAGTGATATATGTAAGTGTATGCAACTTGAAAATGAGTGCTAGGAAATGAAAGTAATACTCATAAGAGTAGTATAAAAGCTCATAGACTAAGTGGTGCTTACTTGAAGTAGATGAAAATAGGATGTGAGTAAGAACAATAGAACCCCAATGGTTATACCAAATCGATTTATAGTTAGTGCAAGGCTCGTGAATGATCGTTAAACACTTGAAATAAACGAAAACCGGATCTTCTTCTTCTTTTAAAAATTGGCCGAACCACAAGGAGAGAAAGAGAGGTTTCTAGGTGAAAATTTTGCAAAAGAAAATGAACTAGGGCACATCTCTATTTATAGTGCAAAAAGGGGCAATTTGGTAATTTAATTGAAAGGGTATTTTGGTAATTCATTACTTGGTCAATAGTCTTGGTCTTTGGTCTTCCTTTGACCAAATTTATGGGGGGGGGGGGACAAGGTGGCTAGTCAAGCCACCAAAATTAATTCCATGTTTTGAGGATTTTGGTCTAGTAATTATGTAAGTAATAAAATGTGTCTAGAAATTGATATGTTTAGGGGGGGGGGGGGGAGGGCGGCACATGGGTTGTTTTGGGAGTAGATGATTTAATTTTGTACCAAAGTGTATAAATTGTATGTATCGGATATTAGAAATAGGTATTGTGTATTAATTTGGTAGTTAACGGTTAATAAGTATATTTAAGTAATGTTTGTAAAAGAATTGAAGAATGTTTGGAAAATAATTCTTGGCACTTTTGAAATAATTTAAGGAGTATGGAGAAGCATGAAAAATAATTGTTTGGAGTAACGGGTGCATTGGTGTTTATTTAAATAGCATAAAGCGTTTATTTGACTAAAGAGTTATACGTAAAAGTGTTCTTGTAAAATTTCAAAGTAGTAAATTAGAGTTTGAAAATAATTGTTGACGTGGAAAATTACGGGTTGCTACAGATTCTAAGGTATCAAAACCAGCAAGGGGGAATGAGACATACATCTGAACGCACAACGAGTACACGTGATGAACTTTATACTTCTTCTAAATTGAGGTTATTCTGGGAATACAAATGTTATAACCACAGAGAAAATCGGTGTTTTAACTCTTGGCTTTTGGTGTATTATTCCAATTACGTAGGGGAAGAGATGTAAGAAACAGTTTCTGATGATAAAAGAGGTACACAATTATATGATGATTCCTCTAGTTAGTCTGTATCCTACAGAAGGAAATGTGTTCATCCAGGACTTACTTGATTTTTACGGTACTGTTTTGGTGTTATCATTTCGACTACATCTGGTACTCAGTTGCTTTTGTGGTACTGTCTTGGTGTTATCATTTCGACTACATATGGGATAAATTGCTTACACTCGGGACTTAGTTGACTTTGGTGTAACAATTCTCATCTGCAATTTCCTGGAGGGAGAAAAGTGCATTCCAAGTCTTAATTGATTTTGATGTTACGTTTTCGACTTCATTAATGGGATTGAGTGTGTACTTCGGGTTTTAGAGCTTCATACAATGAGACTGATTGCATCACTTTAACTACTTGGGGGAAGTGGCCTTTTGATACTTTTGGTATGCATTTCTTCAGCCTTCAGTAGGAAGAAATATGAGAAGAATTATTCAAGCGTGAGATGATACATCGATGATCTATTTGATGATTCCCCGAACGGATAATCACGATGATTATTCTTAAAAGGAGCAGCAATATTTGATGTGGTTTGCTACGGATTCCGCTGTGAACTTAACTAATGTAAGCTTGAAAGAGAGATTTGAAACTGCTCAAATATAAGATTGTCGGTTTGGGGGGAAGCTATCAAAGCCTCACATGGAGAAGGCTCAAGTTCAGACGATTATTTAGGAGCCTCGAAAGCTTTGGTGGTGAAAATTTAAGAGATGTTGACTACTGACTTCTACAGCGTACAGAACGATATCCTCATTTCGGTATTCATGTCAACATCTTCTTAAATTGAATAATATATTTTGTACATATCTTAAACCAAAATGTAAATAGAAAAATATAAAACCAACAAAAACCATAAAAAATTTAGAAAAATAGAAAATTCCAAAAATAGTTTTTCAAGGCATGTCTTCTGGTATCGATAACATTTACGGTCCTAGAAATGTCATTCAATAATGACACGGGTCTTTAAATAAAGTTCGAGCAGAAGTTCAAAAAGTTTTCAAAACATGCCTAAATGGCTTGCTATTATTTCAGATACGCAACCCGTTTTTCAAAATGAGGAAAGCACGTCGGCAAAAAGACGGCTATTCCTAACAACGGTGAAGTTCACCCGGGCATGGATTACTTCATATCCGTGCGTCCCCAATTTAAGTGCACGCTTTAGTGCATTATTTATGGTATAAGAAGAGAAGTCTTCTGTGTATACAAATAATTTTCCTTCTAAGATTCTTCTGAAAATTATTTGTGAGACACATGGTGGTAAAGTGTTGTTCGAAATTCTTTCAGGCTTGGATTGTTCATAAAATTTGTCACTCAATCAATGACTACAGCTCATTAACTCGAATAGGGGTCATTGATTGAGGGGGAGAGTGATTTCAAATTTTATATCATCAAACCGGTTTCTTGGTCATCTCATAATTGTTAAAAAAGGTTTTTGTAGTTAATGGGGTATTAGTTGAAGAGGAACTTACTAAGCTTTATCTCAAATGGTCAAATATGTTAGTTGTTAGAAAGATTAGGGCATTATGTGTAATTTGCTTATAGTTTCCTAGCTTTATGTAACTAGAAGGTTCATTTGTGTCACTTTGGAATCCTCGTTTAATCCCTAAATACTTTAAAACTCAAAATCTAAAAGAAGTTAGAAAAACCCATTGTGTTTGATGTTCTTGAATACTCCACAGGCATTGGTATGATCTGATTGAATGAGTTTCGAATGTTGATTGACTTTTGTTAGTCGATAGCTGTTTAATTGTTGTTGACGTATTGCTTGTGCACTCAGGATATGCTTAGGTATGTAGCTCTCGTGTTAGAATCTTGTTTATAAGATCCTGAGTTGAATGTTGAAATATGAGTGAATTGCCATGTTCATGATTGCTGCTTGCTCTTCATGCTAGATAGCGGTTTGAAAAATTTCCTGATTGTGGTTTGATCATGACATTAATATGATTTGATGACTAGGCAAACCGCTGCGTGGTAGCGGTTAATGTAGAGTTAATCTGTATATATGCCCCTCTTTGTGGATATTCCTATGCAGATTCCATGGCTGGTGTGAATGTGCCTGCTCCCGCTCTAACCACTTGATCAGATATTCAAACTCCATTGACTGGCTCTGAATTTACCACAACAACAACATCAGCAGTAACAACAACAACACCTTCACCACCACCACCAACTTCACTTCAACAAAGCATTACTAATTCTGGTCTCGCCGAGTGGGGATCTACAATACTTGGGAAGTGTTGTTGGTGGATGGATAATTGATGTTGACTACTGACTCCCTCAGAGAAGCGAATGATCACATCATCTCTACGTAAAGGTCAAAATCATCTGTGTCGTAACAGTTATCTTGTACATCATAAGTAGTGAATATACAATTTGTTGGGAATCGATCGAATACACTGTAAGGTGGTTAAACCTTTGTGACTTTGTGTATATGATATATTAAGTTAATATGATTAAGTATGCGGAATCTACTTAATCACACTTAGAAGGTTATTTGTATTATGGAAATGGAAAGTAATGCTTTAGTAACGAACAATGAACATGCAATGTTAACACCAAACGATTCAATATTATTCAAGATAATACGAGTGATCTTTTCTTTATCACTAGGCTTACAACCTTGAATCTTATGTTCTTATGACTTGTGATATTGTTGTGTTTGTTCTATGTTCTTAACAGATATGAAAGTTAGTTACAATTAGAAGTCACACTTGACTACTAAGCTAAGATCTTCTTTTATAGTCCAAGAAGATCTTTACAATATTGTTAAGTCTTGTCAAGACATATCGAGCTACTTGCTAGCTTATGTGTGTCAGAAACTAAGATACAACATGTATCTATGTTTACAACTTGTTCTGTGAATATAACATAATGACTGAGCACATGGGATAAGATATTATCTACCGTGTATTATTGACTTTAGTATACTTATCCATCCAGTCAACCAGACTTAATATCTCCAGCAAGCAGACTTAACATTCGAAGAGCAGACTTAATTCTGTTACTCACCAGAATTAATCGCTAGACTTAACCACCAGACTTAACTTCAGCTACCAGACTTAACCAGCAAACAACCAGCAGACTTAACTAGGTACTCACCAGACTTAACTCTACTGCTACCAGATTTAATCACTTAAGAGTATTTCCCGATACTTAATCTTCAGAATATTTAATTCCCAACAATCCTCCCCTAAACATGTGAATCCATTTCAACATGTTTTCTGAATTAAATGAGGAATTGTGAAGATCTTTCAAACACTTCATAGTCAGACCCTTGGACTGAACTTTCTTCAATTCTGACAGATTAATATCTATCTCAGTAACTCATCTGCTTTCTGATCTTTAACTTCAACAATATCAATACACATCTTCAGGCTTCAAACATTGTCCTAAAAGATGGTGCAATTTCCTTGGATGGAGGAATTATAAGAGGCAATGGTGCTGTGTATCTTGGATACTTGTTTCAACAAGTGAAATCATCTATCAGCATGCCTTTGCAAGTGATGAACAAACATAGTGAACTGAAATTGAAAGTTTTCTTCATTTGACCTAGATAGAACTTTCTCCTTTGGAATGCTTCATCCCTTCTGAATATATATAATACTCCATAATCAACTCTGTTCTTGTCATTTTCAACCTCTATGTCATCATCTTGTATGCTCTTGTCTTTTCCTCCCTTTCATTGGTTAATCTTCCTTCTTTGGATTTATTTCCTCCCCCGAGACATTTCCTCCCCTGAGTTGCAAATAACATTTCCTCCCCTGTTTGGAAGATCTCTCACAATGTACCTAATGAAGTGAAAAGTGTACCGCTTTTAGGGGGTCATTTAAGCCCTAAATCGTATTTATTTGATCAAATATTGCCCTAAATCATTCCTTTTGTCATTTTAGGTACTTTGGAGAAGAAATATGGAAAAGGAAGCATTTTGGACGTTTTTGGAGCATAAAAGTGAAGAAAACGACAAAGTCTCCAAAGCTGCTGGAAAAGTACACGTGACGGCGTCAAGGATTGCTCCTGACGGCGTCACGGCTTGGCAAAAGAGGTGGATATGACAAATACACGTGACGCGCCAGAAAGTTTTACAATGGAAATCTGACGGCGTCACCCTTTAAGGTGATCAAGGCCGTCACGGTTTAAGTTAAAGAGAGACGGCGTCAAGCACAATTGTGACGGCGTCAACCCTTGACACGCCAGAGTGGATTTTGGAGGATTAAAGAGGGACGGCGTCAGGAAGACCATCTGGGAACCCTAGCCGCGGCGAGGTGACGGCGTCACCTCCTACAACGTGACGCCGTCAGCCTCTAAATTCTATATATAGTTTTGCAATTTTTAGTCATGAGTGTGCAACTTTGTGAGGAGAAACCCTAGACGATTTTTCTGCCATTTTTAAGGGTTTTATACCCTTGGATCTCCCATGTTCAATTGAAGATAAGTAATCAATTAATCATTCAATATGTCTATGTGTTGTTTGATTATATCTTGTTCTTGTCTTTTATTTAACATGCTAGGCTAGATTTATCTTGTGTTTGCTTAGATCTAATGAAACCTAACTATTGATTATTGGTTGTTGGTGTGTTATTAATTGTATTGGATGATTGTTTATCGATGTTAGGCTTAAGAAAACTGGTTAACCTCCTATACGGTAACTTGCTTGAACGTCTTAAGAAACATGAACCAATGCGTACTAAGGTTATTATGGTTGTATTTAATGCATGAGCGAATTCTAGTGATCCCATGTTAGGAGCTTCTTAGCCGGCTCGACATAGGAGTGAAGTAGGAGCTTGTAGAGTTGGGGAAGTACGTACGCCACCCCATGATTGGTATTAAGGAATACACCCGTCATCCACGCAATTAATACACACTAGTCAACCGGTAAAAGATAGTTAGGGAGTAAGGAAATCTAAGTAAACACATTTCTCCCCATACAAGTTTCACAACCTTTTATTTTCAGTTATTTTATTTTATTTGAAATTGTAGTTATTTGGGTTAGTTGACTAGCAACTAATTCCGCCCACTCCTTCAAACCCGAGATTTTACTTGCTTTCATAAAAATAAAAAAAATACAAAAAGAATCTTCCCTCACCCTTAGACCTATTAGAGTAGTTTTTCAATCCTAACGACACTATTCCCCTAGAGAACGATCAATCCCCCGGTACTTGCCACTTCACTATACTACATCGGTCAGGTACACTGCCTGGTGGGGATTGCAAGCCTCTTGAGATCCCTCGAGAGGTAAAACCTGTTGTAAGGTCGCAAAACCACGCATCAAGTTTTTGGCGCCGCTGCCGGGGAATAGTTATTGTTTAGGTTGAATTCTTTTTTATTAGGTCTACTCACTAGATTCCTTTCTAGTGAGATTTTTATTTTATTTTTCTAGGTTTTCTTTAGTCTATCTTATTTCTTTGTGTGTTTGTTCGTAAAGTTTTTCCATTGACTCTTCCGTTCGCCATTATGGAGAACGTGAATCTACCAAATCCGCGACTAGAGTTTTACATGAAGAAATATAATTTTACTAATTTGGATAAATCAAGATGGTGGAATGAAGTAATGAGAACAGGATCTTACATAGATTTTAGTGAGTACCTTGAGAAAAGAGACCAAGTGCATAAAACTTTTGAGGAAATCACCTTAGGAGCCCCATCAAACCCTCAAAATACCTCATTAAGTGAAAACTATGCACCATATGAGCCTTCACCTAGGATAGTTTCTTATGAACCCGACCAAGATTGTGAGATGGTTAATGTTGAACTACCTAGGTGCATGCTTGGATTAGATTTCACCAAGACATATGATGAGTATGAGGAATCCTTTAGGCAAATGGAACATAGTGATCAAGTTATTGAGAATGATTCTTATGAATCGGACCAAGAATTTGAGATGAATAGAAAAGGATTTGAGATACCTAGGTGCATGTTGGGGATAGACTTCAACAAATCACATAATAAGCACATAGGTAATCAAGATAAGATGGAGGATAAAGTAGAAAATCTAAGTCCACCAAGTACTCCACAAAACCCACCATCATTCGAGGCACACACACCGCCCGTGACTTACCCAGAAGAAGTAGAAGAGACTATAGGAACCCCAATAGAGGTAGAGCCCTTGGACCAAACACAACTAGAAGAAATAGGTTTGAATGCTTTTAGTAATCACAACCTTTCTTTTAGTCCTATGGAAGTTCCTAGTTTTGATGAGCCGGAGCCTCAACCAAAACCGTTACCTAATCTTCCATCCTTGGATGAAAATTTAGGAATTGAATTAGGTCCCGATCCACCCATCAAAACATATAGTCCGGGTAGTCTTAAGTTTAAGGTAGTAGACATTAAGCCTTGTAGTGAGGAAGACAATATAGGAGTGAAAAATGACCTTACATGTCTACATCACCCATTCATGATTGATCACAAGAAACATTATGGGTTTAAACCGGGTCTATTGGGTCAAGATGGATTCCCAATTAGGAGTCTCTCGAAGTTGTTAAAAAATGATCCCTTTTTAGGAGAACACTTTAACTCACCCATTGACCAAAGTGAACTAGGTAAGGTTATGATGAAAGGAGCACACCCCTTTGAGCATATAATTCATCCACCAATCTTTCCTCACGTGGCATACTCCTACCGAGCTGGTGTGTATCGCTACTATCACCCGCACTTAACCCTAAGTGTAGGGAAAACCTCCCCTATTTCCGTTAAATAAGGGTAGAGTCAGGCTCGTAACTCGAACAAAAACAAGCGCTTCTTGGGAGGCAACCCAAGCTTTATTTGCTTTGTTTGTTTGTTTTGTTTGTTTGTTTGATTTTATTTGCTCCCGTATGTATGTTTAATTTTTATTTTTATTGATTCATGTTCGAATCTAATTTGTGAAAATGCTTTATCTTGTTTTTAACTTCGTCTTAACTACATATAAAGGTATTTTGCAAAAGATAAGTGTAAGGGAAATCCAAATCGGTTTATTAGAACAAATGAACATGAATCATAACAATATTAAATTAACATACATATTAGTAATTGTTTGAGTCAAATGCTTGTATCGAGTCATAATGGTGTTTTGCAGGAATTCCAGGAAATAAGGATTGGGTTTTTCCAGAAATTTTCCAGAAACTTAACATGAGAATTCTGTCAGATCATTTCTGACGGCGTCAGGTTTTAATTTTCTGAAATTTTTGAAAGTTTTGTTTTTCTACCGGAATCATAAAAAGTTTTTATTAAATCTCTAACTTATAAACTCCAGGAATCTGCAAAATAATCATTCCACAAGCATTATATCCTTATATAGATTTATCCCGCCGATGTTATGCAGGTTTTCTTGTTTGTTTTCTCAGGTTTAACAGGTTATTTTGGACAAGGAGATGTATGTGGAATCAAGCTTTTGACGATGCTTTAGTCTTGGAGCTTCTACATTCTCTTGGAAGAAGATCTAACCATGCTACCCCTTTATCCACCGAGCGAATCAGGGGAGTATTTGATTTCATTCTTTTACCCTAATTACTTTTACATCTTGTTATTTGAACATTGGGGACAATGTTCATCTTAAGTGTAGGGGGGGGGGGGTAAAGTACGATATCTTAGAGAATGCTATTACGCTTGATTTTTCGTTTGTTTAATGGTAGATGTGTAATAAAACTGAGAAAAATACCTGTTAAGGCAATTTTAGTGCCAAATTTAAAATTTTTTACAACATATAGGAGTGAAACTTTGGTCTTAATGAGCGTCTCACGGATAGGAGTTATATGACTAGCACAAAACCGTACCACTCAAAAATTTTCCACCCCCAAATATGTGAGGTTCGCCCCTAGAATTGGTAGGAAAAGCATTTATGCTATAATGTGTTTACCGGTAGCACTTAGATTCTAGAACTTGCGTTAGGACCATTCCGAGGCCACAAGTGAGACTACATTCGTGTAGTTAGATTTACTACATGATAAGAGGCATTAGGATTAACCCATTGTTTTACACCTGTGTTTTTGTTATAATTACATTGGCTACATTGGTCAAGTAATTCTCCCACACCCTTTGCGTTGTACTCATTTTTGGTACACGATACCCCTAGTATACCCCTCAGAGCCTATCTTTTCGTTTCTAACTTTAAGCATTTTACTTAAAGGAAGAATTTGTTTACACCCCACTTAAATGTACACCCAAATCGCCTTAGCCTACCTTGTATGCACTCAATTTTAGTGCATTATTGTGACAACATTTGTTTAAACCCCAAGTTAATTATCTAATTGATTACATGGTTGCTAAGTCGAGTCATATCCTTGTACATATTGTTTTGGGACGATTGGGACGATTGGGTAAAGTACTAGTGTAATGGAGTAATGGGGAAGAACAACATTATTACCCCCATATGTGCTAAATATTTTAAAAGTACTCCAAGTGTTTCGATTATCTTAATTCGAGTCATTAGAATAGTTATTTGTAAAGTTATGTAAAAGTTCAAGTGTAAGGGGAATGCAATGCCCCTATGATGTATTATTTTGGATGGTAGGGCAAGAGCGTATGAAAAAAAAACGAAAAAATAAAGAAAAATACAAAAAAATGAGAAAAAGAAAAGTAGAAGAAAACATACGGACTACCATCCCGTTTCATTTTATGTTTTTGTTATTTTGTTTTTAGCTTAAGTCGAGTCTAGTCTTGGCTTAGCAACGCCATATTGTACATGTAATTAATCAAGATCTTTAACTCGTCACCAGTAAAATATCCTTTATCCAACAAAACCGTGTTTATCATATCCCTACACCTAACGTTATAACCCGTTTAAAAGCCCTCTTTGATAGTTTATCTTAGGTGCTTACGCCTAGTGGAGGAGGTTTTTGATCCTTTCCCAAGCCTATGGTAATCTATTTGCTATGACAGGTAGTGAGAGATATTATTCATTTTCATTTATGAGATATACTTTTATGACACCTGAGAGATGTGAGTATCTAAACACTACTTGTGAGGTGCTAGTTTGTAATCTCCGTGCTTATTATGATTAAAGTGGAACGACTATTTGTTGTAATTACTTTTATATTAGCGTTAAATGACCCCTAACTTGCATTTTGATTAGAATAAAAGCGCATTTGCTTGAGGACAAGAAAATCTCAAGTGTAAGGGTATTTGATGAAGCGAAAAGTGTACCGCTTTTAGGGGGTCATTTAAGCCCTAAATCGTATTTATTTGATCAAATATTGCCCTAAATCGTTCCTTTTGTCATTTTAGGTACTTTGGAGAAGAAATCTGGAAAAGGAAGCATTTTGGACGTTTTTGGAGCATAAAAGTGAAGAAAACGACAAAGTCTCCAAAGCTGCTGGAAAAGTACACGTGACGGCGTCAAGGATTGCTCCTGACGACGTCACGGCTTGGCAAAAGAGGTGGATATGACAAATACACGTGACGCGCCAGAAAGTTTTACAATGGAAATCTGACGGCGTCACCCTTTAAGGTGATCAAGGCCGTCACGGTTTAAGTTAAAGAGAGACGGCGTCAAGTACAATTGTGACGGCGTCAACCCTTGACGCGCCAGAGTGGATTTTGGAGGATTAAAGAGGGACGGCGTCAGGAATACCATCCGGGAACCCTAGCCGCGGCGAGGTGACGGCGTCACCTCCTACAATGTGACGCCGTCAGCCCCTAAATTCTATATATAGTTTTGCAATTTTTAGTCATGAGTGTGCAACTTTGTGAGGAGAAACCCTAGACGATTTTTCTGCCATTTTTAAGGGTTTTATACCCTTGGATCTCCCATGTTCAATTGAAGATAAGTAATCAATTAATCATTCAATATGTCTATGTGTTGTTTGATTATATCTTGTTCTTGTCTTTTATTTAACATGCTAGGCTAGATTTATCTTGTGTTTGCTTAGATCTAATGAAACCTAACTATTGATTATTGGTTATTGGTGTGTTATTAATTGTATTGGATGATTGTTTATCGATGTTAGGCTTAAGAAAACTGGCTAACCTCCTATACGGTAACTTGCTTGAACGTCTTAAGAAACATGAACCAATGCGTACTAAGGTTATTATGGTTGTATTTAATGCATGAGCAAATTCTAGTGATCCCATGTTAGGAGCTTCTTAGCCGGCTCGACATAGGAGTGAAGTAGGAGCTTGTAGAGTTGGGGAAGTACGTACGCCACCCCACGATTGGTATTAAGGAATACACCCGTCATCCACGCAATTAATACACACTAATCAACCGGTAAAAGATAGTTAGGGAGTAAGGAAATCTAAGTAAACACATTTCACCCCATACAAGTTTCACAACCTTTTATTTTCAGTTATTTTATTTTATTTGAAATTGTAGTTATTTGGGTTAGTTGACTAGCAACTAATTCCGCCCACTCCTTCAAACCCGAGATTTTACTTGCTTTCATAAAACTAAAAAAAATACAAAAAGAATCTTCCCTTACCCTTAGACCTATTAGAGTAGTTTTTCAATCCTAACGACACTATTCCTCTAGAGAACGATCAATCCCCCGGTACTTGCCACTTCACTATACTACATCGGTCAGGTACACTGCCTGGTGGGATTGCAAGCCTCTTGAGATCCCTCGAGAGGTAAAACCTGTTGTAAGGTCGCAAAACCACGCATCAGTACCAAAATATTTCTCCCCATCATCTGAGCTATCAATTAGAACTTGTTGTCAGGCAATGTTGTACATGTAGCCATCAATTCCTTAAGAGTTTAATTTTCTGCCCTCATCACTTCTAGGTGTGTTAACTCCTATGAGAGTTGATTCATGGGGCATTGACTCATTATCCATCAATGGATGGTTTTACTGAATCCTTTTGAAAATCCTTTTTAAGAAACTTTTGCCTTAGCAGTATGTACTTGATTTTATTATGAAAAACCATACTGCTTTCAACCATTTTGAAGGGATTAAGTGTATAACATTCACTTAATCAAGATTTCGGTTTAAAGCAACCTCTGGTTGTGTGAGAACCAATGTTTTCAGTTATAAATAACTGCCCGTGTGAAGATAAACCTATTCAAAAGGCTTTCTTGACAGGGTTTCCAGCTCATAGTAATTGTTGCCTCTAACACAAGTGTTAGATTCACTTTCACTAGCTGTTCTTTCTATCAGATATCCTTAGACTTGCTCATTATACTTAAAAGTATAAAATGATAGAAAGTGAGTTGTATCAGTTACTTTCTGATCAACTAAGTCATCAATTCAATGTGAAATTTCA
The DNA here is from genome assembly GCA_021014915.2 of Artemisia tridentata subsp. tridentata. Lineage (NCBI taxonomy): Eukaryota > Viridiplantae > Streptophyta > Magnoliopsida > Asterales > Asteraceae > Artemisia > Artemisia tridentata. The sequence continues at coordinate 49,181,069 of CP139507.1, forward strand.
TAATCAGGTTTCAAGAAAGAAGTTTTAAGAAGGTTTGAAATTCCCAAACTTTTTCTATCATGAACCTATTATGTTAGCAACTAGTATCTCCATTCTGCTGCTCACACATTTCACTTGAAACTTCTTTTGTGCTCAAATATTCATACATAAAATAGTTAGTCTAAAACCAAAAGAACAATGTACAAAGTACTTGTCTTGTATTAGAATAATCATAGGACTAACTGTATGAATAACACAATTTAAATTTGTACAAACAGCACAAACTTTTGTAATAGCAGTATTAACTGACAAAGCTAGCAGCACAAACAAAAATTTATATACAAAAACACATCAGATTGAAAATTTTACGGATTAAGCATTCCAATACTTGCTACCCAGTATTGAAACCTTCCAACATCAAAAGCTTTTGTTAGCAGATCTGCAAAGTTGTGTTATGAAGCAATTTTAAGAACTTGAATTAATCTTTTCTCATTGCAGTCTCTTATAAAGTGATGTCTAATTTCAATGTGTTTTGTTTTAGAATGTTGTACTGGATTTTTAATAATGCAAATTGTACTACTATTATCAATATGAATGACAGTGTTCATAAAATTGTACCCATAGTCAAGAAGTTGGTTTTGAAGCCATAGGACTTGAGCACAGCAACTTGCAGCAGCTACATATTCAGCTTCAGTTGTTGAAGTAGCCACAATTGTTTGCTTCTTACACTGCCATGAGATAAGTCTACACCCAAGGAATTGACATCCTCCAGTTGTTGACTTTCTGTCCAAGCTAGCACCAGCATAATCACTATCTGAAAATGCTACCAAGTCAAAAGGAGATTCCCTTGAATACCATAAACCCAACCTAGGTTTACCCTTGAGATATCTAAAAATCCTCTTGACTGCTATTAAATGAGAAACCTTTGGAGTTACTTGAAATCTTGCACAAGCACAAACAGAGAACATGATATCAGGTCTTGATGATGTAAGATACATCAAAGAACCTATCATAGATCTGTAAGTGTGTACATCTACATTGTCTCCATCTAAGTCTTTTAGAAGTGGCTTCTTAGAGTCCATTGGTGTGCTTGCCACTTTTGAATCAGCAAAGTTGAACTTCCTAAGTATCTCAGCAACATATTTATCTTGACTAATAAATATGCCTTCATATGACTGTTTAACTTGCAAACCCAAAAAGAATGTAAGTTCCCCCATGGAACTCATCTAAAACTTATCATGCATAAGCTTCTCAAACTTCAAACACATCTCTTTCCTTGTAGACCCAAAGATAATGTCATCCACATACACCTGCACTAACAGAAGATCCATCTTGTGCTGTTTGATGAATAGTATCTGATCAATTTTTCCTCTTTGAAATCCATTCTCTATTAAGTAGGAAGCAAATGTTTCATACCATTCTCTAGGTGCCTGATGAAGGCCATAAAGAGCTTTTACTACTCTGTACACTTTTTCTGGATGGTCAGGATCAATGAACCCTGGAGGTTATGAGACATACACCTCTTCTTCAACAGTGCCATAAAAAAATGCACTATTGACATCCATTTGGCAAATTGTGAAGCCTAAAATTGAAGCATAAGCTAATAAAAGCCTAATTGCCTCAAGTCTTGCTACTGGATCAAAAACCTCATCATAGTCTATCCCTTCTTATTGTGTGTACCCTTGGGCTACTAATCTAGCCTTATTCCTAATCACTATTCCCCTTTCATCCCTTTTGTTCTTGAAAACCCATCTAGTGCCAATTACCTTTGCATTCTTAGGTAAATCAACTAGCACCCAAACTTTCTGAATTTTGAACTGAAGAAGCTCCTCTTGCATAGCTTCTACCCAGCTAGAATCATCTAAGGCTTTCAGAATGTTCTTTGGTTCAGCTTGTGAGAGAAAACATACAAACAAGCAAGAGTTTGAAAACTCATGCTGTTTTGAAGCATAAATGGCATCAAGAAGCCCTTGTTGGTCTGAAGACATCAGTTGTTTCCTTGTCTTCACACCTGATTGCACATCTCCAATCACATTTTCTAGGGAGTGGACTTTGTGAATCCTTGTGTGTGGTGTAAGTGGAACATGATAGTTTGGTGGGAGATTGCTCAAATCCACCTCATCTTCTGTTAATTCTGCTTCTTTTGTTAATTCTGCTTCTTCAGTTAAGTCTGTTTCAGCAGTTAATTCTGGTTCTTCAGTTAAGTCTGTTTCACCAGTATTATCAACAGCAGAACTATTTTCTTGATCATTTGTTCCATCTTCCTTGTATTCATCTTCAACATCTTCTTTAGCTTTACCAGAAGAAGATTCACCAATTGTTGAAGTTGATTCCACACTTGTACTTGACCATATTGGCATCCAAACATGATCTTGATTTGTCTTCTTTTCTAACCTTGTCTCATCTGTTGCTTGTGAACCTGAAAAATCATTAGTTTCTGCAACAACAGGCACATAATTCATTGATTTGGTTAGAGTCTCAAGATCAAATAGCCATTTTGGTCCTTGACCTTCTACATTGGATTTATTCTCCAAAAACTCCACATGTAGGTTTTCCTCTATAATCCTGGTTTCTTGTGTTGTATACTCTAAATGCTTTGCTATTAAGAGAATATCCAACAAAGAATCCTTCATCTGCTTTACCATCGAATTTTCCTAAATGGTCTAAGGTATTTAGAATTGTCACATGACATCCAAAAGGTCTAAGAAATCCTATTGCAGGAGTTCTACCTCTAAAATTTCATATGATGTCTTATTGTGAGGTTGTACAACTAAAACTCTATTTTGAACATAGCAAGCAATGTTGACTGCTTCTGCCCAAAAAGTTATAGGTAGCTTAGAGTCAGCTAACATAGTTCTAGCAGTTTCTATCAGTGTTCTATTCTTTCTCTCAACAACACCATTCTGTTGTGGAGTTCTAGCAACACTAAATTCTCTCCTAATACCTTTTTCTTTGCAGAAATCATCCATAACTCTATTCTTAAACTCTGTCCCATTATCACATCTAATGACTTTCACTTTCTTGTCTACTTGGTTTTCTATCTGTGTAATGAATGTCTTAAGAATGCTAGAAGTTTCATCCTTAGAACCTAAAAAGAAAACCCATGTAAATCTGCTATAGTCATCAGTTATAACAAGACAATATCTCTTATGCATTATACTACTTACTGAAACAGGTCCAAATAAGTCCATATGAAGCATAAACAAAGATGGATTGATAGAGTTAAAAATTTTGGGCTTACAAGTGGCTTTGTGTTGTTTGCCTTTAAGACAAGCAATGCATGTTTGATCATTTTCAAATCTTTTGTGAGGTAAACCTCTTACCAAACCATTCTTAATAATTTTATTTATGGTTATGAAATTAATATGACCAAGTCTTCTATGCCATTTCATTGATTCATCCAATGAGGCCTTTGCTACAAGACAAGTTAAATTCTTTTTAAGAACAATGTTCTTCATGTCAACATTGTACATATTGCCCTTTCTAGGAATTTTAAGAAATACTTGACTTTCATCAGGCATCTTAAAATCAGGAGAAAGCACAAGACATTCAGTGTCACAGAAAAGAACTTTGTTCTTTTTGTCACACATTTGTGAGACACTAAAAAGATTATACTTAAGCTCTTGTACATAGTACACATCTTCAAAATCTAAATTTTCGGTTTTAATTGTACCTTTACCAGAAATTTTGCCACCAACACCTCCTCCAAAGGTAACATAGCCTCCATCTATTGATTTAAAATCTGAGAGATAAGACTTGTTTCCTGTCATGTGCCTTGAACATCCACTATCTGAGTATCCTTGATCCTATTGATGATCAATTGAATGTTCCTGCACAGTTATAAGAAGTATTAGTTTCCTTTGGGGACCCAAGCCATTACTGACTTGGATCTGCCTCTTGCATCAATGTAATTTAATCTTTTAAGAACAGTTGATGCAACATTGGTTTTAAGAATCTGCTAGGATCCTGGACACACGATTAAGGTGGTTAAACCTTGTAACTTTGTGTGTATGATATGTTGTATTTAAAATGATTAAGTGCGCAGAATTCACTCAACCAAACTTAGAAGGTTGTGTATGTTATGGAAATGGAATTGTTATGTTTGTTAGTTAGCAATGAACACATAAAGATTATCACCAAACGATTCAATATTATTAAAGATAATAATACGAGTGATCTTGAAATATCACTAGGGTTACAACCTTGAATCTTAAGTTTTTCTAACTTGTGATATTTTTGTGTTTGTTCTTATCTAACAGTTATATGTTCTTGCAAAATAACATATGCATAGACACTTGATAACTCTCTATCAACACACTCTACACTAATATCACAACTAAGATCTCTTTTATAGTCAAAAGATCTTTACATATTGCTTAAAGTCTTAGCCGACTTACTTTGTTAACTTATCCTTTTGAGTGTCAGTACATAAGATACAACATGTATCTATGTATACAACTTGTTAACTAAGCACATGGGGTAAGATATTATCTACCGTATATTGTTGACCAAAATACAATAAATATCTTTTCGATCTTATCCACTCATCAGCAGAATGTTCACTATCAGCAGCAACGAGTTATCGCTATCAGCAGGAACAAGTTATCGCTATCAGCAGAATGAAATGTTCTAGCAGCAGAAACCATTTGCACTAGCAGCAGAATTACACTTAGAGTATTTCTTGGATTAGAACCCGATATTAGACATCTTGAATATTTAATTCCCAACAATCCTCCCCTAAACATGTGAACCATTTCAAACATGTTTCTGAATTAAATCTTGGATTGAAGATCTTTCAAACACTTATGTTCTTCAAGATTGAATATCTTCTCAGTAATTCATCTACTTTGCTCTTCTTTGACTTTAACAATATCAAAAACATATTGAACCAATCTTGGACTAAAAGATGGTGCAATTTCCTTGGATGGAGGAATTATAAGAGGCAATGATGCTGTGTATCTTGGATGCTTGTTTCAACAAGTGAAATCATCTAACCAGCATGTCTTTGAAGTGAAATTGAATTGAAACCTTTCTTCATTTGATCTTGATAGAACTTTCTCCTTTGGAATGCTTCATCCCTTCTGAATATATATAATACTCCGGAATAAGCTCTATTCTTGTCATTTTCAACCTCCTCATCATCTTGTATGCTCTTGTCTTCTCCTTCCTTTTATTGGATTATCTTCCTTTTCTGGGCCATTATTTCCTCCCCTGAGATTATTACCTCCCCTGAAGCAAATAACTTTTGTTTCCTCCCCTTGTTTGGAAGATCTCACTTTGTACCAAAATATATCTTTCCTTATCATCTGATCCAGCATTTAGAACTTGTTGTCAGACAATGTTGTACATGAAGCCATCAATTCCTTAAGAGTTTAAGTTACTGCCCTCATCACTTCTAGGTGTGTTAACTCCTATGAGAGGTGAATCAGTGGACATTTTGATTCATGATCCATCAATGGATGGTTTTTTGTGAATCCTTGAAAATCCTTTTAAGAAACCTTTTTGACTTAGTAGTATGTTCATGATTTTAGAATTGAAAAATCATACTACTTTCAACCATTTTGAAGGAATCAAGTGTATAACAGACACTTAATCAGCATTTCGGTTTAAAGCAACCTCTGGTTGTGTGAGAACCAATATTTTTCAGTTATAAATAACTGCCTGTGTAAAGATAAACCAATTCAAAAGGCTTTCTTGACAGGGTTTCCAGCTCATAGTAATTGTTGCCTCTAACACAAGTGTTAGATTCACTTTTACTAGCTGTTCTTTCTATCAGATGTCCTCAGACTTGCACATTATACTTAAAAGTATAAAATGATAGAAAGTGAGTTGCATCAGTTACTATCTGATCAACTAAGTCATCAATTCAATGTGAAATATCATAACTAGATTTCAAGAAAGTAGTTTTAAGGAGCTTTAAATTCCCAAACTCAATCCATCATAAACCTAATATGGTCAGCAGCTAATATCTCAATTCTGTTGTTTCCATTTCACTTGAAAACATCCTTTGTGTTTACATATTCATACCTGAAATTGTTAGTCTAAAACCAAAAGAACAAAATACAAAGTACTTGTCTTGCATTAGTATAATCATAAGACCAACTATATGAATAACACAATTTTAAATTTGTACTATTAGCACAAACTTTTGTAATAACAGCAGTATTAGATAAATCAGCAGCAACAACAAAAATTTATTTACAAAAACACATCATATTGAAAATTTAAAGATTAAGCATTCCAATACTTGCTACCAAGTACTGAAACCTTGAAACATCAAAAGCTTTTGTTAGCAGATCTGTAAAATTATGTTCTGAAGCAATTTTAAGAACTTGAATTAATCTTTTCTCATTGCAGTCTCTTATAAAGTGATGTCTAATTTCAATGTGTTTTGTTTTAGAATGTTGCACTGGATTTTTAATAATACAAATTGTACTACTATTATCAATATGAATTACAGTGTTTAAGAAATTGTACCCATAATCAAGGAGTTGGTTTTGAAGCCATAGAACTTGACTAGAGCAACTTGCAGCAGCTATGTATTCAGCTTCAGTTGTTGAATTTGCCACACTTGTTTGCTTCTTACACTGCCAAGAGACAAGTCTACACCCAAGGAATTGACATCCTTCAGTTGTTGACTTTCTGTCCAAGCTAGCACCAGCATAATCACTATCCGAATATGCTACCAAGTCAAAAGGAGATTCCCTAGAATACCATATACCCAACCTTGGTTGACCTTTGAGATATCTAAAAATTCTCTTGACTGCAGTTAAATGAGAAACCTTTGGAGTAACTTGAAATCTTGCACAAACACAAACAGGAAACATGATATCAGGTCTAGATGATGTAAGGTACATCAAAGAGCCTATCATAGATCTGTAAGTGTGTACATCTACACTCTCTCCATTTTCATCTTTCAGAAGGTGCTTCTCAGATTCCATTGGTGTGCTTGCTATTTTTGAATCAGCAAATTGAAATTTTCTAAGTATCTCTGCAACATATTTTTCTTGACTAATAAATATGCCTTCAGATGATTGCTTAACTTGCAAACCCAAAAAGAATGTAAGTTCTCCCATAGAACTCATCTGAAATTTATCTTTCATAAGTTTCTCAAACTCTAAGCACATCTCTTTCCTAGTAGATCCAAAGATAATGTCATCCACATACACCTGCACTAACAGAAGATCCTTCTTGTGCTGTTTAATTAACAGTGTCTGATCAATCTTTCCTATTTGAAATCCATTTTCTAATAAGTAGGAAGCTAGTGTTGCATACCAAGCTCTTGGTGCCTGATGAAGGCCATATAGAGCTTTCACTACTCTGTACACTTTGTTTGGATGTAATGGGTCAATGAAGCCTGGAGGTTGTGAAACATACACCTCTGATTCAATTTTACCATATAAAAATGCACTCTTGACATCCATTTGGTAGACTGTGAAGCCTAAAAATGAAGCATAAGCTAGAAACAGCCTAATTGCCTCAATCCTTGCTACTGGAGCATAAACCTCATCATAGTCTATCCCTTCTTCTTGTGCGTACCCTTGGGCTACTAATCTAGCCTTATTCTTGATCACTATTCCTCTTTCATCCCTTTTGTTCTTAAAAACCCATCTAGTGCCAATTACCTTCACACCTGTAGGTAAATCAACTAGCACCCAAACCTTTTGAATCTTGAACTAAAGAAGCTCTTCTTGCATAGCCTCTAACCAGCTTGAATCATCTAGGGCTGTAAGAATTGTCTTTGGTTCAGCTTGTGAGAGAAAAAATACAAACAAGCAAGAGTTTAAAAGCTCATGCTGTTTTGAAGCATAAAGGGCATCAAGAAGCCCTTGTTGGTCTGAAGACTTCAATTGTTGTCTTGTCTTCACACCTGACTGTATATCTCCAATCACATGTTCCAGGGAATGAACTTTGTGAATTCTTGTTTGTGGTGTAGTAGGAACTTGATAATTTGATGGAAGATTGTTGAAATCTACCTCATTATCTGAGAATTCTGCTTCTTTTGTTTCTGAAGGGCCAGCAGTAGAATCATTTGGCCGAACAGCAGAATCAATAAGCTTATCAGCAGAATCATCAGCAGAAACAGATACACTACCAGCAGCAACAGAAATACTACCAGCAGAAACACTTTGTTGTTCCTGAGTTCCATATTCTTTACTTTCATCTTCAACACCTTCCTTAGCTTTGCTAGAAGAAGATTCATCAGTTGTCGAAGTTGATTCCACAATTGAACTTGACCATATTGGCATTATCACATCATTTTGATCTTTCTCTAACTCTGCCTCATTTGTTGTATTAGAACCTGCAAAATCATTAGTTTCTGCAACAAAAGGCACATAATTCATTGAATTGGTTAGATACTCTAGATCAAATAGCCATTTTGGTCCTTGACCTTCTACATTGGATTTGTTTTCTAAAAACTCCACATGTAGATTTTCTTCTACTATTTCTTTTCTTGTGTTGTAAACTCTAAATGCTTTGCTATTAAGAGAATAACCAACAAAGAAACCTTCATCTGCCTTACCATCGAATTTTCCTAAATGGTCTAAGGTATTGAGAATTGTCACATGACATCCAAAAGGTCTAAGAAATCCTATTGTAGGAGTTCTACCATTAAAAAGTTCATATGATGTCTTATTGTGAGGCTGCACAACTAAAACTCTATTTTGAACATAGCAAGCAGTGTTGACTGCCTCTGCCCAAAAATTTATAGGTAGCTTAGAATCAGCTAACATTGTTCTAGCAGCTTCAATTAGTGTTCTATTCTTTCTTTCAGCTACACCATTCTGTTGTGGTGTTCTAGCAACACTAAATTCTCTCTTAATGCCCTTTTCTTTGCAGAAGTCATCCATAACTCTATTCTTAAACTCTGTCCCATTATCACATCTAATGACTTTCACTTTCTTGCTTACTTGGTTTTCTATCTGTGTAATGAAGTCCTTAAGGATGCTTGATGTCTCATCCTTAGTGGCTAAAAAGAAAACCCATGTAAATCTACTATAGTCATCAGTAATAACACGACAATATCTCTTATGCATTATGCTCATTACAGAAACAGGTCCAAATAAGTCCATATGTAGCATAAACAAAGACTGATTAATAGAGTTAAAAATCTTGGGCTTACAAGTGGCTTTGTGTTGTTTGCCTTTTAGACAAGCAATGCATGTTTGATCATTTTCAAATCTTTTGTGAGGTAAACCTCTTACCAAACCATTCTTAACAATTTTATTTATGGTTTTGAAGTTAATATGACCAAGCCTTCTATGCCATTTCATTGATTCATCCAATGTGGCCTTTGCAACAAGACAAGTTAAATTCTTTTTAGGAATAATGTTCTTCATGTCTACACTGTACATGTTGCCCTTTCTAGGAATTCTAAGAAGTACTTGACTTTCATCAGGCATCTTAAAATCAGGAGAAAGTACAAGACATTCAGTCTCACAGAAAAGAACATTATTCTTTTTGTCACACATTTGTGAAACACTAAAAAGATTATAATTTAGCTCTTTTACATAGTACACATCTTCAAAATCTAAATTTCCGGTTTTGATTGTACCTTTACCAGAAATTTTGCCACGAACACCCCTTCCAAAGGTAACATATCCTCCATTGAAAGCTTCAAAGTCTAAGAGATAAGACATGTTGCCTGTCATGTGCCTTGAACATCCACTATCTGAGTATCCTTGATCCTTTTCCTGATCATTTGAATGTTCCTGCACACAACTAAGAGTGTCAGTTTCTTTTGGGGATCCGAGCCATTACTGAGTTGGATCTGCTTCTTGCATCAATATAATTCAATCTTTTAAGGATAGTTGATGCAACATTGGATTTAAGAATCCAATATGCTGTGGCCTTAACAGCATTTGCCCTATTTCCCTTAGCAGCAGAATGAACCACACGCTTAGCAGCAGAATCTGCTAACTTTGTAGTTCTACCCTTTGGTTTCCAAACTTGTTTTTGGACCACTGCCTTTGTTTGAACGAGCCTTAGAACAGTTGTTGGTGCATGTTTAAAAAAAGATTTTGCACCCTTAGCTGTTGATTTTGGGTTAATAGTCATAAATGGTCGAGCAGCAGGAACAAATTTTCTAGTAGCAGGATCATTTGGTCTATCAGCAGGATCAGATTTTGAGATAGACTTGTTTTTGACTACTCTGGGGTTTGATTTCTTAGAACTAGAGTGAAAGTGAGATTTAGGTGTTTGCCTTTTGTGGTTCACTCTATGGTTTTCATACCCAGTTACCCATTGGTTGCAGAAAGATGCAAGATGGTCAAAACTACCACATGTATAACAAGCTTTATTATAAAAAGCAAAGTCATCACCTAATTGGTTAGACTTGAGGTTGTTCCAATTCCTTTGGTTACCTCTGGGCTTGTTGGTGGTTCTATATTGCTCACAATATCTAACTGGTTGCCTAACATGCTTAATGTTTGATTTATTCCTATCAATATTGTGTTTGACTACCTTAGGAACACTTGTTCCTACTTTCTTAACCAAAACAGGTTTAGACATAACCTGATCTTCTTCATCATCATCACTATCAGTTGTACAGTCTTCAACAACTATAGTTTCTCCTTTCTTAGCAAAGGACACCTTGTCCTGATAAAGTAAAGTTTTATCTAAACTTTTACTTGTCTTTGCTACCTTAAGACTCTTACTAGTCTTAGAACCATATTCCATGATTGGTTCTTGAAACTCAGCTAAACCTGTATGTGCTAGGTCAACACCTGGAGGTGAAGGAACACCTCTATATGGTGGAGGGACAGTTTTGTAACCTACACCTGAATTAGCTTTATCAATTACCTGAGCTTCCCAAATCTTATTCATTCCTTCTGAGGCATGTGCTAGAGTATCTATAGTAACCTTAACATTTTCTTTTTCAGTTTTGGCTTGAGATAACTGTCTACTTTGATCATTAAGTAATTCATCTCTAAATGCTATTCCTCTTTTTAAAGCATTTAAGTCATCAGTAAACGTAGATTCATTCTTTTTAAAATGTTGAATCTGTTTTTTTAAAACTCCTACACACCTCTTATGATTAGCTAAATTATGAAGGGCATCAATTAACTCTTCTCTAAAAGCATCAAATCTTTTTTTAATGTCTTCATAATTGCTAAGATTAGGACATGGATTAGTACAAGTAGGAATGGTATCTACCTCTGAATCAGAAGAGGCCATTAGAGCAATCTCATCAACAACAAGAGCAGCATTTGGTGGTGCATCCTCTTCAGTAGCCATAGAGCTCCAATCATATCCAATACCATCAATAGCCAGCATAGCCTTTGGCTCTTCCACCAGTACTTCCTTATTCCTCTCTTGCTTATACCAAGTGTTCCTATTATCCTGCTTCATTGGGCTTCTACAATCTTTAGCAAAGTGTCCCAACCTATGACAGTTAAAACATTCTACTTTCTTCTTATCGAACCCAGCAGTATCATTACCATTTATGGTAATTTGCTTTCCAGTTTTCTGCCAAAACTTCTTAGCCCTCATGCTAAGTAAAGCAACTTGCCACTTAATATCCATCTCTTCCAAATCATCACCATCTACCTGCTCAAGGTCATCATGATTTAGAGGAGAACCACTAGCTTGACTGGTTATAAAGGAATAAAATGTTGGATCTCCAAGTCCAGCAATATCCTTTTGTAAACTAGTAGAAGGACCACCATAAGTAACATTAGAAACACTTTCAACTTCATCTACCTCTTCTGTATGACTAACACTAGGAACTGATAAGAGTGCAGCATTCCCAGAACTAGTACCATAATTTCCACCTCTCTTTAGACTTTGTTCAACAATTTTAAAGTTATTGAACAAATCATTAAGTTTCATTGTTTCAATTTCTGGTTTGTTCATCCAGAAAATAACATAAGTATGGAATTCATTAGGTAGACTTTTCAAGAACTTCATGTTGAGATCTTCCTTCTCAGTCTTAACACCTAACACAGCTAACTGACTTACAAGCTTGTGTAGTCTTGAAAATAGTTTATCAAGAGACTCATTACTAAAAGCAGTAAAGTTTTCAAATTGGTGCTTTAGTAAAGTCTTCTGTGTCTTTTTGGTAGTTTCATTACCACCAAACCATGCACAAATCTCTTCAAAAAGAGTTTTTGCATCAAGATATTTGCTAAAAGATAGCATCTGCTCACCAGGAATGGTCATAAGCAACAAGTTTCTTGCTTTCTGATCATTTCTCTACTGTATCTTTTCATCATTGGAAACTGGTCCAGTATTTCTTTTTCTAACTGTTTTCCCTTCAACAAGAACATCTGAATAGCCTAAAGTGAAGGAATCACCATACTGAATTATGTCCCAAAGAGCATAATATTGAACCATAAAATATTGCTCAACTCTCATCCTCCATAACTCAAACTCATTGGGTTTGATCATGGGCAACTTTGCAGCAACATTTGTTTGAACATCTTGTACATCCATTTCTTGAATCTTCTAAAAACAACAATATCAGCCTGAGCTCTGATACCACTTGCTAGGATCCTGGACACACGATTAAGGTGGTTAAACCTTGTAACTTTGTGTGTATGATATGTTGTGTTAAAATGATTAAGTGCGCGGAATTCCCTCAACCAAACTTAGAAGGTTGTGTATGTTATGGAAATGGAATTGTTATGTTTGTTAGTTAGCAATGAACACATAAAGATTATCACCAAACGATTCAATATTATTAAAGATAATAATACGAGTGATCTTGAAATATCACTAGGGTTACAACCTTGAATCTTAAGTTTTTCTAACTTGTGATATATTTGTGTTTGTTCTTATCTAACAGTTATATGTTCTTGCAAAATAACATATGCATAGACACTTGATAACTCTCTATCAACACACTCTACACTAATATCACAACTAAGATCTCTTTTATAGTCAAAAGATCTTTACATATTGCTTAAAGTCTTGGCCGACTTACTTTGTTAACTTATCCTTTAGTGTCAGTACATAAGATACAACATGTATCTATGTATACAACTTGTTAACTAAGCACATGGGGTAAGATATTATCTACCGTATATTGTTGACCAAAATACAATAAATATCTTTTCGATCTTATCCACTCATCAGCAGAATGTTCACTATCAGCAGCAACGAGTTATCGCTATCAGCAGGAACAAGTATCATTATCAGCAGGAACAAGTTATTGCTATCAGCAGAATGAAATGTTCTAGCAGCAGAAACCATTTGCACTAGCAGCAGAATTACACTTAGAGTATTTCTTGGATTAGAACCCGATATTAGACATCTTGAATATTTAATTCCCAACAGAATCCAACATGCTGAGGCCTTAACAGCATTTGCCCTGTTTCCCTTAGCAGCAGAATTAACTACTTGCCTAGCAGAATTAACTGCTTGCTTTGTAATTGAACCCTTAATTTTCCAAACTTGTTTTGGACCACTGCTTTTGTTTGAATGGGCCTTTGAACAGTCTTTGGTGCATGTTTGTAAAATGTTTTTGCACCTGATGCGTGCGTGCGAGTGCTCTAATTTATACCCACGGTATGTCGTTGTGGTTTTAGCAGTATTCAAGTTTTAAATTTATATTTAGCCAACTTATCAGTAACACACACACTTTAACGAGCAGTGTACCCGGTCAGTATGTATATAATGGTAAGTAGAGTGTCGATCACTAAGAGTGGAACGTATTATCTAGTTATTCTAATCAGTATTTTAATATCTATGTTAGCTATACAACCTAATTTAACGCAAGGGGGTTCAGCCTGAGAGACTGGCACGATTTGGTTGCAATTAAATAATAAACTAAACCAATGGGCACGAATCAGCGAATAGCACACACGTACACAGATAAATACACGAGACAATAAGAAGACCTGTCTTGATAGTTAAGTAGCTTGTCACTTGTTTTATTGCTAGTTTTATATGAAGTGTATAGTTCGATGCAACGCACCGAGATTAAGTCCTTTCTCGTTGGTTCTAATCTTATCGGCGAGTAAACCCTTAATGATTACTTATGACTATCCTATTTATCTTTCTTCCTACTTTTCTACAGACGATAGAATGCATAGGCGATCTAATAAATAGGCGAGGGCAGAGGCATGGCGACCCGATCAACGCTCAGCTAGACACAGAGGTTATCAATGCACTAATAAAAGTCACCAAAGACATCAACATATAAACTTTAATTAATGGGAAAGCAGTTTTAAGGGAGTGCAATCTTTCCGTTGTCACATTACACAAGCCACCAATCCTGATGAATTAAAGTTTACTAACACAATAAAACAAAACTACTTAATGAATTAAACACATGCAGGACCTTCTTACAGCTCTTGTATCTTCGTTCAAGGTGTGTCTTGTGCTGCTACTTCGACTGAATTCGTCCTAGGGTTTCTGTACTTCGGTCTTCGTATATTATAGATGCTACGAAATTCGTCTGGTCTTGGGGTATTTATAGTTTCTGTCTGAGGGTAAGATGCGGCGCATCTAATAAGTAGATGCGGCGCATTGACTTAACTTCGCGTGGGGTCCAAGATTAATATATTCAGGAATATTCGTACACCGCCAGAAGATGCGGCGTAACTCCATTCTTAGATGCGGCGCATGTCCTCTTGTATCTTGGATCGTATCTGGTGAAATCTTGATAGTGATGCGCCGTATGTAATAAGTGAGATGCGGCGCATCTGGAGCAGATTTGTCTTGATCTTGTACATTTCAGTAGACTCTTAACTTCTTGCTTATTTTGCTCCATAATTAGTCCAAAATCGCCAAGTTTCACCAAATGCTTGTTTTTACCTGAGAATTACAAAAGTAAACGATTAAGTATCAATTCACACAGATAATATAATAAAACAAGTCAAATAAATAGGATAAATGATGGTAATAAAATGTACTTATTTGAGTTCATCAAATATCCCCCCACTTGAACTTTACTTGTCCCCAAGTAAACCTTAGAATTAATCTTATGAAAATGTATCCTAAAAGATATTAGGATTTATTTTTATATTTAAGCATGTATTCGTTTTTGTCATAATCACACAACCAAACACTTAACGAATTAGAAGTAAAATAAAATATTTTGATAAAAGCAAATCTAATCGTTTAACTGTCCAGTCGTGACGAATATTCTATCATAAGCTTGGCAAGTATACACATCTCCCCCACTAAAGCTAAGGAATAACAAGTCTAAAGTGGTAAAAAGGGTTTTGAGGTTTAAGGGTTAATCATTCTCCTTAATCTCTATCGATCTCGAATTCCAGAAAAGGCGACAACATCACAAATACATGATCGAATCCACGAACACGATACTTGCAATTGCTCAAATCCTTAACTCGAATAGGCTAAAGATAGGACCAAGTAATCTTTACCAATAATATTATATCAAAAAGGGCGACAAAATCATAAATACATAGCCGAATCCACGACTACGATACTTAAGATTGCTCAAATCCCTAATCTCAATAAATCAAAGGTTTGGATCAAGAATAATATAGGGTATGGATAATATTTGGGATATAAATTGGTGTAAAAATGAAAAATAAACAAAACAAATAAATTAAAATCCTAAGTGTGGTTAATAACTATCCCAACCATCCCATGAATAAGACTCATATCATAGAATAACTCACGCTTTAACACTTGAAAAACACGCTTTAGGTAGACACGAATTATACTCAACAAGATCTTAGTCAAAGAATAACCTTTAGTTGGTGTTCCCATAACTGCCAACTCCCATTCAATCCATAGATATAATATACAACAACTAGTGGTGATATCGACCACTTAATACAAAACTTTACATAAGTTGGTCAAAACAAACATCCAACTTTTCTTTTTTTTCTTTTTCTTTTCTATTTTTTTTTTTTTTTTTTTTTTTTTTTTTTTTTTTGAAACATAAACAAAGATGTGTAAAATTTTACCACATCACTATAATGATAATTCTAGATAATTTTTCCATACTTTTCATAACTTCAGAAATAACGGTAATAGTGAAAGTAGTAAACACACGAAAAATAAACTCAAAGATATACAATATTTACTTACACTCCAATTGCATTGTGCAATTTCCCGACCTAACCATAGATAATGAATTACGCACGCGAACACAGGTAATGTAAGGAAACACACTTTGCCTAAAGCAATTAACCAACCACGGATTTTAATCTACAGGGTAGGCTAAGGTGTAAGGGTGCAACGAAACATTTTAACAAAGGTGTAAGAAACGAAAGGAATGGCTCTGAGTGTTTTTCTAGGGGTATCTTACTCTAAAAGTGAGAGTAACAAAGGGTTTTTACGGGGGTTAACTAACCAGTGTAGTTAGCTAATAACACAAAACATATAATAGGCTTTTTGGGTGTAATCCTATAAATTTACCAATTTAGACAAGTCATTCCAATTATATAAAATAATACTTATTATGGTGGTCTCGAATAGTATACAAGCCAAGTTCTAAAGTTTACAAGTCACCGGCACACTCATAGATTTGTGAATTTTGAAAAATCACAATTTTTGAAAATAACGTCATGTGTGCAGCTATGCAACTTAGATCTTAAACAAAAACATGCTAAAAATTTTAAATTTTGATATATTAAGCACATTTTAAGCATATTTTGAAAAGTTTAGGACAAGTAAGTGTTAAGTGTTCTAATTCTCCAATCCCCCCACTTAAGTTAAACAACGTCCTCGTTGTTTGTATAAAAGGTTAAAAACTGGAAAATAAAAGAATTATAACAGAGAAACTCCCCTGAGATTTGCTCGGTATGATCCTCCATTTGTATAAGAGCAAAAATCATCTTTCTTGTGGATTAGAACTTTTAAGCTTCATAATCAATGTATCCACAGGAAATGCAGGAATCCATAATACCACCAAGGCTTTAAACACACCTACGTTAAGAAAGGTTCAAACTTGCATAATACATTAGTAGTTAGGAAAAATAAAACTTAAAAATAAAAATGAAAATCATCAGGTCAGTCGATGCGCCGTATCTTATTGAAGAAGATACGCCGTATCGAGCCTGGAATAATTACGGATCAGAATAGAAGATGCGCCGCATCCTTAACCAGGGATGCGCCGCATTAAAATAAACTGAAAAAAAGTTTTAAAGTCGAAAATAAAAAATGCAGAAAAATAAAGTAAGATATGACCAGTGCAGGAGATGCGTCGCATCTCAGGATTGAGATGCGCCGTATCTGCTGCGGGCCTGACTGACTCGACACAAAACAGAATAATAAAAATTTTCCGGGTTGTCTCCCGGCCAGCACTTGTCTTTATTCCAGAGTCTTCAAGTTAGACTCACGTTCAGCTCATTAATATCGATCATTGAAGGAGTCGGAAACATCGCGCTCCCTCATTGCCAATTCAGTAATATTGAACACTCCTTGCTCGTCCTTAATTTCCACGCCGTTCTTCTTTAATACCTGTATAAACAAAGTTCTGTCCCTTTCGGGCAGAGATGACAAAATGATAGACGGGAAATTCTTATTATCATATAGGCATAAATAAGCAAGGTGGGGTGGTAGTTCAATAAACACATCATTATTCAAATTCGTTTTCTCAACTATTCTCCTACGTTTGTTAATTACTACGCAATCATACCACTCATCATCAGAATCATTAACAACATCGCGTCTAAGTTCGGTAGGTACATTAAGGTCAATAAATTCCTCAAAGTTCTCATGATTAGGATTAGTTGAGTTGTTTTGAATCAATGTTTCTCCCATAAGCCTAGCTTCAAGATCGAGGTCCATACGCTCTCTTAACCCTAGCACATAGACACCTCTAACTATGCTTTTAACAGGATCTTGGCACTTATAGACTAGTTTATTATTCCCTACCCTTAATGAGATTTTTCTTTTAAACACATCAATCTTAGCATGGGCAGTAGACAAGAAAGGTCTTCCAAGGATTAAAGGAATTTTAACATCCTCGGGCATATCTAATATAACAAATTCTACAGGGAAAATAAACTTCTCAATCTTAACTAGCACATTATTAGCAATCCCTTCAGGTCGTTTTACCGTTTTATCAGCCAATTCAATAAATAACTTAGTTGGTGCTAATTTTCCTAGTCCTAGGGTAGTGAATGTCTTAAGAGGCATAACACTAACACTAGCTCCTAAGTCAGCTAACACATTATTGAAAGATATATTATTAATTGAATAAGGCAAAGTAAAACTTCCTAGGTCTTTTTCTTTATGAGGTAAGGCATTTAAGTCGGTTGCAGAGCTCTCTTCTTTCATTGTAGCCTTTATCTCCTCTTCAATCTTTGTCTTCTCATTTAGTAGTCTCCTTAAACTGATTGAAGAATTAAAGAAAAATTCAGGTCTTGCACCATCATTACCATTCATCAGTCTTCTAGGAAAAGGAATGTTAGGAGTGACTTCTTCAGTGGTGCTTATGGCCTTGACATGATCTCTTGGGTTGGTCTCAGTTGAGCTAGGTAAACTTCCATATCCCCTTTCTTGAAGAACTTTGCTCATTTGACCAATTTGTTGTTCCAATGCTTTGATCGAAGCTCCTTGATTTCTTGTAGTAGTGTCCGTTGAAGCTCGGATTTCTTTGATCATAGCAGTATTCTCTTCATGTCTTTTAGCAGCATCGGCCATAATCTGCTTTAGAGTGTCATCTAAAGTCTGCCTCCTCTCTTGATAAGCGGGATTAAAGTTGTTCTTTTGATAGAATCCCGGGGTAGCTTCCCTAAATCTTCCTGAAGGTCGGAATGGTTGTCCAAATTGGGTGTAATATGCTTCTTCAAACGTCTCACTTTCATTCTTATTCGGGCAATCTTTAGTGTAGTGAGGTCCTTCGCACTTTTCACATCCAACTTGGGCAGCATACACTTTTTCATCACGCTTCTTCATCTCTCTACTAATTTTATCCAATTGAGCTTGAATAGCAGCAAACCCGTCAAAATTAGTGCTGCTCTTAGATCTAGTAGAGGTCCCATCATGCCATTTTTGAGAATGATCAGCAGCTTCTTGGATAGCTTTCCTAGCATTGGTTGCACTCATTTGAGGCACAGCTCCCTTAGCGTCCAAGATTTGTCTAGTAGGCACGTCCAATCCTTGATAAAACAATATTATCTCCTGCATAGGGGTTAGATAGTGTTGAGGACATTTTACCAGTAAATCTTTAAATCGTTCCCAAGCTTGATAAAGAGTTTCATCAGGCTCTTGCTTGAAACTGTTGATAGCCTCCATCTTTTTAGCAGTCTTAGCAGGTGGATAATATCTCTTCAGGAATTTGCTCTTCAAATCTTCCCATGTAGTGATTGAACTAGCAGGTTCATTCCTTAGCCACTTGTTAGCAGCTCCTTTTAGCGAGAGTGGAAAGATTCTTAGCATGATTTGATCGTCAGTGACTCCTTCTGAAGTAAACAAATCCGCAATCTCGAGGACCTTTTCAACATGCTCATTAGCATCCTCATGTTCCGATCCACTGAAAGCATTTTCTCTTAGCTCCTTAAGAAACTAACCCTTCAATTCAAACATTTACTTATCATCAAATTTTGGTCTAGCAACTCCTGAAGTGTAATCAGCACGGGTTTTGTTCATGTATTCCTCCATAGTTGTGTTTTCGCCCATTGTTTCTGTTTCTTCTTCTTCTTTCTCTTCAGAAAAATAATCAAGCTCGAATGAACTTGAGATATCAAAGCTTCTTGTGTTGAAAAGCCTTTTAAGCGAATGAAAGGCTCGTTCAGGATCGTCAAAAGGTTGAATCAAGTTCTTCGTAGAACTCCTGGTCATGCACTTCCTGAAATCAACACAAAAACATCAGTAGGGTATGCTCAAGAAAGTAATATATCAGAAAATTAACAACGAAAACGGAATACGAAAAATTAAAGTTACTGATATCTGCAGACGATGCGCCGTATCCAAAAAGTTGGATACGCCGTATCTTATAATCGTTAAAATTAAATCAGACTTTTATTCAGAAAATAGATACGCCGCTTAGAAATTAGAATGCGCCGTATCAATTTATTTATCAAAAATCGATATTTATTTAAAATTAAATGCGTCGTATTAACAAAAGTTAATGCGCCGTATTTTTGTTACGTTTCAAAATATAAGATTTTTGATTCAGAAGATACGCCGTATCGACGAAGATCGATGCGTCGTATCTGTTTAATAATTCGAAAACTGTTTTTAATTAAAATAATAGATACGCCGTATCTGTAAAAACAGATGCGTCGTATGGCGTTAACGTTTAGAAAAAAATTTCTTTAAAAACAGATACGCCGTATCTTGGGGAAAAGATGCGTCGTATCGAATTAATTAAACGCGTTGTATTTTATAAAAATTAAACGCAATACGCCGTATCTATGAAAATAGATGCGCCGTATCGTTCGATTTAGCTCAGTACAACGATAGCAGTACGCAGAAAATACGAAAAATAAAAACAAATAAAAACACAAACGAAAATAAACACAAATAAAAGCAAACAAATAACACACAAAACAAAAAATATGCAAAATAATACAATGAATGCAATTTAACCTAATACACAACACAGTTAGCGGTTAGATTAAAAATTAAAAAGAAAAACCTAATTAAAATACAAATCAAATTAACATATAATAACAATTCACTCCCCGGCAACGGCGCCAAAAACTTGATGCGTGCATGCGAGTGCTCTAATTTATACCCACGGTATGTCGTTGTGGTTTTAGCAGTATTCAAGTTTTAAATTTATATTTAGCCGACTTATCAGTAACACACACACTTTAACGAGCAGTGTACCCGGTCAGTATGTATATAATGGTAAGTAGAGTGTCGATCACTAAGAGTGAAACGTATTATCTAGTTATTCTAATCAGTATTTTAATATCTATGTTAGCTGTACAACCTAATTTAACGCAAGGGGGTTCAGCCTGAGAGACTGGCACGATTTGGTTGCAATTAAATAATAAACTAAACCAATAGGCACGAATCAGCGAATAGCACACACGTACACAGATAAATACACGAGACAATAAGAAGACCTGTCCTGATAGTTAAGTAGCTTGTCACTTGTTTTATTGCTAGTTTTATATGAAGTGTATAGTTCGATGCAACGCACCGAGATTAAGTCCTTTCTCGTTGGTTCTAATCTTATCGGCGAGTAAACCCTTAATGATTACTTATGACTATCCTATTTATCTTTCTTCCTACTTTTCTACAGACGATAGAATGCATAGGCGATCTAATAAATAGGCGAGGGCAGAGGCATGGCGACCCGATCAACGCTCAGCTAGACACAGAGGTTATCAATGCACTAATAAAAGTCACCAAAGACATCAACATATAAACTTTAATTAATGGGAAAGCAGTTTTAAGGGAGTGCAATCTTTCCGTTGTCACATTACACAAGCCACCAATCCTGATGAATTAAAGTTTACTAACACAATAAAACAAAACTACTTAATGAATTAAACACATGCAGGACCTTCTTACAGCTCTTGTATCTTCGTTCAAGGTGTGTCTTGTGCTGCTACTTCGACTGAATTCGTCCTAGGGTTTCTGTACTTCGGTCTTCGTATATTATAGATGCTACGAAATTCGTCTGGTCTTGGGGTATTTATAGTTTCTGTCTGAGGGTAAGATGCGGCGCATCTAATAAGTAGATGCGGCGCATTGACTTAACTTCGCGTGGGGTCCAAGATTAATATATTCAGGAATATTCGTACACCGCCAGAAGATGCGGCGTATCTTCATTCTTGGATGCGGCGCATGTCCTTTTGTATCTTGGATCGTATCTTGTGAAATCTGGATAGTGATGCGCCGTATGTAATAAGTGAGATGCGGCGCATCTGGAGCAGATTTGTCTTGATCTTGTACATTTCAGTAGACTCTTAACTTCTTGCTTGTTTTGCTCCATAATTAGTCCAAAATCGCCAAGTTTCACCAAATGCTTGTTTTTACCTGAGAATTACAAAAGTAAACGATTAAGTATCAATTCTCAGAGATAATATGTGACAACTCGTAATTTCAGGCCATTTTTCCGAACCTCGACAATTTACTATTCACGAGTTACTATTCATTTTTACTATTCATCGATCACTATTCACTTTTTACTATTCATCATTTTCGAGGTCAGTTTGAGATTTTGAGAAACTTTCGGAAAATTTTACTATTCGCGAAACACTATTCATTCCCGGAGGGAAATCACTATTCATAATCATCATTCATCTTTTCGTAAACTAGGTTTACGGGTATTCAAATTCGCGTAACCAGTTTGGTTAAGCTGCGAAATTCATGCATCATCAGTAAGGACATGTCATATAGACTAGAGTAGTCTACATATCATCAGTAACATCATTATCATGTTAAGTCATGCACGGGTTCGTGTGTTTTTCATTTACGTATGTTCGTTTATTTGTTAAACGTTACCACTCAGTCATTACTAATAATATTATACTCAAATACTCCCGACTATGATCCTAACATATTTTCATGCTCATTATAATGATATAGAAATTATATTATTAACTTACCCGGTGTTTTGAATTTAAATTGTACATATATAGTTAAAGGTTTAAAATTACGACGATTTACGTAATTACGATTTTTATACATGAACAATGTACCCGATACTCCTAAATACACTGCTCACTAAATATCTAGATATTATATCCAAGATATTTTCATAAACACTTGAAATTACCATTATACCCTTTCATCTAAATTACCAAAATGCCCTTGGACTATATAAAGCCTAAACTAGTAACATATTTGCAAAAAAAATCAAACTCATCTACTTTTTGTCTACTCATTTCCACGGCAAACCACAAAGGCCAAGAAAACATCATAATTTTTACAAGCTCAAGTGATATACAAGTCCTCTTTAGTGTTCTTGTTAAGGTTTTGAAATAAAAACCTCAAGATTTGCAATCAAATCTCTTCAATCTCATCACACCTTGTAAGTAACTTCAAGAACATTTATTTTCATGTTTACCTTTCCTTTGATCTATATGATCATGTATTTTCATGTGGTCTTAGTTAAAAATGCAAGATACTTATGTTTATGGTACCATTTTTCTTTAAAAATACTCTAAATCACTAGATCTATAAGTTTTATTAACATCCTCATGAAATCCTCTATAGTTTATGATGTTTAGGACTCCATGACACTCTAAGAAGGTGTATGGTAGATTAAGGGTTGTTTTGAAGTTGATTGGAGTAGACTTGAGCAAGTTATAAACTAGAAAATTCATTTTTAGACACTATTAGAAAGTTGCTGTCCATTTTTGAAAAACGTGGAAACCTCAGGGGTTTCTGGGTAACATTGGGCTAAATATTCAGAAAATAATTTCAAAAACGAAACTATGGCCGCTGGAATGAACAAAAACGAGTCTATAACGAAGGAGATATGATTTTTCAAAGTTTAACGACGAAAAACTATTTTCTGAAAATAATACGTGCTGTTGCACGAATTTCAACGGACAAAATGTTAGACCCGTTTCCCGGGTGTTGGGACCCCACCCTAGATGAAAATAGATTATGGCCTCATGTGATTGGCCAGTCAACATTTGTTGCGTAAGGGTCAAACCCGATAGTCAAAATATGACTAAAGTGGTTATATAATATGATGTGTAACTAAAGGGGCCTAAGTTGCCATTGTGGTAAATATGTGTTATAAGTTAGTTGTGGCTAAAATGAGAAGAAAGAGACTTGAGGGGCCACTCTTGTCAATTGGACAAAGTCCCACCCAACTAGTTATATCTAGTTTTCTCTAGAGATTTCTCCCATTATTGAGAGAGAGTGGGAAGGTCCGGTTTTTAGAGAGATGGAAAGAGAGGGAAAACTAGCTAAGTGATGATAGAAGAAGAAAGTGATGATCAAGTGCTAGTGGCCACCCTTTGATATGATCATCACAAGTAAGTCTTTATGTTCTTGTTGTTATTGAAGCTTTGGATTAAGAGTTAAGTGGGTTTTCATCATATGATCAAGATATGATCATATGATGATATAGAAAGATAGATGATTATGTTTTGATGGGTTTTGATAACCCTTGTTATGTTATTTTTTGTTATGTTGTTAGGTTTTTATTATTTATGAAGAATAGTGATGATGATGATGAAGGATTGTAATGATGATTATGTTCATGTTATGATGTAGCTTGGTTTGAGGTAAGTAAAATGATGATAGCATATGTATATGGATTTCTATCATTATGTGTTATGTATGTTTATGTTGAAAGGATGAGCTTGGAATATGTTTATGTGAAGTTATGGTTATGGCTTATGTGATGTGATGATGCTATGGTCATGTTGATGTTATGTGCTAGTTGATATTGAGTAGTGAGCCTCGATGTAAGTGTTCATATATATGATGCATCATGTGGATTGAAGTATATGTTATGTTATAGTCGTTTTACTTACTAAGCGTTATCGCTTACGGTTTAGATGTTTAACCGTTTTGTAGGTTGGCGTGTTGTTAAGGATGGCTTGGATGTGGGGTATAAGGATTTGATATGCAAGTGTAAGGTAGTATGCGTTTAGAGCTTAGGTAGGTACCGAGCTCATGTGTAAGTTTGTACCCCCGTGAGTCAAGTGATGTCTTGTAACGAGTAAAGAAGTGTCAAATTGTATGTCAAGTGATGAGTAACGATTTGATAGCCATTTGATGGGTCTAAGCATGTTTTATGTGTTTTTGAGTAAAGTCTAAAGGGGCGTTTGGTTTATGTATGAACACACCCATTTTGGAATGTAAACGGGTCAATTACCCTTGGGACATGTTGTTATGTTCATTTGATGCTTTTGGTATAGTTTGGTGTAAAACGGAAGTGGTATAAGTGGTTTGTTGTGAAAATGGGTCAAAGAGGTTTATGCATAACCCGTCAGTTTGGGATCTACTTTTAGGTCCCAAAGTGCTGGACCTTAGTGTAGATCTTCCAGGATCTACTTTTAGGTCCCAAAGTTCTGAACCTTAGTGTGGATCCTCCTAGGATCTACTTTTAGGTTCTAAATGGTGTTCCTTGATGTGGATCAAGCTTTGAGCCTAGGATCCACTTTTAGGTTCAAGGTGATGGTCCTTGGTGTGGATCCTCCAGGATCCACTTTTAGGTTCAAGGTGAGGGTCCTTGGTGTGGATCTTCCAGGATCTACCTTTAGGTTCCAATGTAAGGACCTAAGTGTGGATCCATAGTTTCAGTTTAGGATCCCCCTTTAGGTTCCAATGTAAGGACCTAAGTGTGGATCCATAGTTTCAGTTTAGGATCCCCCTTTAGGTTCCAAGATATGGACCTAAGTGTGGATCCAGAGTTTGGTCATATTGGTTATGTTCAAGGATTTTTGTAAAAGGTCAAAAGTAAAGGTAAAGCGTTTCCGCACGTAAAAGTTCAAGTTTTTGGTCTAGCGGGCACGGGGTGTAACAAATTGGTATCAGAGCTTCGGTTTAAGTGAATTAGGTTTCCTTTAGGATTGCCTAGTCTTAAACCACTCATAGAAGCATTGGACATAAGTGTTAGTTGCGCGGAAACTTATTTGCTAAGTGTTAGATGGGTTATGTCTTATGTTAGTTGAGCCTATTGATGATAGGTGATGTATGCTTGTGATAGGGTTGATGTGTATGAGATATAAGTCCATGGGGACTTGAAATGTTTATATGATTAGATAACCGTGCACCTCGGTTGGTGTCGGTGATTGTTTTGCAATTATGTGATTGTATGATAGAGTTATAGTGATGGATTGCGGGTAGCAAGGCTAAGAGGTATTAGAGACGGGATTAGTAAGTGAATGATAGTTTCATAACGCCTTAGTTATAAGGTAGATTGGTAGTTATTGCTAGTTTATGTGATGATGCTTAGACATGGATGGTTTATGCAATGTGATATATGAGCCATAGACTTTATGCTTTGATTTATGTTATGAATGTTTTAACACTTGTCGGATAAGTGTTAAGCGTTATGATATGATTGCATATATGATGTTAAGTGTTGTTGTTTATATGATGATAAGTCTATGGTAAGTTTATTGTATGTTTAAGTTTTATGTGATGTGCTTGAGAGCACGTTTGTGTAGTTAGTATATGAGTGAGATAGATGCATTAGAATGCGTATTATGTGTTGACCTAGTTGTGGTCGGTAAAGCTAAAAAGAAAACATTGATATGTAAAGAGAGTTAAGAAGCATGCTAATAAATTGAAAAAGCATAAATGCTTAACAAGATAAAAATGAGGAAGAAGTGAATAGAGAAGTATGTTTATAGCTAGATGTTTTGAGAAACATGATTTCTTATATGCTAAACTAAATGAGAAAGTTAAAGTGTAAAGTTAAGAAGTGATGAGAATATGTTACATATAAAACACGATAAATTGAAAAAGTACTAGTGATATATGGTATAATATGATGAGTCAAAGTGACGAATAAAATATAGATTGCGGCATTGAGCTAGAAATCATTAGAGACTTGAAGTGAACTAGAAAGAGTTGTAAAACACGATTGTGATCATGTCAATATTTTGGAATATGTAAGTAGAGATTAATAAAAGTATTAAGGAATAAGCCTATGTAAGGTTTATGTGTGTGAGTTGGATAGACTAAATGAAATGATAGTATGAATTGAAAATATGGTCAACAAGGTGTTGACGGGTATTAGTAAAAGTGTGTTGTAAGAACACGTAGAAGATATGTAATTTGAAACGAATAAGTATTACATAGAAATTGTCTAAAATAAAGATGGCACTTAGCGAGTATGTGAGTCAACTTGGGATTGACGAATGAAAGATAAAATGAGTAAAGATGTTAAAGTAAACATAGCTTGGATCCAATGCTCTAATTTTAGTATCCTTCGGGATAATAGTAAGGTGTCTTTATGACACGATGTTGATGTGTCTTTATGACACGATAGTAAGGTGTCTTTATGACACGATGATGATGTGTCTTTATGACACGATAGTAAGGTGTCTTTATGACACGATGTTGATGTGTCTTTATGACACGATAGTAAGGTGTCTTTATGACACGATGATGATGTGTCTTTATGACACGATAGTAAGGTGTCTTTATGACACGATGATGATGTGTCTTTATGACACGATAGTAAGGTGTCTTTATGACACGATGTTGATGTGTCTTTATGACACGATAGTAAGGTGTCTTTATGACACGATGATGATGTGTCTTTACGACACGATAGTAAGGTGTCTTTATGACACGATGTTGATGTGTCTTTATGACACGATAGTAAGGTGTCTTTATGACACGATGTTGATGTGTCTTTATGACACGATAGTAAGGTGTCTTTATGACACGATGATGATGTGTCTTTATGACACGAGGTTAAGTTGCCTTTTATGGCATGATGTTAGTTGCCTTACGGCATGGATGAAAGTTAGCGAGATTGGATCCAAGGCTAGTAAATATGGAAAGTATAGTATGTACGAGTGTTAGGTCGGAAGCGTATAAGTAGGATGGTTTATGGTTTCTTGATTTAAATGGATGGGGACGCCTTTTCATTTGAATGAAGAAATTGTAAATCACCGAACCATGAATTTGTAATTCTTGATTTACATAGATCGGGACGCCCTTTTATGTGAATGAAGAGTTACAAAAGAGTGGGCTTATGTGTGACCGATATGACATGAGTACGGATAGTAATAAGAGATAGTGAAAACTAAAACCCGTTAGACGTCATAGGAAAAGATAAATACGAATAAAACTTATAGTGGCATTAAGGTAATGTGTTTAAACCTTAAAATAGACGTCTAAAATGAATTGTGCATTAAGTCAATAAGTCAATTTGTGAGCATTTCCAGAATTTGATAAGAAAGTTTGCTTAAGTGATGCGTGTGATAGATTTTGAAAGGTGCCGTTGGTGTGGTACTTTGTGTATTTTGAGATAAGTTGCTGGTTTTTAGTATAGATGCGTATTTGGTATTATGTGTTATGTGAGATTGGCCGGTATATGATGTTAAGTGATGGTTAGTGCATGGGCGTATGTTGTGTTTATAGTAATAAAGTTTGACTCATATAGAGTCGAAGTAGTAAGATTTTCCATATGACAAGTCGTCATTATTGGAAATTTTAGAAAAGTTTGTGATGAGAAGCGTGTTTTGATAGGTTATGAATTATGATTTTGTATAGTAAGCGTAGAATTTGCATGATCATTTAGATCGTTGCAATGATTTGGCTTTGAAAGCATGAGTATAAGAGCATGTATATGTCGTGAAATTAGTTTTGGATAGATTTAGACGGGAGATTTCGGGGACGAAATCTATATAAGGGGGGTAGAATTGTTAGACCCGTTTCCCGGGTATTGGGACCCCACCCTAGATGAAAATAGATTATGGCCTCATGTGATTGGCCAGTCAACATTTGTTGCGTAAGGGTCAAACCCGATAGTCAAAATATGACTAAAGTGGTTATATAATATGATGTGTAACTAAAGGGGCCTAAGTTGCCATTGTGGTAAATATGTGTTATAAGTTAGTTGTGGCTAAAATGAGAAGAAAGAGACTTGAGGGGCCACTCTTGTCAATTGGACAAAGTCCCACCCAACTAGTTATATCTAGTTTTCTCTAGAGATTTCTCCCATTATTGAGAGAGAGTGGGAAGGTCCGGTTTTTAGAGAGATGGAAAGAGAGGGAAAACTAGCTAAGTGATGATAGAAGAAGAAAGTGATGATCAAGTGCTAGTGGCCACCCTTTGATATGATCATCACAAGTAAGTCTTTATGTTCTTGTTGTTATTGAAGCTTTGGATTAAGAGTTAAGTGGGTTTTCATCATATGATCAAGATATGATCATATGATGATATAGAAAGATAGATGATTATGTTTTGATGGGTTTTGATAACCCTTGTTATGTTATTTTTTGTTATGTTGTTAGGTTTTTATTATTTATGAAGAATAGTGATGATGATGATGAAGGATTGTAATGATGATGATGTTCATGTTATGATGTAGCTTGGTTTGAGGTAAGTAAAATGATGATAGCATATGTATATGGATTTCTATCATTATGTGTTATGTATGTTTATGTTGAAAGGATGAGCTTGGAATATGTTTATGTGAAGTTATGGTTATGGCTTATGTGATGTGATGATGCTATGGTCATGTTGATGTTATGTGCTAGTTGATATTGAGTAGTGAGCCTCGATGTAAGTGTTCATATATATGATGCATCATGTGGATTGAAGTATATGTTATGTTATAGTCGTTTTACTTACTAAGCGTTATCGCTTACGGTTTAGATGTTTAACCGTTTTGTAGGTTGGCGTGTTGTTAAGGATGGCTTGTATGTGGGGTATAAGGATTTGATATGCAAGTGTAAGGTAGTATGCGTTTAGAGCTTAGGTAGGTACCGAGCTCATGTGTAAGTTTGTACCCCCGTGAGTCAAGTGATGTCTTGTAACGAGTAAAGAAGTGTCAAATTGTATGTCAAGTGATGAGTAACGATTTGATAGCCATTTGATGGGTCTAAGCATGTTTTATGTGTTTTTGAGTAAAGTCTAAAGGGGCGTTTGGTTTATGTATGAACACACCCATTTTGGAATGTAAACGGGTCAATTACCCTTGGGACATGTTGTTATGTTCATTTGATGCTTTTGGTATAGTTTGGTGTAAAACGGAAGTGGTATAAGTGGTTTGTTGTGAAAATGGGTCAAAGAGGTTTATGCATAACCCGTCAGTTTGGGATCTACTTTTAGGTCCCAAAGTGCTGGACCTTAGTGTAGATCTTCCAGGATCTACTTTTAGGTCCCAAAGTTCTGAACCTTAGTGTGGATCCTCCTAGGATCTACTTTTAGGTTCTAAATGGTGTTCCTTGATGTGGATCAAGCTTTGAGCCTAGGATCCACTTTTAGGTTCAAGGTGATGGTCCTTGGTGTGGATCCTCCAGGATCCACTTTTAGGTTCAAGGTGAGGGTCCTTGGTGTGGATCTTCCAGGATCTACCTTTAGGTTCCAATGTAAGGACCTAAGTGTGGATCCATAGTTTCAGTTTAGGATCCCCCTTTAGGTTCCAATGTAAGGACCTAAGTGTGGATCTATAGTTTCAGTTTAGGATCCCCCTTTAGGTTCCAAGATATGGACCTAAGTGTGGATCCAGAGTTTGGTCATATTGGTTATGTTCAAGGATTTTTGTAAAAGGTCAAAAGTAAAGGTAAAGCGTTTCCGCACGTAAAAGTTCAAGTTTTTGGTCTAGCGGGCACGAGTTTCAACACAAAATGAGGCATTAGCCGTAATCTATCCGACCCGAATTGTCAAAAATATATTAGTATGTTGTCCCACGATTCCGTGGATATAAAGAACGTTGAAAACGGACTTATAACGACCAAGATATACACGTTTGAAAACCCGACGAAACTTATTTAATTTTGACAGCTTCTAATAGCAAAATATATTACAAGTGTAAAACAGTTTTCCTTTCAAGTCACCATGTTGCAAGCTATTTTCCCGTTGATCGAGTCGGTTTGGGCCATAAACTCCTTCGGGTGAAACGAAGTATACCCGGCCTACTTTTCAAATCAATCAACCGTTTGTTGATCGGACTTATAATGAGTAAGATATGATTTTTCTAGTATCTCCGAAAACAACCATTATAAGAAAATATTTCTAAGTATAGAAATTGTTTTACAAGACACTATATTCATAGCCGATTTTCTTTATGATCGAGGCGCGTATGAACAAAACTCAAATGAGACGGCATTAAGATCATGTTACAAGGTTTCCAAAAACGTCGAGTTTTACCGCTAACACTTAACGAGCGCCGTTTCGCGACTAGTTTTACAAGGCCGTTTGGGCATATTTTCACAAAGTATGAAAAGTGGTATTTTGCGACGAAAACATTATATTTGACCATAAAACACCAAACGAGGATCGTGGAGTACCATTTCAACATATTTACACGAAAAGTAGTTTATGACTTAACGAGACGTCAAAAATGTATTTTTCGACGATAAACATTATTTTCAAAAGTAACGAGTGGTATCGTTAACATACGTATTTGCATGTGTAGCATCATTTCATTGCTTACAATAGATCATATCATTCATGTTAGGTCGCGGTTAGAGACCGAGCCTCATTTCAGCATATCCATTATTATCATTGTTGCTATCGCATCAGGTGAGTTCCATAGCCCCTATCTTTATACGTTTTGGATTACGTTTTGGGGGAGAATACATGCTCAATCATTTTCATCGAAATGTATACTTGATTTACTTGAATATGCCATTTGCTTAGTCAAACCATCATTTGCTCTACTTATGAATTTGTTATTCATTCGAATGTATTGTATATTCACTTGCTACACATTTAATTCTTATTATTCATGGACACAAGCACTTTAAACATTATGCACACTTAACCGAATGAACCGGCTCCACCACTATGTACATACATGACAGAATGAACGGGTCACATAACCGAATGTACAGGTAACATGACAGAATGAACGGGTCACATGACAGAATGAACTGGTCACATAACCGAATGAATTGGTCACGTAACCGAATGTACTGGTCAAACCATATGTACTTCAAAACTTGTGGTCCACATATTACTTTGTTCACTCAAACCAAATCATATTTGGCAATGGGTTGTAAACACACAGGTTGCAAGTCTTGTTATGGGCGGGACTTGGAACTGGGTGGATTTACAATGCCTTTGCTGGGAAAATCTTCATTCAAAGGCTTTACATTTTGCACTAAACTCTATGAACTCACCAACCTCGTGTTGACACTTTTAGCATGTATTTTCAGGTATAAGCATTAGCACGCTACTGGAGGCTTTTGGCAGGGCATGGCATGGTCATAGAAGACTCTGACAAACATTTGGGACCGTTCTACCTATTTTAAAGGGCCTATTTCCGCACTACTTTTAACAATGTAAATTCAACATTTTTGTTAAACAATGTTGTTCTAAATAATTGAAATGAAAACCGTTCTTTGCACTTGTGTTGTGATACCAATTGAGTTGCACCCCAGCGATGTGTAAGCTTCCGCTGGACCCGATTTTGGGGGTGTGACATAATATAATAAAACAAGTCAAATAAATAGGATAAATGATGGTAATAAAATGTACTTATTTGAGTTCATCAGCACCCTTAGCTGTTGATTTTCGGTAAACAGTCGAAATGGTCTAGCAGAATTAACTTGTTTTAAACCAGACTTAACTGAAACTGTTTTGGGTTTAGTTCTGTTAACATTAGAACTAGAGTGAAAGTGAGATTGAGGAGTTTGCCTTTTGAAATCCACCCTATTGTTTTCATACCCAGATACCCATTTATTACAGAAAGCTGTAAGGTGATCAAAACTACCACATGTATAACAAGCTTTGTTGTAAAAAGCAAAGTCATCACCTAGTTGGTGAGACTTGAGGTTATTCCAACTCCTTTGGTTACCTCTGGGCTTGTTATTGGATCTATATTGTTCACAATATTTTACTGGTTGCCTAACATGTTTAATGTTTGATTTAGGCTTAACAGTATCCTTTTTGACCACTTTAGGAACCTTTGTTCCTGCTTTCTTAACTTTTTCATGTTTAGACATAACCTGTTCATCATCACTATCAGTTGTACATTCCTCAACAACTATAGCATCTGCTTTCCTATCAGAGGACACCTTGTCCTCAGAAAGTGAAGTTTTAGGTAAACTCTCACTTACTTTTTCCAACTTAGGACCCTCAGCAGACTTAGAACCATATTCCATTATTGGTTCTTGAAACTCAGCAAATCCTGTATGTGCTAGGTCAATACCAGGAGGTGAAGGAACACCTCTGTATGGTGGAGGGACAGACTTGTATCCTACACCAGACTTAGCTTTATTAATTACTTTAGCTTCCCAAATTTTATTTACTCCATCTGAGGCATGAGCTAAAGCATCTACTGTTATCTTAACATTTTCGGTTTTATTTTTAGCTTTAGCTAATGATTCATTTTGCCTACAAATTATTTCATCTCTGAACTCTATGCCTCTTTTTAGAGCATTCATGTCATCAGAAAACTTAGATTCATTTCCTTGAAAATGTAAAAGTTGTTTTTCAATAGCAGCTATACCTCTTTTATGATTACCTAAATTAGCTAATGCATCATATAACTGTTCTAGTTGATCATCAAATCTTTTTTAAGATCTTCATAAGCTTTAAGAGCAGAGCATGATTCAGTACATTTAATTATGGAATTTACCTCTAAATCAGAAAAGGCCATTAGAGCAGTCTCAGTGGCCACCATTGCAGCATTTGTTGGTGCTTCCTCTTCATCAGCCATGAAGCTCCAATCATAGTTAATCCCATCTATGGCTAGCATAGCCTTTGGCTCTTCCACTGTGATCTCTTTTCTCTTCTCTTGCTTATACCATGTGTTCCTATTATCCTGCTTCCTTGGGTTTCTACACTCTCTAGCAAAATGTCCCATCCTATGATAGTTGAAACACTCTACTTTCTTTTTATCAAACCCAGCAGCTTCAGTACCATTGATGGTAATCTGCTTTCCAGTTCTCTGCCAGAACTTCTTAGCCCTCATGCTAAGTAAAGCAACTTGCCACTTGATGTCCATTTCCTCCAAATCATCATCATCTACCTGCTCAAGGTCTTCATGATTTAGAGTGGATTCACTATTTTGACTAGACAAAAACACATAGAATGTTGGATCTCCAAGAACAGCAGCATTCTTTTGTGAACTAGTAGAAGGACCACCATAGTTTGCATTAGAAACACTTTCATCTTCATCTACCTCTTCTGACTTACTAATACTAGGAGATGACAAGAGCGCCACATTCCCAGAACTAGTACTATAGTTCCCAGCCTTTTTCAGACTTTGTTCAACAATTTTGAAGTTGTTGTACAAATCATTGAGTTTCATGGTTTCTATGTCTGGTTTGTTCATCCAGACAATCACATGAGTACCAAACTCAATAGGTAGACTTCTCAAAAACTTCATGTTAAGATCTTCCTTTGCTATCTCAACACCCAATACACCTAGCTGACTGACAAGCTTGTGTAATCTAGAAAACAACTTATCAAGTGATTCATTGCTATTTGAACTAAAATTTTCAAATTGTTGTTTCAGCAATGTCTTTTGTGTTTTCTTGGTGGTTTCATTACCACCAAACCATGCACAAATCTCTTCAAAAAGAGTTTTGGCATTAGGATACTTGCTAAAAGATAGCATTTGCTCACCAGGAATGGTCATAAGCAACAAGTTCCTTGCCTTTTGATCATTCCTCTTCTGTATCCTCTCATCACCAGTAGTTGGTCCAGTATTTCTTCTTCTATCAGTTTTGCCTTCAAGAATGACATCTGTATAACCTAGTGTAAAAGAATCACCATACAAAATGATATCCCAAAGAGCATAATCTTGAACCATAAAATATTGCTCAATTCTCAACCTCCATAACTCAAACTCATTCTGTTTGATCATGGGCAACTTTGCAGCAACATTTGTAGCAGTATCTTGTGCATCCATTTCTACTTCTTCTAAATCAACTATATCAACCTTGCTCTGATACCACTTGTTAGGAATCGATCGAATACACTATAAGGTGGTTAAACCTTTGTGACTTTGTGTATATGATATATTGAGTTAATATGATTAAGTATGCGGAATCTACTTAATCACACTTAGAAGGTTATTTGTATTATGGAAATGGAAAGTAATGCTTTAGTAACGAACAATGAACATGCAATGTTAACACCAAACGATTCAATATTATTCAAGATAATATGAGTGATCTTTTCTTTATCACTAGGGTTACAACCTTGAATCTTATGTTCTTATGACTTGTGATATTGTTGTGTTTGTTCTATGTTCTTAACAGATATGAAAGTTAGTTACAATTAGAAGTCACACTTGACTACTAAGCTAAGATCTTCTTTTATAGTCCAAGAAGATCTTTACAATATTGTTAAGTCTTGTCAAGACATATCGAGCTACTTGCTAGCTTATGTGTGTCAGAAACTAAGATACAACATGTATCTATGTTTACAACTTGTTCTGTGAATATAACATAATGACTGAGCACATGGGATAAGATATTATCTACCGTGTATTATTGACTTTAGTATACTTATCCATCCAGTCAACCAGACTTAATATCTCCAGCAAGCAGACTTAACATTCGAAGAGCAGACTTAATTCTATTACTCACCAGAATTAATCGCTAGACTTAACCACCAGACTTAACTTCAACGACCAGATTTAACCAGCAAACAACCAGCAGACTTAACTAGGTACTCACCAGACTTAACTCTACTGCTACCAGATTTAATCACTTAAGAGTATTTCCCGATACTTAATCTTCAGAATATTTAATTCCCAACACAATTGTTGTTATGTGTCAGTGAATGATTGTTTTAATTCAAAATATTTCAAACCTATCATACCTGACACTAACATTCTCCCTCATAGATTGAGGGGGAGCATTATATCGTTCCATTATCAGCACATATTAAACTTGACCACATTTTTTCTCTCCCAAATTTGCTAAATTATTTAAATCAATTGAGATCTCAAATCTCAAAAGGTTTGAAATTTTTGATCGGGGGAGAAAATGTGATTTAAATATGAAATCTGATAAAAAATGTGATCTTTTGGACTCAAGTGTAAGCTCTCACATACGTGCTAAACTATTTCGTATATCGATGCACATATTGAGGGGGAGCAAATGGTTTGTGGTGACAAAAAAGATGTGGCATCTCATGTGAACGCGACTCAGATTTCACCAATGAATTGACGAAACAAAAACTGTCATTAATCGAAAGGACGTTTCCTGGCCGGGTAATAATTTCAAGCTGGTCTAACCAGTGATGTAAGCGTGTCTCGAAGAGGACTTATCTGAGTAGAGTGTACCGTTTCAAGAAACTTTATGTAGACTTGACCAGGCCGGGTAATAATTTCAAGCTAGTCTAACTAGTGATGTAAGCGTGTCTCGAATCGGTCATGTTCACTAAAAGTGGATCAATTCAAAAAGTGTAAACTCGACCCAACATGTGCAAATTTATAATAAAAACATCTGAGCACATGTTAAGGGGGAGCATTTGAAAAGTATAAAACTTTCAAAGTGTTAGCAAAATGTGTTTCATAATCATAAACGCTTTGAGAGATTTTACAATGATTTGGTTGACGGCAACATAGGATAGTCATGGTGTTATAAGGTGACTAAGGTTAGGAAAACCGTCCTATGATCCGCCAGAGCCGGAGGGATCTACCCAAGGACGATACCAAATAGTTAGTATTAGAAAGTCCTAGGTATGATAGAGAAAAAAGGAGTAATATGAGAAAGGAGAAAGAAGGGGTTGAAGAATTAAAAAGAAAAGTTATGAGAAAGGGTGAAAAGAAAAACCCTCCAAATATTCAACCTTAGGGCAGAAACCGGGTTCAATTCATATGCTACTAGTTGTTACTAAGGTGACGCCGGTATTGAAGACAAGACGTCATGGACCCAGTGACGCACTGCACTAAACCTTCTAACCACTCAAGTTCTCTTAAAAGGACTTGTTTCATTCTCACGGGGAACCCTGCATAATCTATCGACCGCTCATTACGAGTCATGTTGATATTGAAACAGGAGACACCGCTCCAGTCTCCGACTACCAAAACTGCACTTCTCGAGTCTAGAGCCGCGAGATACATCATAAGATCGCATAGGAACACATGATACTGCTACACTGATGGTTCAACATTAAGGACATTAGTTGTACAATTAAGAGTCCGACGCAGATCCTAGCAATCTGCCAGAACATTTATGAGAGAAATTACAAATGTAATTCTCAATGATTGAATGGAAATTCCTGCCAGGGTCAACATCAAACAGACCTGACAGCAGGTCACTTCGGTAATTCCTTGTGGATTGCGCTTAGTGTTCGCGGCGGTTTCAAACGGTCTACGGTCGTGGAGTGATACTACGGTATACTTCAGCGACTCACCTGAATCATTGATGCACTTTGGTGTATGTTAGGAATATAAATATTCATATGAATATTCGGTCACCCCGAGTATCTATTTAACATTTATGTAGCCCGTAGGCTTATTAGTATTATTAGTATTAGTTTAGTTATATTAGTATTTGTGGAGTTGGGTTGGGTCTTTACCCACTGTCAGCTCACTCCACAGCCCACTAGGGGCACCTTAGCTAGTAAGTATAAATACCCCTTCCTAAGTGTGGGAAGGGTTGGAGCTTCTAATCATTCAACACATATTTCTTTCACTTTCTCTCTCTAAAGAAGTTCCCACTCTCTTTCTTTCTCTCTCTCTCTAGAATTCAACCTAACATCAAATCCGAGTGTGTGTTATGATAATTAATATGTTACAATTGGTATCAAGAGCCATGGTTAGGTTCGATTGATTGTGTGTGCTTGGATTCGTGGTTCTATTTTCTCGTTTGTTATTTTTTTTGTTTTTTTTTTTCGAACATTATTCCATGAATGCTTGTTATTTACTTGTGGTTCGAAAATCATTTTGGTCTACAAGTCTTGTTGGGCTTTAACTGTTTGAGGTGTGATTTAATAACAAGTCCATTTGAGTTTTTGGGGTTTGCTAGTGGTTGGCTGCTTACAGACTCAACCTTCTCTTCAAGAAAGCTTGTTTCTTTTTCTTCTTTTTTTCTTCCTTTTCTTTTGGTTCGAATTGAAAAACGCAAGAAAACAAAGATTGGAGTATATTTCCTCACTGCGTTTTGTTTCTCGTTAAAGTGCTCTTCACTACGGTTTGTTGAAGGTTTTGGATGCTTCTGACTGCGTTTTGAGGAAAAGCAGACTTGAGTTTTGGTTTGTAGCTAAATCGGGTATAAAGACAACACTCAGTGAAAACGACACATTTTTCATTTGCGACTGCGGTTTTGCAATCTTGCGTTTTGCCAAGCTTGAGTTTTAGAGTGTTGCGATTTGATTTAAACCTGCGTTTTGCTATGACCTT
Source organism: Artemisia tridentata subsp. tridentata (assembly GCA_021014915.2). Lineage (NCBI taxonomy): Eukaryota > Viridiplantae > Streptophyta > Magnoliopsida > Asterales > Asteraceae > Artemisia > Artemisia tridentata. Next base: position 49,218,837 of record CP139507.1, read on the forward strand.
CTGATTGCGTTTAGCTAAAACCAAGTCAACTGCGTTTTGTCATTAAGTCTGTTGCATTTTGTCCTTAAGATAAAGATTGCGTTTTTGTGAATTCTTTTGTTTGGTCCACGTTAATCAAAAACTGCTTACAACAACAAATCCATTCGACATTACCGCAACAAATTACAAAAACAAATCCACAGTCTTATTCCTAATCTTCATTCGGTGAGAACTAATTTACAATAACTAACACAAATCCAAACCGCAATATAATTAACAATCATCAAAGAGGAGGATCTCAGCATATCTCTTGTATCATCAAAGTTTCGTCGTTTGCACAACACAACAAGAGATTTGTCATCACAGATCAATGTATTAAAAGCTGCAAGATTCGAATCTCAAAAGAAAATTAGTAACACAATGATCTCAGATTCTCTTTGGCTAAATCATAACGATTTGTTCTTCAACAAACCATAAGAGATTTTTCATCACTGATCGTGTAAAGCAAAGCGTCTTTAATTTTCGAATACTATAAAGAAAAAAATCAAAACTTCAGCTTTAATCTTCCTTCTTATTCGGTGTAAGAGGGGGAAAAGAAAGAAAGATCTCAGCTTTGTTATTTACTTGCCTCCAAATCTTTAAAGATTCAACAAGCCTTAACAATAACCATCATAGATCTTGTCCGAAGCAAACACTTCTTCCAATTTTTGAACCATAATTAAAGAAAGAACAAAACCGTTTCATTCTTCTTTCCGTTTGGATTGAGATTGGAGGAAGGAGTGACTGCGTGTTATCTTTGCTAAAGATTAGGGTTGTAGTTAGTGTGTTTAGGGGAGTCTTATAGTCCTAATTTAGGGTTAGGTATTAGTTATAATATTGGACTTGGGCTGTGCTTGTTTAAAATGTGTTGGGCTGTGGACTGTTATCACAAGGACGATTTTTTTTCTTTGGGCTGAAATTCTGGTGCAATAACACAAGGACGATTTTTGTTGGTTTAAGTTTTTTTGGGTGAATATTATTGGTTCTTATCACGAGGACGAATTTCTTGGTTGGTAAATAATTTTTGGGTATAATTTTGGACAACGACTTTGATTGAGCTTCAAGAATTCAAGATTGAAAGTTATTTTAGAGTAAGACAGCTATGGGGTTTATTCGGATTTCAAAACACGAGCGTTGTCTAAAATTCACTGTGACTTGTCTACTTCATCACTTATACTCATTTCAACTAAACCGAATCATAATCAAAAAACAGTTCACAAAGTCTAACAATCATTCATCACTCTAAACACACAATCACTAATCATCAAACCAATCCAAACTTTTATCATAACACATTAAATTAATCATTGTTTCACGGTTTTTCTCTTGATTTTGTAAAATCCCGCGAAAGATTCTATTTCTCGGTTCAAATCATAGAATTGTAAAATCCCGTGCATGTTTACATCATGTCTACTACTTCAGATTCTTTCATATCCGAGGTACTTAAGTTGTACGACATGATCGATGAACATAAGATTCCCAACAAAGTACAACCGATAAACATTTTTGAACAGACAAACGTTTTTGGGTCAGATATTGCTAATATGGAATCTTTGTGCTCGAATTCGCAAAAGAGAGAGTTGCTTCAGCCACAACAGTTGCCTAATGCAAAGGAAAGTTGCATTAAATGTTTTCGATTACTTCATTCACATCTCAAGGTTCTCTCAGAAAGACCTGGATCCATGGGAGGATTCGAACGAGCTTTTGCATCACTCTTTGGTCAAGATGTTCAGACTTTCATAGGCACTATGTTCCTGAACTTAGATCAACTAGAACAACAACTTGACAAAGAAGAATTTCATGAAATTGGATCCATGGCTGCTCTTCGGGTGATCAACAAACAACTTCAATTGTTCATCAATTCACAATACACTTAGGATTATGATAGTCAAATGACAGAAAAGTTTTTTACTGATTACACTAGAATTGAAGTTAACATGTTCAGAGAAACATTACTCCAACACATGGGTAATGTTAACAAGTACATTGAGGAAAGAGCACAACACCAACTAAAGAATGAAAGTCGGATGCAATCAAGAGAGATTAAGGTTGATTCGAGTAAAGCACTGGGTGCTAGTTCAGTTGTCACATAATGCAGAGGGACAACGTCAGATAAGCATGATGCAAGCAGCAGTTATGTGACTGATATCACACATGGTGTGGATGCTGATATCAGACCAGTAAATGACCAAGTGCCATTTGCTGAGGTACATTTAACTGTTCAACATAATGTCCTTGCTAATGAACATCAACATACTGATCAAATTAAACCTACTTATGACACATATCTGTTGGAAAAGGCTGATAGCAATATCACCTCTGATTCAACAAATATGAGTCATAAGGGGGGAGAAATTGATCAGGATGCTGAACATGATGATGCGTCAAGTTCTTTGCTTACGGCTGAGTTTTTCAAATCAAATGATATGGTTGAAAAAGAAGTTTATAATGAACTTTCAAACAGATTTTTACAACTTGAAAAACATTGTATTTCACTTGAAATCTCAATGCAACAAAAGGAAGAAAGTCTTCAAACTAACCATCCATGTAGGAATCCGGAATTTCCTGAATTCCATGAATTTTTTATGATAAACGATTTGAAAGCTCAGCTACAAGCCAAAAACTTAACGATCAACAATCTGAAAAAATGTATTGCTGAGATGTGTGATATGTGTAATGAAGTTAAGGCTGAACATGACAATGATGTTATTGCAACAAAAAATGCTGAATTAGAACATAAAGTGGCTGTATTAATTAATGAAAATGAGACTTTGAAAATTCATTGCAAAGAACTGTGTGACTCAATCAAAGAAGCAAAAACTAAGACTGTAGAGCAGACAACCTCTTTGATTGCCAAAAATGATGAATTCAAAGCTCAACTTCAGGAAAAAGGTTTTGCAATTGCAGCGTTGAAAAACGAGTTAAGAAAATGGACAGGAAATGGTGTGAACACTAAGTTTGCAAAACCATCAATCTTAGGGAAACCAATTTTACAACCACTTAGAAACCAATCAGTTGTTAGATAACCGACTGCGTTTAGATCTGAACGACCAAAATCTTCAAAACCACGGTTTGCCTCCCAAGTTGATTCGAAACAAGTTTTGTCAAAACCAGTCACTTCACAGTCTAGACCTAATGAAAAGGAATATACTGTTGCAAAACCTCATCATATGAGTGCCTCTAGTTCTTCTAGGATTAGTTCAAAGCGTGTGTCATTTGTGACACCAAAGGAACATGTTAGACATAAAAACAGTGTTCAGAATCACAACCTAGAGGATGCTAAGAAAACCACACATGAAAAGACTAGGAATTTGCCTGTTTCTAAGAGTAGTTGCGTATTGACTAATGCGATTCCCATAGCAGATCACTCTAAGAATCCTAGATCTTTCTCTGAATCCAAACACTTTGTTTGCTCAACTTGTCAGAAATGTGTTTTTAAGGCAAATCATGATAATTGTGTAACAAAATTCCTGAAGGAAGTGAATGCTCGTGCTAAGGTTCAATCCTCTAAGACTAGAAACAACAACAAGCCCGTAGAACCAAAGAGTTGTATTCAGAAACCTGGTAGGCAGATTGCTATAGGACAAAGGTTTTCTCCCAACAAGTCTTTCACTGTGCATGAGAAACCAAACACTCCTAGATCTTGTCTTAGGTGGATACCGACGGGTAGAATTTTTAAGATTGCTGGTCTTAGATGGATACCTATTAGAAAGATGTTCACTGAGTGCAAAACCAAGGTTGACAGTGAAACCCCAAATGGTCTAGATGCTGATATCACTAACCCATATAAATGCAAACAAACTCTTAATGTCAGTGCAAGTAGTCTTTACTTAAGTGCAGGTACATCGTTCACTCATATTAAGGAAAGACTCGGGGTTTGGGTGCCGAAAAGACTGATATCTCATGAATTAGGGGTTCAAGCAATTCAAGCTTGATGAACATCAATGAAAATGACGTCTTTTCACATCAATTCAGGCTTCGTTCTTCATCGACGATGACGTCTGTTTACATCAGTTCAGGCCTCGTTCTTCAACGACAATGACATTTGAACACATCAGTTCAAGCCTCGTTCTTCATCGACAATGGCGTCTGCTGAAAACACTCCAGGCCCCGTTCCTCAAAGAAAAGAAAGGCGTACGCTTGAGTGCGCTTTATCTTCGGAAGAAGAGAAATCTTCTTGTTTCTGACTATTCTCATCAACAAGATTCATACTTGCTCCATGCTCGCTCAGTCATCAAGTGGATCTACTTTCATTAGATTGGACTTTTATTCACTCGATCAAAAATGGCAACTCAAATGCAATTTTTGAGGGGGAGAAGTGTGAACAGTGGATCAACCTCATATGCACTTGTTCAATCAAAAATTGCAACCTCATATGCAATTTTTGAGGGGGGGAAGTGTGAACAATGGATCAACATACATTTGATTGTATGTTCACTCACTTGTTGGGCATGTGACTCTAATTGTGACTACGGAGTTGATCAGGTATCACTTATTTGAAATTGAAGTTGACTTTCACAAAGGCGTGACCTTACTTTATCTTGAAGTCGGGGTTGGTTGGATGCATGACTTTCAATGATAACTTGCTCGTGCTTAAGATTTAAGTTGAAGACTTAGTTTATCTAGTTACCAGCAGTCGAGGTAAATGTTTGAAGACCTGGTTAACTATCACTTAAAGGAGTTATGTTGTAATACTCAGTGTCACACGCCGATGACGTTGTGGATAATTGCAAGAGGTGTTAATGTCTCATACTTTAGTTGGGTATTGAGTACTTAGAGATTTGCTTGGAGCATAAATTCTTTACACCATTCTTCCAACATTAGTGCAAGCTTAAGTCACGAGAACGGGGAATTCTACTTCAGTTTCAAGTTTGGTATATCTGGTTTGCTCTATCAATTATCACTTCAAATAGCCTACTTAAGGGTTGGTAATGATAGTCAGAAAGAGTTTCGGTAGCGGTTGATTCTTACTTGATACATTTGAGCCAATTTTGTTCTTCTCACAAGATTTCAAGTATATGTGCGTAAAATGTGTTGTTGATTCTGAGGTATCAAAACCAGCAAGGGGGAAGGAGACATACATCTGAACGCACAACGAGTACACACGATGAACTTTATACTCCTTCTTAATTGAAGTTATTTCGGCAAGACAAATGTCATAACCGCAGAGAAAATCAGTGTTTTAACTCGTGGGTCTTGATGTATTATTCCAACTACGTGGGGGAAGAGATGTATGAAACAGTTTCTGATGATTAAAGAGGTACACAATTGTATGATGATTCCTATGGTTAGTCGGTATCCTACTGAAGGAAATGTGTACATCCGGTACTCAGTTGCTTTTATGGTACTGTCTTGGTGTTATCATTTCAACTACATACAGGATAAATTACTTACACTCGGGACTTAGTTGAATTTGGTGTAACAATTCTCATCTGCAATTTCCTGAAGGGAGAAAAGGGGATTTCCGGGTCTTAATTGATCTTGATGATTACGTTTTCGACTTCATTAATGGGATTGAGTGTGTACTTCGGGTTTTTGAGCTTCATACAATGAGACTGATTGCATCACTTCAACTACTTGGGGGAAGTGGTTTCTGGATACTTTTGGTATGCATTACTTCAGACTTCAGCGGGAAGAAATGTGAGAAGAATTATTCAAGCATGAAATGATACGTTGTTGATCTATCCCCGAACGGAGAATCACGATGATTATTCTTAAAATGAGCAGCAATATTTGATGTGGTTTGCTACGATTTCCGTTGTACACTTACCTTATGTAAGCTTGAAAGAGAGCTTTGAAGCTGCTCAAAAAGAAGATTGTCGGTTTGGGGGGAAGCTATCAAAGTTTTACAATTGAAAAGGCTCAAGTTCAGATGATTATTCAGGAGCCTCGAAAGCTTTGGTGGTGAAAGTTTAAGAAATGTTGACTACTGACTTCTACAACGTACAGAACGACATCCTTATTTCGGTAATCATGTCAACATCTTCTTAAACTGAATAATATAGTTTGTACATATCTTAAACCAAATTGTGAATAGAAAATTATAAAACCATCAAAATGTAAATAGAAAAATATAAAACCAAGAAAAACCATAAAAATCAGAAAAATAGAAAATGCCAAAAATAGTTCCTCTAGGCATGTCTTCTGTTTATCGATAACATTTACAGTTCTAGAAATGTCATTCAATAATGACACGGGACTTTAAATGAAGCTCGAGCAGAAGTTAAAATGAATTGTTAAAACATGTCATGATGACTTGCTATTACTTCAGATAGCAACCCGCGTTTCAAAATGAGGAAAGCACGTCGGCAAAAAGACGACTGTTCCTAACAACGGGTGAAGTTCACCCGGGCATGGATTACTTCATATCCATGCATCCCCGATTTGATGTACATTTCAGTGCATCATTTCTTGTAAAGGAAGAGAAATCTTCTTTGTATGCAAATAATTTTCCTTCTATGATTCTTCTGAAAATTATTTGTGAGACACATGGTGGTAACATGTTGGTTGAAATTCTTTTAGAATTGGATTGTTCATAAAATTTGTCACTCAAACAATGACTACAGCTCTTTAACTAGAATACGGGTCATCGATTGAGGGGGAGAGTGATTTCAAATTTTATTTCATCAAATGGGTTTCTTGGTTATATCATAATTGTTTGAAAAGGTTTTGTAGTTAATGGGGTATTAGTTGAAGAGGAACTTACTAAGCTTTATCTCAAATGGCCAAATGTGTTAGTTGTTAGAAAGATTAGGGCATTATGTGCAATTTGCTTATAGTTTCCTAGCTTTATGTAACTAGAAGGTTCATTTGTGTCACTTTGGAATCCTCGTTTAAGACCCTAAATACTTTAAAACTCAAAATCTAAAAGAAGTTAGAAAACCCATTGTGTTTGATGTTCTTGAATACTCTACAGGCATTTGTATGATCTGATTGAATGAGTTTCGAATGTTGATTGACTTTTGTTTGTCGATAGCTGTTTAATTATTGTTGACATATTGTTTGTTCACTCAGAATATGCTTAGGTATGTAGCTATTGTGTTAGAATCATGTCCCTAAGATCCTGAGTTGAATGTTGAAATATGAGTGAATTGTCATGTTCATGATTGCTTATTGCTCTTCATGCTAGATAGCGGTTTGATGTATTTCCTGACTGTGGTTTGATTATGAGATGAATATGGTATTATGAGTAGGCAAGCTGCTACGTGGTAGCTGTTAATGAAGAGTGAATCTGTATGTATGTATATCTGTGTTGATATTCTTATGCAGATTCCATGGCCGATATGAATGTGCCTGCTCCCGATCTAACCATTTGATCAGATGTTCAAACTCTATTGACTGGCTCTGAATTCACCACAACAACAACATCAACAACAACAACAACAACAACACTATCATCACCACCACCACCTTCATTTCAACAAAGCATTACTTATTCTGGTCTCGCCAAGTGGGGATCTACAATATTTGGGAAATTTTTGTTGGTGGATGGATAATTGATGTTGACTACTGACTCCCTCAGAGAAGCGGATGATCACATCGTCTGTGCAAAGAGGTCAATATCATTTGCGTCGTAACAATTATCTTTGTAAAATAAGTAGTGAATCTCCCTCATAAATTGAGGGGGAGCAGTGTATCGTTTCATTATCAGCACATATTAAACCGGACCACATTTTCTCCCAAATTTTCTAACTTATTTAAATCAATTGAGATCCCAAATCTCAAATGGTTTGAAATTTTGATCATGGGAGAGAATGTGATTCAAATATGAAATGTGATAAAAACGTGATGTTTTGGACGTAAATGTAAGCTCTCCCATATGTGCTAAACTCTTTTGTATATCAATGCACATATTGAGGGGGAGCAAATGGTTTGTATAGACAAAAAGGATATGGCATATCATGTGAGCGTGACTCAGACTTCACCAATGAATTGACAAAACTAAACTGTCATTAATCAAAAGGACTTGTCCTGGCCGCGTAATAATTTCAAGTTGGTCTAACCAGTGATGTAAGCGTATCTCGAAGAGGACTTGTCTGAGTAGAGTGTACCGTTTCGATAAACTTTCTATAGACTTGACCAGGTCGGGTAATAATTTCAAGCTAGTCTAACTAGTGATGTAAGCGTGTCTCGAATCGGTCATGTTCACTGAAAGTGGATCAATTCAAAAAGTGCAAACTTCACCCAACATGTGCAAATTTATAATATAATTATCCGAGCACATGTTAAGGGGGAGCATTTGAAAAGTATAAAACTCTCAAAGTGTTAGCAAAATGTGTTTAATAATCATAAACACTTTGAGAGATTTTTCAAGGATTTGGTTAATGGCAACATAGGATAGTCATGAAGTTATAAGGTGGCTAAGGTTAGGAAAACCGTCCTATGATCCGCCAGAGCCGGAGGGATCTACCCAAGGACAATACCAAATAGTTAGTATTAGAAAGTCCTTAGGTATGATTATGAAAAAGGAGTAAAATGAGAAAGGAGAAAGAAGGGGTTGAAGAATTAAAAAGAAAAGTAATGTGAAAGGGTGAAAAGAAATAGCCCTCCAATTATTCAACCTTGGGGCAGAAACTGGGTTCAATTCATATGCTACTGGTTGTTACTATGGTGATGCTGATATTGAAGACAAGACGTCATGGACCCAGTGACGCACTGCACTAAACCTTCTAAGCCACTCAAGTTCTCTTAAAAGGACTTGTTTCATTCTCACGGGGAACCCTACATAATCTATCGACCGCTCATTATGAGTTATGTTGATATTGAAACAGGAGACACCGCTCTAGTCTCCGACTACCAAAAATGCACTTATCGAGTCTAAAGCCACGAGATGCATCATAAGATCTCATAGGAACACGTGTTACTTCTACACTGGTTGTTCAACATTAAGGACACCAGTTGTAAACTTATGAGTCCTACGCAGATCTTAACAATCTGCCAGAACATTTATGAGGGAATTTACAAATGTAATTCCCAGTGATTGAATGGAAATTTCTGCCATGGTCAACGTCAAGCAGCCCTGAAAGCCGGTCACTTCGGTAATTCCTTATGGCTTACGCTTAGTGGTCGTGGCGGTTTCAAACGGTCTACAGTTGTGGAGTGAACTCCAGCGACTCACCTAATTGTTGATTTACTACGGTAGATCTTGTAAGCCATCTGGGGGTTTCCGATTTAGGAACAGCCTTGGTAAGGATTAGAGAGAGTTTTCACACTATGCTGTTAACAATCTCGAAGTTCGAACCTGTAAGTACCGGACGTTTTATTGCTAACTGTCGTATGCAGAAATACCTGGCGGTTGCAGCTGATTGCCGAAAAGATGCCGGTCCATCACCCCATGCTCACACTTCACCATCATCATAATCAAAGAAATCATGATAATTGAAAGGTTCTCAACACTGCTTTCGCAACTCTGATGCTGAAAATCATGATCCAGAAAAGTTTGAGCATGTCGGTTCAAAGAGTACCACATCACATGGAGACATACTGCTAAAAGATGACTTGGAGACATACGTTGGATGATGACATCAAAGAATTACCAAAGATCATCCAAGACAGAAGAACGGTCATCAAAAGTTCACTTGAATCTTCATACAATGAGGATGTCAAGTGCCCTTAAATCTTCATATGTTGGTATGCTTTGATGAATGATGAATTCAAGATCTTCTAACCTTCTTGGTGGATAAGGAAGTATGCTATGCTTGTGATGGATGATGACTCACGATCTCTGAGCTTGCTTCACAGGATCATTACGAGTGTATGTTTACAACATAATAAAAGTTAGTAACATTATGATCATTATGGAAAGGGTGATTAATGTATGATTCTACATGGTTTACTACTGATCTTAATGTATGCAAAGGGTAGAGAGAATGTGTGTTCAAGTGATGATTAAACAAGAATGAGTGGCCTGCTATTTATAGGCAAAATGCCAAAACAGGCCACGGATTTGGCGGACCCAAATTCTGGGGTCCGTCCATTATGCCATTTGGTTCCGCCAGTCTCTGACATGCAATCTTCCAAATATCTTTCCAAATCTAACCAAGATCTTACACAATCCAATTCTTTGCTTGAAAATCTTTCCAAGATATATTCTAAATCTTCAAGATATCCTAAAGATATCCAAATAATGTATGCCATGATTTCATGTTCATATTTCTGTTTTAAGAATAAAAATGTAAATATGTAAATGTATATATGTATGTAACATGTATGTACCATTTATAAGTAACATGTATATATTTATGCTACTAAAGATGTTAAACTAATTATGCTACTATGTCATTAACATCATTTTCATGAGTAAGCACATTTATCTTAGTTAGACACCTAAATAGTACTTATCCTATTAAACTTAGGAAACATGATGTACAAGTAAAAGTACTTGTATATGCAAATTGTAAAATGAGGTTCTAAGTAGAATGATTAACCTTTTAAAATACTTATTGACCTAACCGTATTTTAAACATTCTAAATGATTTGTTAAGGGTTTGATCATAATGTCACATAACAAACATGTACGAACCTGTGTTGTACCATACGAGGACTTGAGAAGTCGAGAGGTGTTGAATGTATGTTGAGACAAAATAAGATTACAAGTAACTTGTACATTTTACGTTATGTATCAAGTTACATGTTTGTCATCAATCAAAACAAACGAGACTGCTTGCACTAACAATCTCCCCCTTTTTGATGATGACAAAATATGTAAACGTGATAGAAAGTAAAATGTAAAAAAGTTACTTGTGTCCGTACTACCTTTAACATTACCTTCTTCGTTTACACTCTTCTCCCTCATTACTTTCTCCGTTTACACCTTTCCCCCCCCCCTTTTGTCGAAACAAAAATGGTGTGTCCTTGGAGTTAACTTCATTTCTCCCCAAAATGGCGAACTTGCATCATCCCTAGTGAAGTTAAGTTGTCTACTCCAATTTCCTATGGTTGTTGCGTCCCTTTGTTTGGTAGCGGATCCATGGATCAAATTTAGATCCTTAACCAACATCAAGGTTAGTGTTGTGCAACATAAAAAAATATGAAAAATGCATGATGAATGAAGTGCATATAGCCAACGATACACGTAGGTAAGCTATGTTGGACTATCTCCTCCTTTTTGTCGAAACACAAAGGTGTGTCGAAGAATGAGAATGATTATGAATTAGTGCATGCTCCCCTTGACTGTAGTTCCCCCTTGATCAATACTCATCGTTGCTAGGGTACCAACGTATATGATGCAAGAAATAAGAAAGCTAGAAAAACAAAGGTTAGTGCAAGTTAGCTCCCCTTTGATCAATACTCCTCGTTGCTAGGGAACCAACGTATATGATGCAAGGATGAAGAATTCTACAAAATAAAGGTTAGTGTAAAACAATATTTGTCCTAGAACGAGTATGTGATATACAACAATGCGTGTATATGATGCATTCTATAAATGCTTGACGGACGCTCCCCCTTGCTCTAGGGCGTCAAGATGAACCTACAAAAAAAATATTAGTATAATAGAAACTATGTCATATACGACCAAGTGTATAGACGATGCAATATGAGTGCTTGATAAATAATCCTCCTGATTTGAGGACGTCACGAAGCACCTAAAAAAGAAGAGAAATAATCGATGCAAACTTCATCCTTAGATGAGTATGCTATATACGATCGAGCGTATATGATGATGAACCTACACTGAAAGGATTAGTGCAATATATTTCATCTCAAAGAAAAATAAGATGTATATATATGATGCAATAAATCAAAGATATAATCACATTCAACTTAAGACAGAGAACCATGATCATTTAGCAAAACATGTTATAAGGTGTAATCTTCTAATAAGAGTTACAATAATAAGAAGAACAAGAATATAATATGATAAAATCCTACAAAATAAAGTCTAGAAGGATGATATGAAATGAAATTGAAATATTAAGGGTTAAAGTGAGTGGTGCTAGTGTTGGTGTTGGTTTACTAGTGGTGATAACTCAATAGATGACTAAAGGTTGATGCAAGTAGGTTTTTTCGCTAATCCATGGTGGTGATGATTAGTGAAAGAGGTAATGGAATGCAATGAATTCAGAAACTCTAATGTACAGCAAATGCTATAAGAGTATTGAAGACGGTTGAGGTTATGACATTATCATCTACCAAAGATGATGTAACTTGCCATAATATATGCTCGAATGGAATTAAGAGAAAGTGAAGAGAATGATCACCTAGGAATAGAAATTCCATATGCAATAATTAGAAATAATAGATACCTATATGAGGATGAAAATGACATCATAAGATGCGAGAGTGTTGGTTAGACCAATGTGTCGAGAATGACGATTTTGATATATCATTTGCACTGACAATGACGTGCTTGATATGTATCAAGAATGAAAAGGATGAGATCCTATGATGGTGTTCTAAACAATGAAGGTGTTCTAGACAATGATATTGTGAAATTAATATTATAAGGAAAATCCTAGACTCGTTTGTTGTGAGAGGGTTGTCTGTTGTAAGTGGCTAAAAACTGACTCAGGTACCCCACGGATTGGGCGGAACCAAATTTTTGGTTCCGTCCATCTTATCGAAGGGTACCGTGGGACCAGAATTGATTTGGTCATGTTTTGTCGTTTTTGATCAAACGAAGGTTCAAGCTAAGGTCTATTTACTTATAACTACTGATTTGGTTTCACTAATCCTAGTCAAAGTCTAAAGATACTTAATGCTTCTCGTTTAAGAGGTTTGTCAAACACATGATGTGTTTTTCACTTGACGAGGTATTGGTGCAAAACTGTGATGTTGTGCTAAGAAGGTTTGAAAAACTTGTAGTTTTGTGAACTGATTTTAACTGAATGGTGTGAACCTACATGTTGGTATTTGAGGATGTAAGAAACATGAGTACATGTTCTTTAATGCGAAAAGACAATTATGTGAATGGATTTCTCTCCCCCTTAATCAGTGGACATTCAACATAATCTGTAATGCATCAAATGAAGAATGAAGGTAAAGTGTTTAGGATGTTGCAGGTTAATGAAAGCGATGAGCTTAGTAATATTTTTGTGGATGTTGGTTAGCTTACAAAGAACTTCATCCTTGAAGTCACGTAGCTCTTCTCTATCAATGTGAGATGATCGCATGACGAGGCATGTGGTTTTATCATTGGAGGTGTATTGTTATAACTAAAAGGTGATGGAGATGTTGTTAGGAAAGCGGAAGCAATAATGCGATTTGGAAAGAGGTCGATTGAAAGATACGCAAACACAAATTTCAAGCCTTTAAAACTTAATCCTATTAGCTTCAAAAGCTATATGCAAGAGAATGGGTCCCATAAGCATATTACTAATCTACGTAGCAATAAAGGGATTACAATTATGCTAAATAGGCATAACGAAATGAAATAACAAATAATTTGTTATCAACCTACAAAACAAAAGTCTTAATGACAAAAGATGAGAATATCATAAGATAACATCTTATATAAACAAATAATCGACTACTAGACAAAAAAAATTACCACATAGCATCAAGACAAATACTCATATTACAAGTGAGCATGACATTGTTTGAGATACTACATTGTGAAGTTGTTTTGATGTTAGGCTTAGTCACTTAAGCATACTTACTCATTGATTAACCTAATGATCTATGTGATTAAGAATAAAAACGACTTCTAAATGTTTATCATACTAAAAGCACTTAGATACATTATAGGTGCACACATGGAAAACAAATAGTGTGACAAAGTCACAAAAGAAGTGAGACGACAGGTTCATGCAAACAATTCTAACATTTTGGAAGCATGCATCATTTAGACTATCCTACGAAAAAGCTCAATGAATGTCAACTAAAGACAAGAGCTATCTAACACCATGTATTAAAAATGACATATCGTGAGTTAACAAGAACCATGTTAATCTTGTGAAATATCATATAACAAGTATCATGCAAATCATGTTAACATCTAGTAGCATGAAACATATATAAGCATGCAGACAAAACCTTTCGAAGGTTTACTCATTTGATTATCAATCAAGTAGTTATCATGATAACATCAAGATACTTAATCATATCAAACAAAAACATGTAATCAACACGTGTATATGAGATGCAAGTGATTCTAATAAACTAAAGAAGGAAAAGTAACATCTATTACTTGTTTGATTAATATTCCTAAGGCGAGGCAAAATATCTTATTTTAATACTTACATTAGGCTAGTATAGGAATAAAGATTTTTCAAGTTGGAGAATGAATATGAGACTATTACTAGCGGTGCTCAATTCAGGCTAAACACGACCATTTTTACGGGTGATTCCACATACCCAATGTCACAACCCGCATTTTCAGGATATTTTCCATATTCACTATTCATCTCGGGAAATTACTATTCATCAGTTACTATTCACCGATCACTATTCACATTTCACTATTCATCATGTTCGGAGTCAATTTGAGATTCTGAGAAGCGTTCAGAAATTTTACTATTCACATGACACTATTCATACCCGGAAGAATTCACTATTCATGGTTATCGTTCATTACTTCGTAAACTGGGTTTACGGGTCTTCAAATACGCGTAACCGGTGAGGTTTAGCGGCGTATTCATACATCATTATTAAGGACCCGTCATATAGACTAGAAGTAGTCTACATATCATCAGTAACATCATCAGTATCCTAGGTCATGCACGGATATGCATTATTTCTATTTACGTATGCTTAATTTGTAATTAACGTTACCACTCAGTTTTTACTACTAATAATATACCCGATACTCCCGACAGTGATCCTAACATATCTTCATATTTATTATAATGATATAAAATTTTATTATTAATTTACCCGGGTGTTTTTAAATCAACTGCTACATTTTCCGGTAAACGCCTATAACAACGTCGGTTTGCGAATTTTCAACTCGATAATTATTCTAACACCCGACTCTTGCAAGGAATAATATTTTACAACTTTTACAACTTCGTCATATTTTATTTCACCTCGTTAACATTTATTTCTAGTTAACTCGGTACCCGATAACACCCAATGTATACACAAATTAACTAAACTCTTATACTAAGTGGACATTTGTCAAGATTTCACCAAATCCTTCCTAATTACCCATGTGTTGCCGCCCCCTACCCCCCCCCCCCCCAAATTAGACTAATACATCCAAAGTGCATTAAATGAATTCCTTGGATTTAATTTACACATCCACTATCTCAAACACATACAACATAACACATTTAGTTAACCAAAGATCAAATCCTCTCCTTGTTCATCACCATATTCGGCTAACCATCAAGAACACACCAAAATCCATTAATTTTTCAAGAACAATGCATAATCATACTCCCTTTACATTCCTAGTTATCAATTTGTGATCAAACTTCAAGATTTCTACTCATTTCTTATCAAATCTCATCCAATCATCAAGTAAGTTTCAAAGTTATGTTTTGATCATTTTTATCCTTTCATTTGATGTATATGTTCATGTATTTACAAGTTTTATTGATCATCCATGCAAGATACTAAAGTTATACATACCACTTTTGAACATAAACTTCCTAAATCACTAGATCCATAAGTTTTCCCCAATGATCTCATGAAATCCACCATGATTGGTGATTTTTAGGACCCATGACACCCTAAGAAGGTGTATGGTAGGATTTGCGAACTTGTGGAGTTGATATGAAGTGATTTGAGTGAGTTTAGAACTTTAAAAATGGGTTTTTAAAAATTATAGATAAGGGTCTGTCCTAAATCGGCAGATCTGGAAATTTCAGTAACTGATGGGTCATTTTGGCCTTCATATTTAGAAAGTACTTTCAAAAACGAAACCGTGGCCGCAAGAATCACTAAAATCCGACTTATAACGAAGAAGTTATGAATTATTTAAGTTACGCGACGAAAACTATATTTTTCAGAAAAACTGTTGCTGATTGCCGAACTTTAAGGGGCAAAACGAGTCGTTAGCCGTGATCTAGATGAGCCGAGCCATTGAAAATATGTTAGTTTATACTTATACGAAACCGTGGATATAAAGAACGTAGAAAACGAGCTTATAACGACCGAGATATACACGTTTAAAGCCCGACAATTCATCACTTATTTTGACAGCCCACTTTTATAAAGTGTTTTAAGTATGAAAACTAGTATTTTTACAAGTCACTAAGTTGATAGCCGATTATCTAATTGATCGAGACATAATTGATCAAAAGTTGAATATAACGATATTTAGATATTGTTACAAGGTTTACAAAAACGTTGAGTTTTATTTCTAACACTTATCGAGCTATATTTCACGGCTAGTTTTACAAGGCCGTTCGGGCATATTTTCAAAAGTTGTAAAAAGAGTTATTTTGCGACGAAAACATTATATTAACCAATATAACACCAAACAAGGATCGTGGAGTACCGTTTCAACATATTTACACGAAAAGTGTTTATTAACTTAACGAGACGTCAAAAATGTATTTTTCGACGATAAACGTTATTTTCCAAAATCATCGAGTGGTATCGATAACATACGTATTTGCATGTGCAGCATCATCTCATTTCTTACATTAGATTCCATCATTCATATTAGGTTGCGGTTAGAGATCGTGCCTCATTTCAGTGTATTCACTTTTGTCATCGTAGCTATCATACCAGGTGAGTTTCATAGCCCCTACTTTCGTACGTTTTGAATAACTGTTTTGGGGGAGAATACATGCTCATTTTCATCCAAATGTATACATGATTTACTTGATTATGCCACTTGTTTCATCAAAGCATTACTTGCTCCACTTATGAATTTGTTATTCATCCGAATGTATTCACTAGTATTGCACTTAATTCTTATTACTCATGGACACAAGCACTTCAAACATTATGCATACTTAACCGAATGAACCGGCTCCACTACTATGTACATACATGACAAAATGAATGGGTCACATAACCGAATGTACGGGTATTATGACCGAATGAACGGGTCACATGACGAATGAACTGGTCACACAACCGAATGAATTGGTCACATCATCGAATGTATTGATCAACCAAATGTACTGTGAATCTTGTGGTCCACATATTACTTTTATTCACCAAACCAAAACTCATTTGGCAGTGGGTTGTAAACACACAGGTTGCAAGTCTTGTTATGGCCAAGGCTTGGGACTGAGTGGATTTACAATGCCTTTGCTGGGAAATCATTATTCAAAGGCATTACATTTTACAAACAACTCTATGAACTCACCAACCTCGTGTTGACGTTTTAGCATGTATTTTCAGGTTTTAGCAAAGGCACGCTACTGGAGGCTTTGGCAGGGCAGGGCATGGTCATAGAAGACTCTGATATTTATACAGGGACCGTTTCAAACCATATTTTAAGGGCCTAATTCCGCATCACTTTTAACAATGTAATATATCATTTTTGGTAAACATGGTTATTCTAAATGATTGAGTTAAAAACCGTTCTTTGCACTTGTGTTGTGATACCAATTGAGTTGCACCCCAGCTACACGTAGTCTTCCGCTGGACCCGAATTTGGGGGTGTGACACCCAACTTCTCTCCTGGAAGCAATTTAACCGTTAGGTTAAATTGAGTTTCTAGTGCAATAGGTTCTCCAATAGTCATTCTTATGTCTGAAAGATAGGAATTCCTATTTTTGCCTATCGAGGTATATAAAGATGATAATTCAATTAAAACTAAGGTGATGAAGATGTCATGTTTTACACGAGAATATGTGTCAACATATTTTAATCTTGTGTTTTGGAATCTAAGGTTTTTGCATGATCTAATGGATGACATCTTATATGTTGAGTTTAAGTATGGGTTATGAAAGTGATTTGATCATCTAAGATCAAGATATGTGTTTGTGTGTGATAATGGAATATGTTGAATTAAGAACGTTCTCAAGAAAGTTTTTTTGGAACAAGAATCTAAGTAAAGTTACAAACTTTAATAGATCTTGTGTATGCTCCAGAGATGTGTAGTTTTAACGTTGGATATGCACAAGGTTTGAACTAGATTATGAGCAAGGTTTGGTTATGATGTACGCTAGAAAGGATATAGATACATATAGTATCTTTCAACAAGTAAGATTATCTCTTGAGATAAAGTTATCATGCTTATGAAAATAAGTATGACAAGATGAGGGAGATAGTTCATAGAACTTGTAGATGTAATGAAATATCTTGTAACACAACCGTTCATGTTGCAAGGAGAGAATGATGTATAGGATATATATTATCCTTTTAACAAGATGAAAACTAAACACATGATTTCTTAGACATAATGTTTTCCGAAACATCATGTTTTCCTAAATAAAGATATTAAGCCTAAGTGTTTGGATAGACCTATCTTAAATAAACTTGGTTTCAATATTGTAATAACTAGATGATGACAAGTGGAACTCACTCGAGTTTCTTATGTATACTCCTCAAGAGTCATTTTTATGAGATTGGATTAGAGATTACATTATAACATAAGTTGTTACAATGTTGATCTAAGGTTTAATGAAACTAATGCAGAGGTCAAATGACAAAGTATTACCAATGACTTGTGGTACTACTTAAACAATGAATGTGAGCATCATGCTCATTTGATGGTGAAGGTTTTAATCCTATGGTTGAGTTTGTTTAACATGCATTTGATTTGGTATGAATGTTTGGACAAAGGGCTTTTTGAGCAATGCACTCAATGGATTCAAATGATGATAAGGATTATGGTGTTGTAGGGGTTTGTTGTGCTATGAAAGTGCTTAGGTTTTCATGGATGTTGAAAACAACAAGGATGGAGACTAATTCTTGTGGTTCATAGGTTAGTACAACTAGTGTGTGATGTGATTTGAAGCTTAGGGCCATATCACAAAGGTGAATGAACAAGTGTACTTAGGTGATAGAATAAGTGTTTTAACATACGTTGTTAAAATACTTGGGTATTGATTCTTTTGGATATGACTTTTAATGACTACAATCGTAAGTCAAATTTACTTGAATATTTCGGATGAAATACTTAAGTTATCAATCCTACTTTGAGATAAGGATAGTAAGACTTGATAATTACATCTATAACCTAAGTGTGAGTTATGACTAGATGTAAATCTTTATCGTCTTGAAGGATGACATGTTAACCATACGTGAATACAAGATAATATCTATAGTCATGAGTTGGGTTTGTAATCTGTGATATCTTTGCACACTGTGAGTCTGGTTTAGTTAGGAAGTTGTCAATTTACAAATCACGTTAATGGATAAGTAAAGGACAGGTGGATGCAGTGAATGTGTGTAATGATCACAAATGCTCAGTGGTCCACGGATTGCAAGGAACCAATTTCAGGGTTCCTTCCTTTATGGAGAAAGGTACCTTGGAGCATTTTTATGAAATTTGAAAGTATGGTTAGAGATGATTATCCTATAGGTGCAAGTGAGATGTCCTAATCCTAATATGAGTAAACATCAGTGAAACGAATCCTAGTGATGAAAGTGAGTGATCTTGAGTGAGGGATTTAAATGAAAATTTAAAAATCTAGCTGTTTGTTCTGGCAGAACCAAATGATAACAAAGGCGGAGCCCAGTTTTTGGTTCCGCGGAATCCGTGGGACTTATTTTGGCGGCACCAAAAGTTTGAACAGACGGATCCCTGTAATTGGTTCCGTTTGATCCGCCAAGTGGAATTTCTTAACAAAGGGCATTTCAAAAGACCCGAAACCCGTTCAATTCCCGAAAATTGTCCTAAAACATATGTAACTACTTAGTTGTGATTGATTAAAAACAAAAACACAGATTCTAAAACACATGGTAACATAAAGATCAAACCGAGGATTTTGAACTTACTAAAATTGGATGTTTAGCCAAACAGTGGCTTAAACACGAAAACTTGATAACATCAAAGTGTTATCGTCCTGCATGACACGGTTAGTTCACATGATCATTCAAAGATAAGTTTCTATCCTATGACAAGACACATACATTAAACGTCATTGTAGAAGCAGATATACCAAACACCTTTTACAAGAATACTATTAGATAATACATTAAGGCAGTGACTCAATTCAACGCTTGAACCATTTGGAGAGATGTTTTGCAAAACAACAATTTACATGACACTTAACTAGTTTTACCTAGTTCTCATTCCCAAGTCAATTATGCATAACATTTGCAAGAAAAGCTATCTAAAACAATTTTTCAACTTATTGCACAAAATCTAGCAAAAGTCCTATTGTGCACAAACAGGAAATTGACAAACAAGCAAATGAATATCATGGCAAGATTGACACTTATGTATTACAAACAAACAAGTGTAATCACAACATTAAACAAGCAAACAACATGTATGCAAATAGCTAGAACAAGTAGTCACATAGCATAGCATAAACGGAAAGATACTTTTCGTCACTTTGTGTTTAAACATGACGATGTACATCAAGCTTGATTAGTTTCTTTTACATATATGAATATCTCCTGTTTTAGTATCATTTCTACTTAAGTGACTTATCAAATCATTTACGAAGGGATTTTTCAACTAAATTAATAGTTATCCCAAACACTCCTTTAAGAATTGTATTTTTCATAAATTTGCTTTAAGCACACAATTTGACATTTAATTCTTTTGAGACATCTTTTCTTTTGATTTTCTAAAGACATCTTCAAGCTTGTATACAAAGTAACATTTAACAACAAAATTTCTAAGTATACTTAGCGAAACATTTTTCATATTATATTCCGCTTCAATGGTAATTTGATACATGGATCGTACTCCATTTTAAAAACCATTTGTTTTGAAAATAAGAGCCACGAGGCTCTGATACCAATTGTGAAAACGTAGAGGGGGTGAATACGTTGCCGTTTTAAAATCTTAAAACTTGTTGTATCAAATTTCCAATTTAGCTTGTTGTAATATGAAAGATGTCATTTGTAGTTTATGACTAACATATACTTAAACAAGTTGTCACACAAGTATCACAACACAAACAAACATATAATGCAAACATAAAAGTAAAGTAGTAAGTAAAAGAAAGCGCAAACCGAACACGATGATTTATAGTGGTTCGGTCACGGAGCTCCTCTCCGCCCTACTCCACTCCCCGAGTACCCAACTCGAGAGTTACTTCACTAGATCAACAAGCTCCTTTCTCGGCGGAGAAAACCTTACAATCGTCGCTTACACTTTTTCTGGTACAAAGCTAAATACCGGGTTCTAGTTCGAGGTAGAACCAACCTGACATCGCTTATACAATTTCCAACACTAAGCTAGATGTCGAATTCTTTTACAAGGGTACAACCACTCCCGATATGTTTTATGGCCCAACATAGAAACCTTGTGTTTTATGGCATAAACACATACACCATCTAATCTAGTTTGATGTTTAGATTGTGATGCAATGATGTTTACAATGATGATCTATGACATAAATGTTTCATGGATATGTATGACTACTTTAAATGAACTTCCATTGTTTGGAAGCCTTCAATGAATGAAGATCACAAGCTCCTTAAACTTGTTGTGATGGATCTTCATATATGCATGAGGAATCTACATGAACTTCTTGAATAAGAAGTCTTCAAACAATGAGGATGTCAAGTGCCCTTGAATCTTCATATGTTGGTATGCTTTGATGAATGATGACTTCAAGATCTTCTAACCTTCTTGGTGGATCAGGAAGTATGCTATGCTTGTGATGGATGATGACTCACGATCTCTGAGCTTGCTTCACAGGATCATTACGAGTGTATGCTTACAACATAATGAAAGTTAGTAACATTATGATCATGATGGAAAGGGTGATTAATGTATGAATCTACATGGTTTACTACTGATCTAAATGTATGTAAAGGGTAGAGAGAATGTATGTTCAAGTGATGATTAAACAAGAATGAGTGGCCTGCTATTTATAGGCAAAATGCCAAAACAGGCCACGGATTTGGCGGACCCAAATTCTGGGGTCCTTCCATTATGCCATTTGGTTTCGCCAGTCTCTGACAGGCAATCTTCCAAGTATCTTTCCAAATCTAACAAAGATCTTACACAATCCAATTCTTTGCTTGAAAATCTTTTCAAGATATATTCTAAATCTTCAAGATATCCTAAAGATATCCAAATGATGTATGCCATGATGTCATGTTCATATTTCTATTTTAAGAATAAAAATGTAAACATGTAAATGTATATATGTATGTAACATGTATGTACCATTTATAAGTAACATGTATATACTTATGCTACTAAAAATGTTAAACTACTTATGTTACTATGTCATTAACATCATTTTCATGAGTAAGCACATTTGTCTTAGTTAGACACCTAAATAGTACTTATCCTATTAAACTTAGGAAACATGATGTACAAGTAAAAGTACTTGTATATGCAAAGTGTAAAATGAGGTTCTAAGTAGAATGATTAACCTTTTTAAAATACTTAATGACCTAACCGTATTTTAAACATTCTAAATGGTTTGTTAAGGGTTTGATCATAATGCCACATAACAAACATGTACGAACCTGTGTTGTACCATACGAGGACTTGAGAAGTCGAGAGGTGTTGAATGTATGTTGAGACAAAATAAGATTACAAGTAACTTGTACATTTTACGTTATGTATCAAGTTACATGTTTGTCATCAATCAAAACAAACGAGATTGCTTGCACTAACACAACACTTAAATAAATACATCACCAAGATATTCGTAACATACAAACGTTCAAAAACTTATAAAATAGGTTCGGGTTTAATTTTTGGGAGCATTTATGAAGGATTTATAGTTGCCACAATAAGTTTTTCGAACGTTTGGTTTCTTTTCATATGTTTTACATGACTATTGTTTGACATGGAACGGGCCAAATAGGTGTTTTGATAAGTTATTGAATTCAAAAATATGACTACTCAATTTTCGGGATTTTTTTCGGTACTTCCCGCTTTGGTACCGGTACCGTATTAGTGGTACCGATTTTTTTTTTTGCCTCAATTCATGGTACCGGTACCGTACCGTGTATTGGAAGTCGATACCGTTTCGGTACGGTTCCGGTTTACCGGGATTCGGGTCCAAATGCTCATCCCTAGGTGCAAGCATATTCCGATATGCTACCTTTTTTGCACTATTTTAGTGTAAACTTTTGATGTGAACATTGGAGATGCTCTTAGATAGTAAGTTTTACGACAAGCTACAATCACCAGTCACAGCTACTTATCGAACCAACAATTTGAAATTGCACTCACATATAGACCTTAGTTCCTTGAATGAAACATATTCAAAGTTTAAAGAATCAAAATCAAAATGTTTAACGTAGCTACAAATAAAATCTAACATTCCAGTCTCGCATCCAAATATATCAAAAGCTAGCAAAAGATTTTTCACATATGTTCCAAACTTGAAACTCGTATCCAGGTATCTCAAAAGCTGGCAAAGAATTTTCACATATGTCCCAAACTTGATACTCACCTTCAAATGTGTTTCTCATTGAAGAATTTTCACATTGTTGAAACCTGATAAAAAGGAAGTGGAATAAATGTTCAAAAAGAGTCTCAAGGAACAATGGCAAGTAGGTTGTGTCATCTTAAAAATCTACGTAGTATTTCTAAAAATTATAAAGGCAATGCGGCATACAGGCATAGTCATTTGCAAAGTAGTCCAAATCAATTCATAAAGGAAAATATCAAGTGACTGATTTGTATAATAATAATAATGAATTATTAGCTAACCATATCAAGTTATCAACGTATAATACAAGAAAAAAAATTTAGAGAATTTACCTGTTCTAGAAAAAGAAAAAATAGAGAATGGAGACAAATATAATTAATTCTTATTGATATGTTTTACTGCATAAGGTGCTTTTATTTACATGGCCAATATCATAGATACACATTTAAACGTGAGTATCAAGTTTAGAACACATGTGAAAATCATTTTCTAGCTTTTTAGATATCTGGACGTGAATATCAAGTTTAGAACATATGTGATTTTTTATTTTTTTATTTTTTCTTCCTACAGCTTTAGTGATACTGTCAATCTTCAAGGATGTTTTTTGCACACATGTAAATGAAAGAGGATCGAGAATGAGAGTAATTAGGGTTTGAATTATTAAGTGAAAGGGTAAAGTAAGTGTAAGGAAAGAAGTCAAAGGGTTAGTGAGGTTGGGAGTAGGGGTGTTATCGGGTCGGGTTATAGGGTCTTATCGGGTCGGGTGAGTCGGGTTTTGATTTTTTTAAAAACTCACCCGCAACCCGACCCGATAAGGAATCGGGTTATCGGGTTCGGGTGGTAATCGGGTCGGGTTATGTCGGGTCGGGTGATTCGGGTTATCGGGTTGCATGCTATTAAAGGGAATTTTTGTAATATGTACTGACGTACTGTGATTTATATTGTAAAATTTTCAAAAGTGAAGAAGAACTACACAAACAACTTCCACATTCATAATAATTCAATGAGAAATATATAGTGTTTTAACTATATGATTTATTTGAACCGAACATTTTTATGTTTTTGTGGACGAGTTTGCTTGGCCCAATAAATTAAACATTATTGGATTAGCTATTTCTTAATGGGCTGGCAAGTATAAAAAACAAGTTTGCTTGACCCATTTTGATCATAGCTTTAATGCCAAATACATAGAAAAATGCCAGGAGACCAGAAACGCAGAAATACAGGTTTACACTTCACAGTCGGGTCTTATCGGGTTGACCCGATAACCCGATAACATTTTTTATTTAATCCGAACCCGACCCGATAACACTATCGGGTTATCGGGTTCGGGTGAAAACAACCCTACTAGATTTTTTGACCCGATTAGACCCGACCCAATTAGCCTTATCGGGTTCGGGTTCGGGTTCGGGTTCTGGTCGGGTCAACCCGACCCTACTGACACCCCTAGTTGGGAGGGATATTTAATTAATACAGATGAGATATAAAAGGACATAAATACCCTCGTGTGATAAGCACGTGGTATGACTAACGGAAGGCTACTAACATCGGTTGGGCCTAGGGACTAATCATGCAGGCCAAAGTTCAAAATAAGGACATTCGCTACACTTTTGAAAGAATTGGGACCAAACATGCAATTTGACCAAACCAGAGAGACCAAAAATGCAATTTACACTAAAATAAAAATTCGTTTAAGTTTAAATGGTTGTAAATGTTCTTTTTAACGTGTTTACATTTATGTTCCATTTGTTCATAAGATTTTATCTTCCTTTCTACCTGCATACACAATTATGTGACTTTTGATAACTTTACTAAACCAATCAAAAACTCCACGTTTGGTCTATGTTGGTCTATGTTCTTTTAACAAATTTGTGTTACGTGGGTTAAAATTAATAAGTTGCACGGCTTTCAAATTTTAGAATTCATTCTACTGTAAATAGTAAAAATAACGTGCAATAAAGATAATACACGGTTAACTGCATATAACGGTTACGGTTTATAATAACGTCAGTTTGTATGTGCGTGTAGTTTACTACTTTGCTCTAATTTTTCATATTATGAATATGAAGTAAGTGTGAGTTAAAAAGTTTGTAGATTAAAATGTTATTAAATATTTAAATAATTAATAGGTTTCGTTAACTTTTATAAGTACTGTATTTTGGTAAAATAACATTACTCTTTGTAATATTTTAAGTACATATGTAAGTATTTCAAGTGTTTTTTTTTTTTTTCAATAAAGTTTTTCAAATTTCTCCAGAAAAAGCTTAGGGGCTGTTTGGTTTGTTGGTAGGAATCACAATGGATATCGGACTTGGTATGTGGTAGAATGACAATGGATATGAAAAAGTGTATCATTACGATTGTTTATGTTTGGATGACAAAATATGGTATGAAAAAGTGTATAGATATTTGAATTTTGTAGTTGAAAAAAGAAGGGCCCACGGAATGGATTTCATAGATACCAAATTAGTGAGTAATGGATCTATGACTATGATATACATATTTAATTCTCGGGCCCACTAAACAAACACCTTTAATCGGAATGAAATCCATAGACCCATTCCGATAGGGCCATAAGAAACGCACCCTTAATCTTTCTTTGGTAATTTTATAAAAATAAATAATTAAACCTGATAAAAAAAAAAGATTTAGAATATAAATTACAAAATCATTTTCTTTATTTTTGTCGACGCCTAAAATAAACTAGCAATACAGACATGGGCTCACTTTTAGATGGTTTACTACCCTTCAAGATGTTTAATTGGGCTAAGACCTAACAACTTAACATAGTCACATGGATCATATTACCCGAATTGGGCCATTGAGAAGCTCCATTTCTTTATAAATTTCAATTTACTATTTTACAACAAAACAACTTATTGGCTTCAAATTTTTATCAATCGAACACTTCTAAGTTAGACTTTATTGATTAACTGTGTAATAATTGTAATTTTCTAAAAGTGTACTAATATACATAACAGAAAGCTATTAAGATATGGAGGGAGTAAGTGTTATATTCAACGAAACAACCAACAACTTTAACAGATTAAAAGAAGCAATCTCGATTCTAACAAGGAGCAGAGCGACGGTTGCATCTAAATCCATAGCTCCATTCGCATTTTCCATGTGATTTTATTTGTTGGTACTTGATAATTTTGAGGAGCTCTTAAGGAGAACACAATAGTAGCTGGTGACCTGGTGTTGTTATCGTTTTACTTGTATTAATTTCAGGTGTGAAATTTGTCTAACTACGTAGCCTCTACAATCAAACCAAACAACGAGGTTGGTTTGTACTATTATTAATAAAATATACACATAATAATGCAAACAAAAAAGAGTTGACTCGTTATGCCAACCATATTTTTGTATAATACATCACGTTTGACATAATTAATCTAATCATATACCATTTCACTGATTGAGAAAACCATAGACATAATTATATTCGAGAGGTGATTAGTATTCACATTGTCATGGGCGGAACTATTCATTGGTCAGGGGTAGCGAACTTTTACCCGGCAGTGGAATTTTTAATTTTTTTTACGTTTTTCGTACTATCTTTCGTATTTCGCTACCCCTGAAACAAATTTTCGCTACCCCTAAACAAATTTTCGTACTATCTTTCGTATTTCGCTAGCCCACTAAATGTTTAAAAATAAACAACAAAACTTAAAAAAAAAAAAAAAAAAAAAAAAAAAAAAAAAAAAAAAAACATACAAAAACTGGTAGAGACCAAATTAAACTCAAATTGATGTAGTGGGCTTGGGCCTTATTATAAAAACTCAAATTGATGTAGTGGGCTTGGGCCAAATTAAACTCTTGTTCCATTGCACCTAAATAACTAATCCTAATATCCTATCACTCTATCAATAAAGTCAAGTTAAAAGACCAAAAAAAAAAAAAAAAAAAAAAAAAAAAAAAAAAAAAAAAAAAAAAAAAACTGCGCCCCTTTCTGCCTTAAAAAAAAATAGTAATTGTCATCTGCTTCTGCCATTCGCTAGTTCGCCACTTCGCCCCTTCGGCCCTTCCTGGCTTCTTGCTCTTGCCTTAGGTAATTTCATTTTTCAAGTCTATTTCAATAATTTCATAATACTGTATTAGGGTTAGTTTTTCCATTTTGGTTCAATTTTATATGTAATTGTGAATTTGTGATTTCTGATTAGATTGAAAAGATTGAGTTTCGAGATAGTTAGGTTCAGATTGTTACTTTGTTAGACTGCTTAGGTAGTTAGGTTTATTATACCCTTGAAAAAATAGTCAATCTTTTACTAGATTTTTATCATATGTTTTTGTTCAATTTCATATGTTAATTCTAAGTGCAATTTGTAATCTTTTTGTATTAGGGACTTCAGACTTGATTTTTGATAGTTGAAACATGAAAAAACAAGTGCATATTGGCAATTTCTTTAAAAGAAAATTTCAAGAGGATGATGTTGGTTCTAATAATGTTGATGATATTGGTTCAACTCCTTCGGGTTCAATTCCTTCGGTTTCAACTCCTTCGGTTTCAATTCCTTCGGGTTCAATTCCTTCGGGTTCAATTCCTTCGGTTTCAATTCCTTCGGGTTCCATTCCTTCGGGTTCGATTCCAAATGGATTTGATTTGAATGATCTACCTTCGGACCCTTTTGATAGACCACCGATTGCTAGTTATCATCCTAATCAAGTGGATGTTATAAGAAGACACTGTCTTGTTAAAAAAGTTTTTCAACCACGAAATCATAAATTTCAAACCAAAATGTATGGTAAAGATAAGAGACGTTTTGTTGTACAATGGTTTGATACATACCCGTGGTTAGAGTATAGTGTTAAAACAGACAAAGCCTATTGCTTATATTGTTATTTATTTAAAGAAAAAGTTGGCAATCAAGGAGGAAGAGATTTTTTTCAAGTGAAGGCTTTTGTAATTGGAGTAAATCAAATGCCTTAAAAGATCATGTTGGGTCAGTTAATAGTCATCATAATAAGGCGATGAAAAAATGTGAGGATCTCTTGAAACAAAAGCAATCCATTAATGTGAAGCTAAAGTTGATAAGTGAACAAGAAAAGGTTGCAAATCGGTACAGATTATTAGGATCTGTTGTTAGCGCTAGACACTGCCTAGAGAATAGATTACCATTTAGAGGTCATGATGAATCGGAGAGTTCTCGTTCTAAGGGGTGTTCTCTATCAAATTTAAATTTGGTTAGTGAGATGAACCCGGAGATTGGTAAGTATACATTGGGGAATGCAAAGAAGAATAATAAGTTGACGTCTCCACTAATACAAAAGGAGATTATTGATTGCTTTGCGAAAGAGGTAAGTAAAAGGATTTGTGATGAACTTAAAGATAATGTGTTTGGTTTGTTAGTGGATGAGTCTAGTGATGTATCTTTAAAGGAAGAAATGGCTGTTGTTTTAAGATATGTTGACAAACTCGGAGTTGTTAAAGAGAGTTTTATTGGAATTGCTCATGTGAAAGATACATCTTCTTCTACTCTAAAACAAGCCATTGTTTCTATGTTAGCAAATAACCAGCTGAGCATATCACAAGTAAGTATTAAGTTTGTATCTTAAATCTTTCAACTATGTTAAAGTCTATTGCTTATGTTGTTAATTGTTTATTATTATTTTAAACAGGTTAGGGGTCAAGGTTATGACGGTGCAAGCAATATGCGAGGAGAGTTTAATGGCTTAAAAGCTATGATTGTGGCGGTTGCAAAAAAGCATGATGGTGTTAAAGATTTTTATGAATACCTCAACATGGTTGTTAATACGGTTTCCGCTTCTTGCAAACGAAAAGATATGATACGTGAGGCAAAAAGAAAGAGAGTGGAAGAAGGAATTATTTCAGGTGAAATTAAGACCGGAAAAGGATTAAACCAAGAGAGTTCCCTAAGGCGAGCCGGTGATACAAGATGGGGATCTCATCATGCAACAATCATAAGTGTGCTTAAATTATATCCGGAAGTTGTCGACGTCCTTTGTTATGTTAAAGAGGAAGGAGATAGCATTCAACAACGAACTAGTGCAAAAGGTATTCTATCCTATTTTCAAAAATTTGAGTTCGTTTTTTATGCACACTTGAGGGAAGAAATTTTAGGCCACACAAATTGTCTCTCAAAACATCTTCAAAAAAAGAGACAAGACTTGTTGGAATCGAGTAAGTTGATTCAAGCAACAAAACAAGCATTGAATGATTTAAGACAAAATGGGTTTGATGACATGTTGAAAAAAGTGACTTCTTTTTTGTGAAAAAAATGGTATTACGGTGTTGGATATGATGGGAAGTTATGGTAACCCAAGGAGCCGGAAGAATGTCATTACTAATCGACATCATTTTGAGGTTGAGGTTTTTAATACGGTTTTAGATATGCAAATTCAAGAATTTGGGAACCGGTTCAATGTGGTATCAACTACATTGGTAGAAAATATGTCGGGTTTAAATCCTTGTAATGGGTTTTCTAAGTTTGACATATCTAAGATAGTAGCCTTTTCTGAGATGTATCCGGTTGATTTTAATATGAACGATAGCGGGTGTATTTTGGGTGAGCTTAAAATCTTTTATCACTCGGTAAAGGAAGATGATAGATTTCTGAATTTGGATGGGATTTGTCACCTAGCTCAAGTAATGGTGGAAACCGGAAAAAATCTCTCATTTCCTTTATTTTATCGGATTTTGAAGCTTGCATTGGTTTTACCGGTTTCAACCGCAACTGTTGAAAGATGTTTTTCTAAAATGAAGCTTATTAAAACGGATTTGCGGAATCGAATGGGGGACGAATATTTGAACAATGCTATGGTATGTGCTGTTGAAGGAGAGACATTTGACGAAGTAACGAATGAAGATGTAATGGTTCGTTTTCTAGCTATGAAAGACCGAAGAGGAGAGTTCTGAGATCTATTAGGTATTTGTTTAACTTATTTTATTATTGCGTTTTTTTAATTAATTAAATGTACGGTTAAAAAAAATTATGGTTAACTTTTTTTTTCGCTACCCCTGAAATTAGTTCCTGGTTCCGCCACTGCACATTGCTTTGCAATTTTATATGCACTATTAAACCGTCAATCATGAGTATCTTATTTGATAAAACTAAAACTTAATCAACACAACAATATACCTAGCTACTTGGAAAATAAACTTCAAGTGAACATTATATATATGTGTGTGATACTACATAGGCTAGCAGTAGTAGTGACCAACATCATCACTGTCAGCGTCATGTCAGCTTATCTCTTGGCAACCAACATTACTACCAAAATGGTGTAATAACATAACCAATTACCACCAAAACATACCTCACTTAAATACAAATATACCCTACAAAAACAAAAGTCACACACACAAACACAACTTACACAACTCGTTGTCTGAACGACCGAGTTCTGTCAAAACAGCATGTAAAACGCGTCATAAGGGGTGAGGGTAATAAGGAAAGACGTGTCTTCGGAGTGCCACATAGGCATAGCACGCGTCTTCAACTTCTTATTACTAGTAGTCTAATGAAAGTTCACAAGTACTAGTCCCGATAGATGCAAATTTCTTGTGGTTACTCACTCTAGTCATATAATCCACGATCGTTAAAATTTTGTGAAGTTTACGGTTTACGCATCATGTCACTAATTAAAATTGACTCGGGTGGGGTTTCTCTCGTAACAAAAAAAATAGTTAGTAGGAACCTAAGAGAATTGGAGCTAACAGAAATTGTAGTGCTTTATCGATTGAATGTATGAGAAGTAGAACTACTTCCATTGTCACCGAGCTGAAAGATTGAATCGACAAGTCACTCGAAACAGGTTTACAACAATGAATTAGCTGGTTCACCACATCTTACATGATAAGATCTTCCCCGTTTCAAGTTCCATTCGCAAGATCAAATTACATTTTAAAAACTGGTAAATCGAGATATAAAAACAAATACTCCGTACATAATTATTTTAAACAGAACTAATGATTTATGACATGAATAAAATAGTACATAGAAAAACATTATTTCCATGTCATGTGTTGGAAAATTGTCCACCAGAAACTAGATGACGTTAAAAAATTAAACGACAAGAAATAAATATATTAATGACAGTTGAAGCCGATGCACAAGCATCGCTGAACACCTTTGGGAACATTTTATATGTTAGTTGTTTTATTCATCCAATAGATTCAACTTACTAATTATTTATAGATTTCAAAACTCTAGTTCTATAATTAGTTAGATTTCTTCTTCTCTTAGAATAATGCGTTTAGGTTATATATGGTTGGCATTGATTTGCATGGTGACTACTAATTTATCACCAGTTTGTTGTATTCAAAATACAAGATTTTCTATTTTTATCACATACATTGAGAGGTCAATTCATATTTTAGAAAAATGAAAAAAAGAAGAAGAAGAAGAAGAAGAAACAAATTCAAAAACTACAGTCAACAATGTTCTATATTCACATCAATGTCACACATTTTACTCTGATAAATATCGATATAATATAAGGCTTGTTCATTATTATCGATTTCTCTTGTTTCACTAGTGTTGTAGGCATTAACATAGTTCGACAATGAACCCATTGCAGTGAGCATTTTAGGGGCAAGAATGAACAGATGATATAAGGTATTAAGAAAAAGCATAATAGTAAGTATTGTAACTAGGTAACGTGATTAGACAATGGACCTATTACAATGACCAATCTTAGCAAGAGTAGATGAACGGAAATCAGAAGTAGCGAGATTTATAAATCCAAGTAGATTAATTGACTATATCATTATCCATCATTATATGTAACTTGGAAAAAGTAACATTTAACAATTTTAGCCCCCAAAGGCATACACAACCAACAAACATAAAAACGTATATATTTGTGTCCATTTATACTTTCTTTCCGGTTTGAGCTACATTGCCATATATTTTGGCACTCCATAAAATATGAGTATTCACTTTTTGTATTTGCTAAAGACAGCCCTTAAAAGTGTCGTTAATATGAAATTTTTTACTTTCTTTCCGGTTTGAGCTACATTCCCATTTTCTTGCTCGATATTTTTTGAATGAATCATGTGTTAGGAAAATAATTATAGGAGTAAATTGCAAAAATCATCCTTGTGGTTTGGCTAAATTACATGTTTCGTCCTTGTGGTTTATTAAGTGCAAAGATTGTCCTTATTTTGCACTGTTACATGCACTTTTGGTCCTCTATCATTGCAAAAATCATCCTTGTGGTTTGCCAAATTTCACTGTTGAAGGACCAAAAGTGCACGTAACAGTACAAAATAAGGACGATCTTTGCACTTATTGAACCATAAGGATGAAACGTGCAATTTGGCCAAACCACAAGGACGATTTTTGCAATTTACTCTAATTATAGGGATTTCCTGTGGGGACATTGGAGTAAAAAAGATTCGGTGTGTATAGTAGGGGTGAGCACAAAAACCGAAAAAACCGAATCGAAACCAAAAAAACCGAAAAAGTCGAACCGAAAAAACCGCCCCATTTGATAAACCGATGGTGGTGGTTTTGAATTTTATAAAAACCGAATGTTTGGGGCGGTTTTTGGTTTCATAAGAAAAACCGAACCGAGAAAACCGCCCCGCCCTACCTTTAAATATATTTTTATATACTTTTATCTATATAAGAGATTTGCTATTTAATTTTAAAGATTTGAGTATACAACTTTATCTATTAAAAAAAGTAAAAGTGTTGTTTATTATCTATACTTTCAAATTTGTTATATTTTTATATTATATATATATATATATATATATAAAATATATATATATATATATATATATATATTATATCTTTATTTTCGAGCAATAGTTTTTTTGGATGTTTTTGCGAGCGAAAAATGCAAAGCCGCAAAGAAATGCATTTTATATTTTAGATTCATATTTGTTTAAATATTTTTGTTTGAAAACTAGGAATCGTAAACTTTATATAAGATCAAAACTTGCTTGTTTTCAGGTAAGAAAAAACCGAATAAAAACCGAAACCGAACCGATTCAATGTCAAAAACTGAAAAACCGAAACCAAAAAAACCGACACCAAACGGTTTGTAGTTTTCAAAAACCGAAATATACGGTTCGATTTTTGGTTTTACCATAAAACCGCCCCACCCCGCCCCATGCTCACCCCTACTGTATAGGCCGTAGGGTGATAAAAATGGGAATTGGTTGATGTGACAGCAGATTTTGTCCGTTTGTCGACCCATCAAAACACCGAGAATATTGCTCTCATGCTCCTCTCTTCTTTTTTCTTCTTCGAATAATTCAATTTTTAGTTTTTAAATAAACTTCATTATTGAATAAATAAAACATCCTACACTATATAATAGCCTAACATGACAGCGACACATAAACGTAACAATGCCACCTAATTGTCATGTCATTGCCAAGTCATTGCCACCTCATTGCCTACATGGCACACACTATCCATGCACTAAAATCCGGGAATTTAAAAAATGTTCATTCATGGGACTCGAACCCATGACCTTTGCAGAAGGAGACAAGCGTGCCTACTAGTGGATCACATAAGGATTTTTGTTTAAAGCTTTCAAAAAAAAACTACATGCGTAAAATTAAATGCACTAATAACACTCCCATATTCCTGTAAAATTGAAACCGAATCACATTCATTAATCCACCCTACAACCAAGGGATATCGGTTGCAATTTGAATATATGTTACAAACACTTCAATGGTCTCCTAGAATCAAGGGATTTCTATGAGATAATAAGGGAAACAATTAAGGTATTCTTATTCAAAATTTCAAGATTTTAAAAATTTATCCCAAATTAATTTCAATGTCAGTTTTAATGAGAAACCCTAATCCTGCGCTATATATTAGCTCTATTGTGTTTTTCTATTTTCACAAATCATATTCATATCGTTTGTATCAAAGTTACTAATCATGAGTAAGAATTCTCATTCCAGGTTTGCAAATAAGGGCAAGTCTCCAAGCAGCAGTTCCTTCAAATCTCCTGGTATTCATTTAGTTATCCAAACGATTTCAATAATTTTTTTCATTCCTGTATTCATTATTTAATAAATTGTTGTATACATATTTGTGAATTCAAACCATTTGAATGCATAAACACTATATGTTTGAATATGAATACTGTATACTTATTTGTCTTTGTTTTTCAAAACATTAATTGTAGTGATGTAGAAAACCATTGATACATTAGTTTATGACTTTTAAAATGTATGAAACAATTATAGTTTTACATCCTCTAATTCAAGTTTTTCTGCTTACATTATCTTTTTTCATCTTTACAGTTAATGTAGCTGATTTGAAAATCACTAAACTTGAAGATGTGGACCACATGATCGATGACATTGCTGTCAAAGCGCGATGCATATCGCTATGGCATTCCCACAAAAAAGACGATGAAAAAAACCCGTACAGTCTTGATTGTGTTTTACAAGATGAAGAGGTATGGTATATATAATTGGTTTATTTGTTTATTTAATCAAGTTGATGATAAATGTATATTCTGTTAAACTAAATCAACTTTTATTTTAATAACAGGGTACCAGGATTGAGGTGTACATAAAAAGGGAATTCAAGTATGCATTCGAGCCACTTTTAGTTGAGGGCCAGTGCTACGTTATCTCTAATTTTGCGGTTGCAGAAAATGGTGGCACATTGCCATTGTTGCCTCACAAATGGAAGATCGTCTTTTACCGCAACACAAATCTGACACGGATTGACCCGTTCAATGAAGACCTTCATGGTTTCCAGTTTGAACCATTCAATTCACTTCTTGATGAGAACAACAAATATGAATCTTCTGATTATGTTGGTATGTATGTTTATTATTTTGTTTACTTTTCATTAACATTAAATACATTTGCAGTAATTAGGGAAACCTTGAATGATAATGCTTACTCATGATTAGTAAATTTGATACAAATGATACGAATATGATTTGTGATATTTGAAAAATAACGATAGACCAAATGTACAAAATGATGAAAAATTTCGAGTACTTTTTATGAAACAGTAAATACATTTGCACTATTTGTATAACATATGTTATAAATCTCAATAACAGACGTGGTTGGTACTGTTGTTGCCATTGGGGATATTGTCCCTGTCAATTCGAAATGGGCAAAAAGACTCGCAGGGATGTTTTGCTTGAAGATGCTCAGTAAGACGTCATTTTTTTACAATTATATTTCATTTATCATAAAATATTCATCGACATTTACACAATCTCATTTTATGTATTTGTAGGTCTCTCAGAATTAAACTCACTTTTTGGGACAATTGGGCAAGCATGTGGAACGACTATACACAGAAGCGTGATACATTAGGATGTCTCATTATCATACTTCAACTTGGTAAAGTCAAATACTGGGATGGTAAGTATAGTTTTTGACACATTCTATAAATCATTATGTGTATCATCAACATCTCTTACTAAACCAATTTGAAATTATAATATCCTGTTCTTTTTAACCATATAGATACTCCTGCGGTTCATAATGCACTTTTCGGCACGAAAATATTCATGAACTCTGCTATGCCAGAAATTGTCAACTTCAGGAAAAGGTAATTTTGTATACAAATTGATGTTATTAACACGAGGATTTCAATTATTTTATAATTGTCGGATAAATAGCACACAATCTATATTTGTTTCAGTTTACAGGAACGTGAGGATTTCAATGAAACGGACTTTAAGATACAGTTATACACTCCACCCAAAAAGATTGAAAGCCCAGCGGAGTTCATGTCTGGCTGCGTTAAGCAAATGGTGGGAACGATCCGTGATACACAACCTGTACGTAATTATTTCATTATTCTTTGTACATCATACATTTTATTCACATATTTTCCATCAACATTGCCTTGAAATAATTCAACGACTACCACAAAATAATATTACACTAACCATGCTCATTTGTTTTTTTGAAAGGATTCTCAATGTGTGGTTTATGCTACTATACATAAAATTATGCAAGATGAAGGTTGGGCTTACACGGCATGTAAAACGTGCAACAAGCGCGTTGAAATCATACCTGCTAAGGCTCATGGCCCATCAAGAAACCGCAAGCCAACATTCCATTGTGAGAGTCATGGGACGGTTAATGCGGCACCAGTGTATGATTTTTGTACATTCATTAGGACGATTTGATATAAATATATTGTCAGATTTAAAATTACTTATGCTGCGATTTTGTGGTATTTAAACAGGTTCAAGTTAATTCTTCGTTTCGCTGACGAAACAGGATCTGCATCCGCTGTGTTCTTTAACACCACTGTTTTCAAATTGTGCGGGAAGACTGCTTGGGAGATAATGGAAAAGAAAGGAATGAATCCGGATGATTATTTCCCGGACGACTTGGATGTGATTGTTGGGAAAAAGGCACTGTTAAAGATATACTATTCGGAATATAACCATAATAGAAACAGTCACAAGTATAGGTGTGACGCTGTGTGTCAAGATCCTGATGTTATATCGTACTTCCAGAATGGCTTTATAGAATCCGATGTACGTAAGCATAAAATTATAACTTTTAATTTATTTGCATAATCTTATGTATAACTAACAAATATCATACTTATACGTCATTGTAGGAACAATCTGACCAGTTTAAGACACCTATTATGCTTCTTAAACCACCAAGGCCTCCGAAATCAACATACCAGGGTGTCACAAAGACATTGGATCTCGATACTCCACCTATGAAAAATAACGAAACATCAAGCAATGTTGATGGCAATATTAAGCAGTCTCCTGGCAGTTCTGATGGTTCAAGCGAGAAAAAACGTGAGCGTGTTGAATACATTGACCTTGATGATTATCCCAGTGATGTAGAGGATGCAGAGCCTAATCCACCAAAAAAACCAATGGTTCAAGTGAAGATCGAGAAGGATCCTTGAGCAACGCAACACGTGTCCTGAGGAATGTTTATACTTCCTTTCTCTACATTCAATAAATTTTGCTATGGCATAAACAATTTCTATGTTTCGTTTATCTTTGTTTTGGTTGTTTCATAAAGGTTTATTACCTTAGACAATTTCTGAATTTGGTTTTGGATATGGTTAGTTTGTTTCACCACATGCTGATGGTGTGTTTTGAACATGGTTTGGAATTTTATTTATCTTTTGAATGGTTAATTTCTAATTTTATATTGTGTAGTATGTTTTAATTGTTTTATATACTTTGAATACATGTAAAAGTACAAAAGTACAAAACCATTCCGTAAACTAAAATGCCTTGACCATTTCACACAAGGAATTCCCCGGTTCAATACGGATCATCGAAGGCATATTAATCTAATTTTCATACACTAAAAGTACAAAACCATTCCCTAAACCAAAATGTTCCAGGTAATTGAATATTAATCACCACACATGAATAGATTCAAACAAACATTCATTTGCATAAGTAAGCATTCAGTTACTTAACATAACATAATATATATAAGTTATAATCGTCTAATCACAACCGTACATACACAAACAAAATGTTTAACAATTCACACAGCAAATCCTTATTTACATACTAAACACACCCATTAAACACATATAGGAAACTAACCTGGACCTTTATAATATCAAATCAGTTACATTACCAAAAGTCATGTTTGTTGCAACATCCGATTTTATTAACACATATGGATTCAAACAAACATTCCGTTGCATAAGCAAGCATTCAGTTACCTAACATAACATAATATATATAAGTTATAATCGTTGATGCGTGGTTTTGCGACCTTACAACAGGTTTTACCTCTCGTGGGATCTCAAGAGGCTTGCAATCCCCACCAGGCAGTGTACCTGACCGATGTAGTATAGTGTAGTGGCAAGTACCGGGGGATTGATCGTTCTCTAGGGGAATAGTGTCGTTAGGATTGAAAAACTACTCTAATAGGTCTAAAGGTGAGGGAAGATTCTTTTTGTATTTTTATATTTTTATTAAAAGCAAGTAAAATCTTGGGTTTGAAGGAGTGGGCGGAATTAGTTGCTAGTCAACTAACCCAAATAACTACAATTGCAAATAAAATAAAATAACTGAAAATAAAAAGGTTGTGGAACTTATATGGAGAGAAATGTGTTTACTTAGATTTCCTTACTCCCTAACTATCTTTTACCGGTTGATTAGTGTGTATTAATTGCGTGGATGACGGGTGTATTCCTTAATACCAATCGTGGGGTGGCGTACGTACTTCCCCAACTCTACAAGCTCCTACTTCACTCCTATGTCGAGCCGGCTAAGAAGCTCCTAACATGGGATCATTAGAATTCGCTCATGCATTAAATACAACCATAATAACCTTAGTACGCATTGGTTCATGTTTCTTAAGACGTTCAAGCAAGTTACCGTATACGAGGTTAGCCAGTTTTCTTAAGCCTAACATCGATAAACAATCATCCAATACAATTAATAACACACCAACAACCAATAATCAATAGTTAGGTTTCATTAGATCTAAGCAAACACAAGATAAATCTAGCCTAGCATGTTAAATAAAAGACAAGAACAAGATATAATCAAACAACACATAGACATATTGAATGATTAATTGATTACTTATCTTCAATTGAACATGGGAGATCCAAGGGTATGAAACCCTTAAAAATGGCAGAAAAATCGTCTTAGGGTTTCTCCTCACAAAGTTGCACACTAATGACTAAAAATTATGAAAATATATATATAGGAAAACAGATCTGACGGCGTCACGTTATAGAGCTGACGCCGTCACCTCGCCGCGGTTAGGGTTTCTTGATGGCCTTCTTGACGCCGTCCCCTTTTAATCTTCCAAAATCCTCTCTGGCTTATCAAGGGTTGACGGCGTCACACTGGGGCTTGACGCCGTCACAGGTACTTTCCAGCAGATTTTTGAGACTTTGTCGTTTTCTTCACTTTTATGCTCCAAAAACGTCCAAAATGCTTCCTTTTCCAGATTTCTTCTCCAAAGTACCTAAAATGACAAAAGGAACGATTTAGGGCAATATTTGATCAAATAAATACGATTTAGGGCTTAAATGACCCCCTAAAAGCGGTACACTTTTCGCTTCATCAAATACCCTTACACTTGTGATTTGCTTGTCCTCAAGCAAATGCGCTTTTATTCTAATCAAAATACAAGTTAGGGGTCATTTAACGCTAATATAAAAGTAATTACAACAAATAGTCGTTCCACTTTAATCATAATAAGCACGGAGATTACAGACTAGCACCTCACAAGTAGTGTTTAGATACTCACATCTCTCAGGTGTCATAAAAGTATATCTCATAAATGAAAATGAATAATATCTCTCACTACCTGTCATAGCAAATAGATTATCATAGGCTTGGGAAAGGATCAAAAACCTCCTCCACTAGGCGTAAGCACCTAAGATAAACTATCAAAGAGGGCTTTTACATGGGTTATAACGTTAGGTGTAGGGATATGATAAACACGGTTTTGTTGGATAAAGGATATTTTACTGGTGGCGAGTTAAAGATCTTGATTAATTACATGTACAATATGGCGTTGCTAAGCCAAGACTAGACTCGACTTAAGCTAATGAAAGAAATAACAAAAAGATAAAATAAACATAAAATGAAACGGATGGTAGTCCGTATTTTTTTTTTTTTTTTTTTTTATTTTTTTTTTGCATACACTCTTGCCCTACCATCCAAAATAATACATCGCAGGAGGGTTGTATCCCCCTTACACTTGAACTTTTACATAACTTTACAATTAACTATTCTAATGACTCGAATTAAGATAATCGAAACACTTGGAGTACTTTTAAAATATTTAGCACATATGGGGGTAATAATGTTGTTCTTCCCCATTACTCCATTACACTAGTACTTTACCCATGAGTCCCAATCGTCCCAAAACAATATGTACAAGGATATGACTCGACTTAGCAACCATGTAATCAATTAGATAATTAACTTGGGGTTTAAACAAATGTTGTCACAATAATGCACTAAAAATGAGTGCATACAAGGTAGGCTAAGGCGATTTGGGTGTACATTTAAGTGGGGTGTAAACAAATTCTTCCTTTAAGTAAAATGCTTAAAGTTAGAAACGAAAAGATAGGCTCTGAGGGGTGTACTAGGGGTATCGTGTACTAAAAATGAGTACAACGCAAAGGGTGTGGGAGAATTACTTGACCAATTTAGCCAACGTAATTATAACAAAAACACAGGTGTAAAACAATGGGTTAATCCTAATGCCTCTTATCATGTAGTAAATCTAACTACACGAATGTAGTCTCACTTGTGGCCTCGGAATGGTCCTAACGCAAGTTCTAGAATTTAAGTGCTACCGGTACACACATCATAGCATAAATGCTTTTCCTACCAATTCTAGGGGCGAACCTCACATATTTGGGGGTGGAAAATTTTTTAGTGGTACGGTTTTGTGCTAGTCATATAACTCCTATCCGTGAGACGCTCATTAAGACCAAAGTTTCACTCCTAAATGTTGTAAAAAAATTTAAATTTGGCACTAAAATTGCCTCAACAGGTATTTCTCTCAGTTTTATTACACATCTATCATCAAACAAACAAAAATCAAGTGCAATTGTATTCTCTAAGGTATCATCATTTACCCCCCCCCCCCTTACACTTAAGATGAACATTGTCCCCAATGTTCAAATAACAAGATGTAAAAGTAAATAAGGTAAAAGAATGAAATCAAATACTCCCCTGATTTGCTCGGTGGATAAAGGGGTAACATGGTTAGATCTTCTTCCAAGGTAATGTTGAAGCTTCAAGATTAAAGCAGCGCCAAAAGCTAGATTCCACATACATCTCCTTGTCCAAAATAACCTGTTAAACCTGAGAAAACAAACACGAAAACCTGCATAACATCGGCGGGATAAATCTGTATAAGGATATAATGCTTGTGGAATGATTATTTTGCAGATTCCTGGAGTTTATAAGTTAGAGATTTAATAAAAACTTTTTATGATTCCGGTAGAAAAACAAAACTTTCAAAAATTTCAGAAAATTAAAACCTGACGCCGTCAGAAATGATCTGACAGAATTCTCATGTTAAGTTTCCGGAAAATTTCTGGAAAAACCTATACCTTACTTCCTGGAATTCCTGCAAAATATCATTATGACTCGATACAAGCATTTGACTCAAACAATTACTAATATGTATGTTAATTTATTATTGTTACGATTCATGTTTATTTGTTCTAATAAACCGATTTGGATTTCCCTTACACTTATCTTTTTGCAAAATACCTTTATATGTAGTTAAGACGAAGTTAAAAACAAGATAAAGCATTTTCACAATTTAGTTTTGAACATGAATCAATAATAATAATAATTAAACATACATACGGAAGCAAA
This sequence comes from Artemisia tridentata subsp. tridentata, assembly GCA_021014915.2. NCBI lineage: Eukaryota > Viridiplantae > Streptophyta > Magnoliopsida > Asterales > Asteraceae > Artemisia > Artemisia tridentata. The sequence continues at coordinate 49,260,500 of CP139507.1, forward strand.
TAAAATCAAACAAACAAATAAATAAACACACAAAGCAAATAAAGCTTGGGTTGCCTCCCAAGAAGCGCTTTTCTTTATTAACGAGTCTTGTAGCTAGACTCAAAGTCACGGGTTCTACGTTTTTCCGTTTTGCTTCTCAATTGCCCCTCTAATCATCCTAACAACCTCCATATCAACTTTGTATTTAGGTCCTAGGTTCAAGCAATCTTTATAATAAAGGCTTCTCTTATTCCAAACATAGTCCATGCCTTTCTCTTTATCCTCATCATTGATGTCCTCAATCGCACCAATGTTGTCCTTGTCAAATCGAGGCACAAAACGAAATTCATTTACCCGATAAGGCATCCTATATGTGATCCTATCTATGTGATTAGAAAACTGAACCGTGCCTCTCAAACGATCATACTTTAAATTGGATGCTTCAATAAACGGCTTACATAACACCACGTGAGATAGGCGGCAGTCAACAACACTTGCCAAATCTTCTAAGATCATGAAGTCGGTGGCAAAGGTAAAATTCCCAACAAGGATATGCATGTCCTTAATCCTTCCAACGAAGTTGCAAACTCCACCGGGGCACTTGGGGTCTTTCCTAGGCTCAAGTGGTGTGTTTATGATGTGGCTATAAAGGCCTGAGGACATCAAGTTGGTTGGAGATTCACAGTCAATGTAAGCATGCTCAATGTATTGGTACCCAATCATACATGGTATCTTCACATTCCCGGGATCACCCCTCTTAATCTTTGGGTCAATTCTAACAAAAGGTGGTCGAGGGTTATCAACTAGGTTGTTATAGTAAGCAATCTCCTCCTTAGTGGGGTATTCATTGAAATAATCATCCAACCTAGGATCTACCTTCTCTTCATCAAGTTTCTCAATCAACTCTTCAACCGTAAGATTATTACGTTCTAAGTAATTATCTGAGTATATGGCGGTTTCTAGGTTGTTAAAGGCATAATCAAGCTCTATATCAATCATTCTATTGAGCTCTCTGAGCTCACTAATCTCATCCTCAATTTGGCTACGCAACAAAGCCACTTCGCCAGGTGTAAGGGGTGGATTCGCGTTTTCCATAATGGCAAACTGAATAGTCAATGAAAATCTTATACGAACAAAAACACGAAGAAAATAGATAGACTAAGGAAAAACCTAGAAAAATAAAATAAAAATCTCACTAGAAAGAAATCTAGTGAGTAGACCTAATAAAATAAAAATTCAACCTAAACAATAACTATTCCCCAGCAGCGGCGCCAAAAACTTGATGCGTGGTTTTGCAACCTTACAACAGGTTTTACCTCTCGAGGGATCTCAAGAGGCTTGCAATCCCCACCAGGCAGTGTACCTGACCGATGTAGTATAGTGTAGTGGCAAGTACCGGGGGATTGATCGTTCTCTAGGGGAATAGTGTCGTTAGGATTGAAAAACTACTCTAATAGGTCTAAGGGTGAGAGAAGATTCTTTTTGTATTTTTATATTTTTATTAAAAGCAAGTAAAATCTCGGGTTTGAAGGAGTGGGCGGAATTAGTTGCTAGTCAACTAACCCAAATAACTACAATTGCAAATAAAATAAAATAACTGAAAATAAAAAGGTTGTGGAACTTATATGGAGAGAAATGTGTTTACTTAGATTTCCTTACTCCCTAACTATCTTTTACCGGTTGATTAGTGTGTATTAATTGCGTGGATGACGGGTGTATTCCTTAATACCAATCGTGGGGTGGCGTACGTACTTCCCCAACTCTACAAGCTCCTACTTCACTCCTATGTCGAGCCGGCTAAGAAGCTCCTAACATGGGATCATTAGAATTCGCTCATGCATTAAATACAACCATAACAACCTTAGTACGCATTGGTTCATGTTTCTTAAGACGTTCAAGCAAGTTACCGTATACGAGGTTAGCCAGTTTTCTTAAGCCTAACATCGATAAACAATCATCCAATACAATTAATAACACACCAACAACCAATAATCAATAGTTAGGTTTCATTAGCTCTAAGCAAACACAAGATAAATCTAGCCTAGCATGTTAAATAAAAGACAAGAACAAGATATAATCAAACAACACATAGACATATTGAATGATTAATTAATTACTTATCTTCAATTGAACATGGGAGATCCAAGGGTGTGAAACCCTTAAAAATGGCAGAAAAATCGTCTTAGGGTTTCTCCTCACAAAGTTGCACACTAATGACTAAAAATTAATGAAAATATATATAGGAAAACAGATCTGACGGCGTCACGTTATAGAGCTGACGCCGTCACCTCGCCGCGGTTAGGGTTTCTTGATGGCCTTCTTGACGCCGTCCCCTTTTAATCTTCCAAAATCCTCTCTGGCTTATCAAGGGTTGACGGCGTCACACTGGGGCTTGACGCCGTCACAGGTACTTTCCAGCAGATTTTTGAGACTTTGTCGTTTTCTTCACTTTTATGCTCCAAAAACGTCCAAAATGCTTCCTTTTCCAGATTTTTTCTCCAAAGTACCTAAAATGACAAAAGGAACGATTTAGGGCAATATTTGATCAAATAAATACGATTTAGGGCTTAAATGACCCCCCAAAAGCGGTACACTTTTGGCTTCATCAATCGTCTAATCACAACCGTACATACACAAACAAAAGGTTTAACAATTCACACACCAAATCCTTATTTACAAGTTGGTTAAATGTAGCAATGTAATAATTAGTTAGTTTTTAATATTTTTAAAGATTCCAAAAGTGTTTATAATTCACAACAAATAAAAAAATGATTAAAAAATACAAAATGTAATCACTTCCTTATTTGTTCAACTAAGAACCAACATTTCACCAAGTGCAACAATGGTTTTCAAGTTTAGATTAATTAGTTATATTTATAAATAAAACGTAAAAACGTTAGTCCATACATACAGGCATATACAATGCCTCCCCAAAATATGCTCAAACGCTTACATATAGCTAAAAGATAAACATCTTAACAAAAGACACTAACCCAATAAGATTATAAACATCCTAATTATGAAGATCCATCACAAAGATGTGATGATCCTTTTCGGCCCTTCCTTCTCTAGCAATATCAAGCTAAAAGATAAACATCTTAACAAAAGACACTAACCCAATAAGATTATAAACATCCTAATTATGAAGATCCATCACAAAGATGTGATGATCCTTTTCGGCCCTTCCTTCTCTAGCAATATCAAGCACAGCAACCAACCCAGCTAGCATCCTAGCCTCTCTATCCGCCGTCTCATTCATCGCCTCAACCACATCTCCAGCTACTTCATGAGATGGGCTCAGAGTCTTGGTCTCCGCAGTTAACACTTCACGGTTTTCAGCAGTGGTACAAAGCTCATCACATATTTCCCCAACACGCTGAATAACCACCTCAAGCTCAGCTCTCTCCTGACCAAACAAAGACCTAAAACAATCTTGAAGACGATCGGATCCACAAGCCTGCTTAAGTTTTTCGATATGTGGAAGAGACCCCATTATCTGATTCGGATCAAAGTTAATTGATAGAATATTTGTAGGTTCTAATAAAAGATATGGAAATGTGATAATCAGTTTATTGATTATATAGTCGGATGAAAACAAATGGGGAAACGAGATTCGAACAGTATCGCCGCCCTAATACTTCCCCATTCAATAAATGCACTCAAGTACTAAAGATAATGATTGTTATAAACTAAATTGGAACAGTGTTTCTATCAGTTCCATTTCCCATGCAATAAAGGCAATAGAGTGCAAACACATATAAATATTAGATACACTTTTATTCACATAAATACCATAAAAAATAAATACAAAAAACTATAAAAAAAAAATGTTAATATAACTACATTTTAATAAAAATAATATCACATTCTCATATACAAATTAACTTTTCTATTAACCCAACAACATCTTATAAAAAAAACAACAGCAAAGAAAACAACACCATAAATCGTCAACTTTATATTTTTTATTATAAACATAAAATGCGGTTAATCCCGCAATACACCAAGCTATTATTGCAAATATAAAATGCAGTAAATCTCGATGTTGCCTTTTGTTAATTTTTCATGACGATCATGATTTTTCATAGATAAATTTATCATTCCCCTTTATCAATGCTTTCTTTATAATAAAGCTATTGTTGGTTGTCAACTTATATATATAATCAGGAGTAAGTATTATGCCGGATCGTGAGGTTACGAATGAAGTGTTAATGGAACAGTGAAGTTCATTTGTGATTGGATGATATTAATAAGTTGACAATTTTTTGTTTATGACTACACTTATAATACATAAACTAAAAAGAAGCTAAATAACTTAAAATGCGATAAAGCAAAGCTCAAATAATCTACATAACGCGATTTAAACGAAAAACGAACCCTAACGAGGTTTAATACGGTCTTTGAAAAGCTAAATATTAAGAACCACTCTACAAGTGTAAATTTGGTACCTAAATGGCATAAATCATAGAAAAAAATTTTAGACACAACATTCGTATTTTTTTTATTTTATTTTACTTTTTAGGAATTAAAAAAACTTTTTAAATGGAAAATACATAAAAAAATATTAAACATATGTTAAAAATTATGAAAAATAACAAAAAATCACTTTAAGATAAAAGAATCCGTGCAAACACAAAAAAGAGTCAAATGCAGTATATGAATAAGCAGTTTCAAAGGAAAATAGCAAAATAAGTAACATAAGGAAAATAGTACCAAAACTTAATTAAGTGTAAAACAATGAGAATTACAACCGAAAAAGTAACCAAGTGCAACTGGAAATAAGCTACCAAGCTTATAAAAGGCAAACTGCAAATTGAGTTTGTAACCTAAGAAATACTAAAAACAATCTAAATAAGCAATTCAAAACAGAATAAGGTAAACCAAGAAGGAAATAAGCAGCAAACTCCAATTAAGTAGATAAGGTTAAATTTGCAGCCCAAAACAATCTAAGTATGTACTTTTGAGCTCAATAATAAGCTCAGAAGCAATAAGCAAATCCACATACAACTCAAAAGACGTGACAATCATTCAGCAAATATCTATTAGAACAACTACAAATATTAAACGATGTCTATCCATAACAGCTTAATACATGAACAACCACAAACAATTTGATGCATCAGCAGGTATGTCTTAACACATATGAAACACTGGGATGAGAACTGGGGTACGTGAAGGCAATGAAACTCGGACGTCTTCAACAGTTTCAACAAGCTTGAACCTAACCATTTTGTTAGGTTGCCACTGACATAACGTAACAATTTCGCTCCATCTGCATTTGATCGTCACGTGATTCTTGCTATTCGGCCTGTCACTGTGAGGCTCCACATCCACATCCACATAGAACTCCTGTTCTTCATTGTATCTCAGGAGTGCGTTATGGTACTTCCACATCTCATGTGCCTTCACAAAATCATGAGGTATGTTCTGCATTTATATTAAGTTTATTATAACCAAGGTGATAATAGAATATAGTCAACAGAGTAAATATGTCATGTACTCAAACGCAAATAGTCCAACATGTGATATCAGAGAAAGTCGGAACAAAGAACACAATATGTAAACCTTTACCCAAAATTTTACTGGATAATATCACCAAAATAACATACTAAAATTGTGAAAACTAACATTATGTCAATGAAAGGCCATAGGAAATAGTTAATAACCGCTAACTTCTATGGCAAAAACATATTGGGTTTAGCATCAACGAAGTTCATAATGACTGAAATGAAAATATAAATGGCCTACTTACCAGACGACCTCTGTCGGTCACATACGCCACAATTGGAGCGTAAAAACAATTCACCTCATTCTCATGCTCTGTGTGCCCATCCCACTCGCACATGTGTTGCATTCTTTTATCTACGTTTCAAGTAAGCAAACATAAATTTTAAATTACCATATCTAATGCTTCTTAAACTCCCGGATTGACTACATGTATTGTGCATACAGTTTAATTAACATACCTTCATCTATCTTGCTTTTCACGAATGGCTTTCTTGAGCTCAGTACCATACGTTCTACCCTATCCTGACGCATCTCCAAACCATTGGCACCAAATGGCATCAGGGAAACAGAATTGTTTAGCAAGTTTGTCAAAACCAATCTGGTGCCAACAGCCAGGTTTTCAAGTTGAACTAATATATGCCATCCCTGACCTCCAAACACATGCACATGTCTCTCTTCATCCAGTAGCTGAATCTCACGATGAGTCACAGTTGCTACCAGCACGCTACTCACATAAACCCGTAATTCAGGATTCTGAGTGTTGGTGAGGAAACCGCAAGGAATGGGCTACGTAACAGTTTGTTTGAAGAAAAAAATTTGTCAGGTAAGGATTGGTTTTCATTAAATTTCCAATAAAGTTATAGAAGATAATGATTAAAATTAGGGAAGTTACCGGCGATTCTTCAAGGTGTTCCAAAGTAACCAAGCATCGACGCTGTCTGTAACCTACCACATTCAGGTTGTATCCACTCAGCTCATATTCGTCATACTTATATGCTGTTACGTAGTACATATCTTCTTCTTGACGAATGAAATGGAATGTGGCCACCTCGGTATATTTGCTGTCATCTAAAAACGCCCGCCACTCAGCTTCATACAGCTTTAAACGATTCAGCCCAGCCATCTTCACATAAACCTTATGCTTGGTTCCTCTATTGTGTATTAAGTAAACAAATCCTTTTTTAGGGTACATTGTTTCCGTAAATAGAGTTGGAAGAAACTGAAATTAATAAACGTGGTGCGTGTATTAATTTTAACAATCTTAAATAAACTGTTAATGTATATAACTTTTTCAAATAGAAAATACCTGTAGTGTTCGAATGTTTCTTTGGTTTGCCTCCACGAGAAACTGAATGTTCATTCTATTTAACAAAACCAGAAATGTGTAATTCGTGAATAAGTTTTTCACATGTATACTTATATATTGACATTCTTAGATCATCAACACATCTTATGTTTAAAGTGTCAACCCAAGAATTACACCAACGCTATTACCATGGATGAAAACACTAAAACACATTCTTAAAAACGTACGAAATAGGTGTCTATAATCTACCTCACACGTTTATGTCATTCTTCCACAGTATCTAAAAGCTCTGTTTTTTGCAAGCCTATTAACAATGAAAATCTGTGTTTACTTTTGCCAAATTCTTTGCCTACAAATGGTAACCAAACATTCAACGACTTACTTATGTATGCATTACTGTTCTACATTTTTTATACCATATGACCTGTTTTTGAATAATTAATAACTGATATGTAATCTACCTAACCTACATTTCCGGCATACTTTCATACAATGTTGATACATATACTCAGTTGCATAACGCGATCTTGCTATATAACTACTTAACCAAGTCGTATTACATCACAACTAACAATTAATTCATACATGTCTTTAAAATTACTGATCTTAGTTTAGGATATCTTTCATTACGATTAACTACTATTACATCTTTCATTAAACATGTTTTTTATAAAACATTCCTAACATCAAGCAAAATATCTTTCCCTTTTGTAACTAAAATCATCATACATGTCGGTTAAACATAAAACATCAAAACTAATCTATTGATCTTGCATATTAATACTAAAACCCATGTTTTCTTATTATCAGAGGATGCAATATCATAACTAACTTAAGATCAGTACAATACTACTACACATGCATCTTGAATCGTTTATTTGATGGTAACCGAAATGTTTTTGGCGGTTATATTTGTTCTAACAATAAACATTATCATACAAATGACGAACATGCATTTGCAATCGGTAGATTAACCAACATAATTAAATAAATAAAAAGGAGGAAAAAAAAAAAAAAAAAAAAAAAAAAAAAAAAAAAAAAAACCTTGCGTCAATGATAGTAACCTGTTTTTAGTTGAGAGAGTTGAAGAAGATAAGTTCCAAAGTCTAGATGGAAAGTCTTTGTGAAGTGATAGCAGGTATTAATGTAGCCGTGTTCTCAGTATCTCACTATAACCAAGATACAACTTGCAAATGCAATCATTGTATTCAAGACGATTGAATCCAATTTATTTTTTGTAAGCTATGTATATTTTTGAAGCACAGTTATAACTTGTAACTTCACAAATTAATAAAATGATATTGGGCTTTATGTGCAAAGATGGGTTAACAATAATGGATTGTGGTGTATATGACAATTATTGGCTTAACAAACCAAACCTACAAGATTTATGTTTATTTTTTCACCATTAAAGTTAAATAAATAAATAAATAACGTATAAATTAAATTTTGATTTGTTAAGAATTATCTATAGTTAGTTCATATATTTTAGGCAATGATCCCAATATTTTTGTGAGATATATTCAAATTCAAATAACAAGATATCATTTGGCAAAAATTATTAGTCATTAATATAAAAATATTTTGAAAATACAATACAAAAATATCTTCACCAATAAACTCTATATAAACTCATGCTAATTTTTAACATTATCAAACTATACGTTTCTTAAAAAATTGTTTAGAGATGGCAAACACAGGATCCCCAAAGGTATACATTTTGTTTGCCATTTTGTTTTTTCCATTAGTAGTATTTGTTGTTTGTTAGATGTGTTATACATATATGTTAAAAGGTGCCATCTATTGATCATTGCAGAAATCCAATGAAGATGGCATTCATTGTGCATCAAGTACTAATGATGTGGTTAAAAATGAAATATCCATTATTGATATTTCATCGGATGATGAAATGGTATGATTACCAAAAGAATATTTGTGTTACAAAAATATGTCCACTATAGTTACAATATTGTTGTGTTTTTTCTTTTTTATCGTTGACAGACTATTAAAAAAACAAGTAAACGTAGAAGATTAACTAAAAATGGAAACGTTGTAAACAACAATGTTGTCGATCTTAGTTCGTCAGATTATGACAAGGTAGCGAATGTTGCGGATGAAACAACATTTGAAGATAAACCTCAAAAGATTGGAAAAGTGGTATGAACTATATACAATCAATATCATTTTTTTTGTGTTTACTAAAAACTATATACGACATAATAGTTTTGTAAATATGTTTTTATTTTGAAACATAGGTTCTTGATGATGAAGATCCTACACCTACCAAAAATAAGCACTACAACTATTCTCTCATTGATGAGGAAACTGATGAAGATCTTGATAAACAAAATAAGCTAAGTGAAGATGGTGTGTGGGTAAATATCAATGATCTTCCGAAAGGTTTTGATGGTTTAGAGAATGGTAACAAATACATTGATGAAGAAGCCGAAGAGGATTTAGAAAATTCTGACCTCTATAGTGAGCGATCAATTGATGATGGAGATGATCTAGACGGTTTCATTGATGACGAAACTCAAGATTATGTTCGTACCGATGATGATGATGATGATACCGATGATGATTTTTGAAGGTCTATAATCTTATTCAAATAGCATGATGTTTTCTAATTAATAAAATATGTTACAAACAATCTTAAATTATTATGTCGATGTTATTGATTCTTCTAATTTATGGTTTTATTTGTGTATACTTGATAAAATTTGTTCTCACAATTCGTAGGCAAACTTATACTATTGCTACATAAAATTTTAAAAACGTTAATATATTTACGTAAAATGTGTTTGCAAATATACATAACAACTCACACGCTTAATGGGAAAGTAATGCCTATTTACATTTTTACGTTACAAAATATATATCAATTAATGTGACCTCCTAAATTAATGTAATCTAAATTTCAAAGGTTTGTCAACACTTATTGTTAAACATAGCGGATGAAATTTTGTTATAGTGAAGTCTATCATTCATTTTTTCATCAACTAAAAAACTAGGCAATCTCTCAAAAACATGAACAACAAGAAGCAGAAAGGTAAAGAGAAAATCGATGGATCAGACGTCAATTCCACTATCATGAACGATAGTCGTCGAGTTTGTAACAAACAACTACAACAAAGTGACTCTCATGATGGCCGTTTACAATCAGAAAGATCGTTACGAAGTTCATCTTTAATTCACATAAGCAAGAGACCTACTCGAAGTGTTGTTAGACGTCCACTTGCTGAAATTACACAATGTAACAATACCTATATTTCATATAATTATGTTTACATTATTTTTCAATTATTTCTGTTATATAGATCATCATAATAATTTTCAATATGATCGTCTTTTGAAATTATCCATCCTATTTTTATTTTTAGATGAAGACTTATCTATTCAACGTCTTGGGAGGCGTAAAAAAACAGATAACCCAAGTATCATAATTTTTTTTTTTTTTTGTATTATCATTCTTCTATTATCAATATATACAAGTCACCTATATTTCATATAATTATGTTTACATTAATTTTCAATTATTTTTGTTATATAGATCATCATAATAATTTTAAATATGTTCGTATTTTGAAATTATCCATCCTATTTGCATTTTTAGATGAAGAGTTATCTATTCAACGTCCTGGGAGGCGTAAAAAAAACAGATAACAACCTAGGTATCATTTTTTTTTTGTATTATCATTCTTCTATTATCAATATATACAATTAATCATAATAACCATCTAACGTATTATTATAATTCCTATTTGCAGTGTTAGAGATTGACTTAGCAACTCAACGTATTGGGATGCCCAAAAAAACATATAACAACATAGGTTTCATACGCAAAACCTTTATAAGACTCACACTATATTACCAATCCTACCAATATATGTCCTCACACCAATTGATCTATTTCGTTTATTAATATAAACAGGTTTAACCGATGACTTGGCCATTAGACGTCCTGGGAGGCCATCAAAAAAAGATAAAAACATAGGTTGTCATAAAAACAAAAACATTAACACATACATGCTTTATACTTATAGATCAATTTTTATTTATGTTTCATTCCATTATATGTAATCTTTGCAGGGACGACATCGTCCTCAGTTTCAGCAAATGTCCCAACACCGAACGGTCAAGCTTCCGATATCCTTTTACCTCCATCGTCTTTTGATTTGAACCCAAACAATGTGTTACAAACCAAGACAAGTGTTGTAACAACAAGACTAAACAATTCAGAAAAGAGTGAGTTTATTCGTTAAGTAAATACAGTTCCAACTCCTTAATTAACATGTTAGTTTTATTTGGCGACTATTATTATTTTCATGTAACTGGATTTTGTTTCAGGATCAAGAACAGAAACACCAATGTCAACCCAAAGACATACTAATACTTATGGTAGTGGCTCATCAAGTGGACTGTCAACGGTGACATCTAGACCAAAGGCACGTCAACGAGTATGTAACATTTCAACACGTAAGCCACATCTTCACGATTACTTATTGTTGACTTGCCTATTGTATCCATCCACTATAAATGACATTATATAATATAGGATTAACTTATTGATTCTAATAATATTTTCAGCTGTGAAGTCGGTTAATATTCAAACTCCACGGACCTCCCACCTTACAAACACATTAATAACCCCATCTCAACACCATATTAATCTTCGCTCCAGGACACCTAAGTTGGTGAATATTCAAACTCCACGGACCTCCCACGTTACAAACACATTAACAACGCCATCTCAACACCATATTAATCTTCGCTCCAGGACACCTAAGTCGGTGAATATTCAAACTCCACGGACCTCCCACGTTACAAACACATTAACAACGCCATCACAACACCATATGAATCTTCGTTCCAGGACACCTAAGTCTACAGTAGTTGATCCTTCCACGCCAAGAAACTCAGCTGTCCCAAATATAAGAAAAGGTATCTATATCAAATAAGATATTTCAAATATTTTCCACTATCATTTTTTGTAATTGACTTAGGTGTTAAAAATTCATTAAATGTTAATTTAATTCAGGTAATATGAGTAACCAAAGAACACGTTTTGTCACTCCGAGTCCTGTGAACTTTACTTTAGGTAAGTGCTAACTATCCTGTTAAGTTTTTTGTTATCTATCAACAAAATTGATTTAATATACTTATTCTATTATTAACAGGATCAACATCATCTAATACAAACCAACGATCAAATGGAAAATGTTCAACGATGGCTACTGATAGGCGACCATTAAAAGGTAAAATGGGCGTTCGTAAAAGTTCACGTCGTATTAACTTCGCAGAATTTGATATGGAAGATGATGCCGGAGCAGAATCACGTCGATTTTATGGTATATGTGATGGTACGCACAATCTTTACATCGCTACAGATAAAAATTATTGTTACAAATCTTTCAAAAGTATATGCAATTTTTAATATAATTTATTACATCTAACTTTTCCAATTACAGATTACATTGATCATGGAGATCCAAATGTAGAATGTGCAAAATGCGGTGCAATGTTGTGGTATCATGAGACTATACGTGGTGATGGAAATTGTGTTAAAGATGCATTTTCTCTTTGTTGTGGAAGAGGAAAGGTTAAGCTGCCTATCGCACTTAAAGATCCACCAAAACCTTTGAAGCAACTTATGAACAAAGAACACCCTAAGAGTTCCTCATTTATGGATAATATCAGGCGTTACAATTCTATGTTTGCATTCACCTCCATGGGCGGTAAACAAGATAAGTCTGTTAATGTTGGTCGCGGTCCATATTGCTACCGGATACAAGGACAGAATTTACATAAAATTGGTACTTTGTTGCCTGAAAAAGGAAAGCCTCCTAAATTTTCTCAGCTATATATTTTCGATACCGCTAATGAGATTCGAAACAGGATCAACGCTGTCAGGTTTGTAAATCAAATTAACATTTTATATATCCTGACTCATTGAAAATATAATGCATTTAGACTTTTTAAATTGATTATAGTTGTTAAACAGCATTTTCATTTTATTTTTATTTAACATATGCTTTTCCTTTCTTATGCAGCAACGACCCATCAACATCATCAAGTACAAATAAACTTGACTACCAGCTAAGCTGTGATTTACGTGACATGCTTGACAAAAATAATCCGTTGGTTGCCAAGTTTCGAATGGCTGGGGAGCGAATTTCATCTGCACGTGATGACAAACAGTATAAGCTTAAGCTTATTGGTGCAAGACCGCGCGATGGTAGGCAATATAACCTACCAAGTTCATCTGAGGTTGCCGCCTTAATAGTCGGTGATTTTGACTCTACCACAAATAGTAGAGATATTATTTTGCACAAACAAGATGGCAATCTCAAAAGAATAAGTGAGTTGCATGTCTCATACCTCCCACTTCAATATCCTTTGCTTTTTCCTTACGCCGAAGATGGTTACAGAACTGATATTTACCACGCGGACGTTACGGACGCGACGCCAGATGAGAAGAAGAAACGCGTAACAATGAGGGAGTGGTTCGCATACAGAATTCAAGACAGGCAAAAAGAATATTCCTTGATACTAAATGGTAGGAGATTGTTTCAGTAGTTTCTTGTGGACAGATACACAATGGTTGAGGCTGAACGCATGTTGTTTATCAGAAACAAAAATAAGGAGTTAAGAACTGAAACATACGCAAAATTGGCAGCCTTGGCACAAAATGGAGACTCTGGTGTTAAATTACGGGGTAAGAAGATTATTTTGCCATCGTCATTCACCGGCAGTCCTAGGTATATGATGCAGAACTATTTGGATGCCATGACAATTTGCAAGTCCTATGGATACCCTGACTTATTCATTACATTTACATGTAACCCTAATTGGCCTGAGATTGCACGAATGATGGAGGCAAAGGGTATGAAATCTGAGGACAGGCCTGATGCAACAACAAGGGTCTTCAAAATCAAACTAGACACTCTCATAAAAGAATTCAGGGAGAAGCGTACATTTGGACGTGTTAAAGCACGTAAGTTATTAACACCAGATGTTCATTTAATTTTTTTATTCAATTAATAACAAAATTGGTAGGGATCAGCCTTATTAGTTACTGATTCTCTAACCTTTTCTTTATTTAACTATTACAGTTGTTTACACAGTTGAGTTTCAAAAGAGAGGACTCCCACATTGTCATATATTACTTTGGCTTGAAGCTGAGGATAAGCTAACCACACCTGGGCGGATTGATCAGTTTATATCAGCCGAAATTCCTGACAAGAATGAAGACCCTGAGTTGTATCAGATTGTGACTGATCACATGATGCATGGTCCGTGTGGAGCCGAGCATCCAACATGTCCGTGCACCGTTGATTTCAAATGCACCAAGGGTTTCCCTAATCAGTTTAATGAAACCACAACAATTGATGAAAACGGTTATGCAAAGTATAAAAGGAGGAATGATGGTACAACCATCAAGAAAAGTGGAGTCGATTTGCATAACGGTTACGTTGTGCCTTACAATCCAGGTTTGCTTAGACGATACCAGTCTCACATAAACGTTGAATATTGCAATCAGATTGGTTCTATCAAATACTTATTCAAGTACATAAACAAAGGACCAGATAGGGTGACAGTTGGTTTAGAGGACGAAGAGGCTGACGAGATTAAAGACTTCTATGATTGTCGCTATTTATCTGCATGTGAGGCGGCTTGGCGTATTTTTGGCTATGACATTCATTACAGGTTTCCATCTGTAGAGCGCCTACCATTTCATTTGGAGAACGAACAGTCTGTGGTGTTTGATCCCGCTGAAAGTATTGATTACCAACTTGAAAAGGCATCAGCCAACGAGAACAAGTTCCTGGCGTGGATGGAAACAAACCAGACCGATACGTTTGCCCAAACTCTTCTTTATGTAGAATTTCCTAAATATTATGTTTGGAAACCTCAAGAGTTGAAATGGCAACGCAGACAAAGAGGTGAAAGCCTTGGACGTATACATCATGTTCCACCTTCTTGGGGAGAGCTTTTTTACTTACGTATTTTTCTTAACAAGATCAAAGGTGTTAAGGAGTGGGTTGAACTTAAGACCCACGATGATGTTGTTTATCCTACGTATAAGGATGCTTGCTTTGCTCGTGGGCTGTTGGAGAACGACAAGGAGTACGTCGATGGTATATTGGAAGCGAGTTTATGGGGAATGGGAGATTATCTGCGGTCATTTTTTGTTATGCTCCTCATGACTGACAGCATGTCTCGACCAGAGATTGTATGGGAGAAACGTGGCATGTTTTGTCTGCAGATGTTGAACGCGTTGAGCCAAAAAAACGCAATGATCCAGGTACTTTATTTTCAATTGTAACGGACAAATCATATTCAAACATGTAGTATAGGATGTTGGTTTTTTTCATCTAAATATTCTATTCATGTACGATAGGATTTTTGCAATTGCACATTTATTTTTTAATTTCTCAAAATACGAAAAAGTAAAACATAAATTATTTGCAAACTGTCTTGCCTTATAGGAATAGTTCATCGTTATAAACCATTCCAACAAATGTACAACTGAATTAATTGTCAATTTGTACATAGCATTCATTGAACAAAAAATAAAACTTATACATTTATAAGGATTGTTACACTTTAGTAACAACATACGCAAATGAATACATAATCCATGCACTGATTAAATATGCAGGTCTTGAGCTTTCAGATGTTCAGAGGTATAACATATACCTCACTTATATTGAACACATGCTTTTGTGTAACAACAAAAGTCTAAAGAATATTCAAAACATGCCATACCCTAATCAAGATCACACAATGGATTCGTATAACCGATTGATATACGACGAGATGGCGTACAACGTTGACGAATTAAGAGAACAACATCAGCAATTTTACGGTAGCTTGACAACCGAGCAGAAAGGAATCTATTCACAAGTAATGGATTCTGCTTTACACAACAAAGGCGGCATGTTCTTTGTATACGGGTACGGAGGTACTGGCAAGACATACCTGTACAAAACAATGTCCGTTGCATTACGTTCTCAAGGTGAAATAGTATTAAATGTGGCATCAAGTGGAATTGCTGCACTTTTGTTGGAAGGCGGAAGGACTGCCCATTCAAGGTTTGCTATCCCTATTAATGTGGTCGAGGATTCAATGTGCAGCATACCAGCAGATAGCGATCTTGCTGATTTGATAAGGCAGGCAAAGCTTATTATATGGGACGAGGCACCTATGATGAATAGATACTGTTTCGAGGCCTTTGATAGAACCTTGAGAGACATATGCAGAGAAGATATTTCAGCGCCTTCTCAGAAGGTTTTTGGTGGGAAAGTCGTTGTGTTTGGTGGCGATTTCCGTCAGATCCTACCGGTTATACCTGGTGCAACCAGACAAGAAGTAGTACATGCCACGATAAACTCTTCATATCTGTGGGCTGAATGCACCGTACTGAAATTGACGGTCAACATGAGGTTGGGTTTAGGTTCTGCAGAATCAGAAAGAAAAGAAATCCAAGAGTTTGCTGATTGAATTTTAGATATAGGCTATGGTAATATTGGTGGTAATAATGATGGTGAGGCAGTTGTCAAATTTCCAGAAGATATGTTGATTGCAAATTCGGAAGATCATGTTGGTTCCATTATTCAACAAACATATCCTGATTTGGGCGCCAACTTATGGGATCCTGTTTATTTTCAAGAACGAGCTATTCTTGCCCCAACCCACGAAATGGTCAACATTATTAACGATAGAATGCTATCTTTAATTGATGGTCAAGAGAAAGTTTACGAAAGTTCCGACACAGTGAATGTACTTGATGCTGATACAATTTTCGATGAACAGATATACACAATGGAATTTCTAAATACCATCGAAATGTCAGGACTTCCACACCACAGGTTAACTTTAAAAGTTGGTGCACCTGTTATGTGTATGTGAAATATCGATCAAAAGGCCGGATTATGCAATGGTACGAGGTTGCAAATCCAACGGATGGGAACGAATATCATTGAAGGCAAGATAATATCAGGTGGAAAACTTGGTTGTATATGTGCAATGCCTAGAATGATCCTTACACCTACGGACAACAAGATGCCATTCAAATTAAACAGGAGACAGTTTCCTATTCAAGTTTGTTTTGGTATGACAATTAACAAAAGTCAAGGTCAAACATTGTCCCAAGTCGGCCTATTTTTACCAAAGGCGGTATTCACACAAGGACAACTTTATGTTGCTGTTTCGAGAGTAAAGACGAAAAAAGGTTTGAAGGTTCTTTGTTGTGACAAAGACGGCGAATACACAAACTCCACAACAAACGTCGTGTTCAAAGAATTTTTGTATCGTATATGAATAACCATCATGTAACAAATTTTTAGTTATACTTATCACTTTTATTTTTATTTAAAATAGTTAGCAATTTATTTTTTAATTTCGGTTAATTTACTTAATCATATTACTTAAACATATTTAGTTATTTACTTCAACATATTTACTTAAACAAATGATACTCATAATATGGATTAAAAGAATCAAAATCAATCAATATTTTCAAAAACTATCAGCATACTAAACAAATACAGGATGTTTTGCAACAAATCATACCCATTATTTAGGAAATGATTACCATCCTACAATCAAAACATAACAACCTTCAACACATCAAGGATTAATATGTACACATTTAATGATTTAAATTGGAAAACTAACCTTATCACTTCCTTATTTAATATAATGTCGATTCATTTAACTTCTAATGCCCTATAAAATTCCTTATTTTTCACCATTTCACACGTCACAATTCACAAACAAAATATAATTACCCAACTGTTCATCATGTTTCCTCTAATGAAGATAGCAAAACGATCTGCTGATAATGGTAAAGATGAAGCAAACCCACCCAAGTAAGTATAACAGTTTCATTATGCATTGTTTTTGTTTTTCCACAAATACATTGAAAATACTACTTCACGTAACAGGAAGCAACGAAGCGAGTCCTTAAATGAATCTGTTAATAAAGAATCCGTTGGGTCAACAGGTTAGTTTATGATTGTTTATACATTTGAATTTATCATCCACATTTTTTTAAAAACATGCGTATATATATAAAATAATAATATATTTATTTCTTTACAGTTAAATAAATGTTCTTTTTATGCGCTAATCTTATAAATATATAAATGTTTGTTAGATGGAGTCAATTCGGAATCAAAAGATGATGCAACAAGCTCTCTGTTGCATCCTGCCCAGTTGTATTTGAACATGCAGGCTCATGCAAGACAGAAAAAATTGGAATCCTGTATAAAGAGCAACATGAAACAAAGAAAAATGAAAAAGGTAAATAAGCTGAATGCTGCAATCAAAAGAAGATTGAAAGCTCTGGAAGTTGATGAACAAGAACACTTCAGCGACGAAGAACATCTGGATGATTTAGAATATGAAAATGTTCATTTAACATTTGATCCAGAAAAATCACCCAAGTTTAATTGTTAATCTTTTGTTTGATGTTTTATTTTGTTAAGTTGTTTTTTTATATCTTATTTTAAAGCTGTCATTTTAGAGACATTTCAATTTCATCTTTTTTTGCTTAACTATAACAATGTTATGTGATGCCATTTACAAAGCTTTGTATAAACATTTTCCTTTACTAAACTGGTGAATTAAATTAAAGATAACAATGGCATGCAAAAATTGCATAAAATCCAATTTATTACACGAATGAAACACAAAACTAATTCCCAAAGTACCCAAATACTAGTAACATATTCAAAGTGAGAATGTTTTAACAAACAAAACTTAAATAATAAAACATAAGAACGAAGCTTAATCTTCATCGTCGCTAACGTTGTGGTCAACAACAACATCATCTGTTATGTCATGTCCGGCTTCACGAAGGGCTTTGATCATTTCATCAGCCTTCTTTACCTTAGTCATCATGTTATTCCAACTGCCGTTTTCATTCTTATTAATCTTGTGCCAAATGCCTTTATAATTTAACCATGCTTCATCTGTTTCAATACATCAAATAAAAATGCTAATCGTAATAAAGTTATATAACATAATGAAAATATAAAAACTGAAATACTTTATAATATATTTTTATGTTTACACTACCTTTAGGTTTTCCTGAAGGTTCTTCCTTATTGATTTCCTTATTGTTACCATGCTCATGATCAGATGTATGAGTTTTTGTTGGTGCGACGTCGACTACAACACTAATATTCTTATCAGGTTCATTTTGCGGTTCTGAGTTTGATGAACTTGATTCCATCGATTCACATTTTTTTGTAGTACTCGACATGTTTTTGAGAGTATTTTTATTTATGTGGTATTGGTGTGTTTTTTTTTGAGATGTTTGTAGATATTATATATACTGTTTAGAAATTAGAAATTAGGAATATATGCACTAATAATAGGGAAATCATAACCATGTATCAAATTTTAATGTTAGGAATGAATGTACAAAGTTAATCAAGATTTTTTTTGAAACTTAACCCAATAAATGATCCTGTGCAAATATATGTATCAATTTGATTAAAATTTAAATGATTACATCATCGTTCCAATTATACTCCTAAATTATCTCAATTTGTTTAAAAATCATAACTGAAATGTAATTTCATATTTAAATAATTTTCAAATTTTGAATCCGTAATCAAAATGGACATATATTATATTTACATGCTTTCATTTTATGTTTACAACATTTACTTTAACAAAGTCAGTACCATGAACAAACATTTTCTTTAACAACGTGTTTTGATAATACTCTTAATGTTATTTTCTACATATAATACATGATCAATTAATAAAGTCATTCCAGTTATTTTTGTTAAACATAATCTTCCGATTATCAATATTTCACTATTATTAAAATAATTACGAAAAACAATTTAATGAAGCGTACCCATGAAGCTAGTAAATTAATATGATAATATCCTTCAACTATTTACCATCAAGTCTATAATAAAATTAGAATGTAGCATCAAGAGTTGTCGTAATGAGTATTTGTACACAATATAAAGGTCATGCTCAATCTAATTGAGAAGTTTACTATAGTTCAAATGTATTGGTTTATGCTAGGGATGAGTACGGTACCAGATTGGTATCGAACCCGTATCGAGTTAGTGGTACCGATTTTTTCCCGAGCATGAAAGGGGGTACTGGTACCGTATCGAACGGGATTCGGGTACCGAAACCGGTACAGGTACTCGGTAACGGGAAATCGGTACCTCTTCAGTTCTTCCCATTTTTCATTAAACCAACAAAAATTCCAAGAAAATGTAGCAAAAAATATGACAAAACATTCATTTTCAAGTGATATAAAACCATGACGTTGCACAAAACACAACCAACACTTTAAAAAATACAACACCAAGATAGTCGTAACATACAAACGTGCCAAAACTTATAAAATAGGTTCGTATTTAAATTTTGTGAGGGTTTATGAAGGATCTATAGTTGTCAAAATAAGTTTTTCGGACGTTTGGTTTTTTTCGTTAGGTTTTACATGACTATTTTTTTACATAGAACGGACTCAATGGGTGTTTGGATATGTTTTTTAATTCAAAAACTTGACTACTAAAATTTCGGGAATTTTTTCGGTACTTCCCGCTTTGGTACCGATACCGTATTATTGGTCCCCATTTTTTTTTGGCTCGACTCTTGGTACCGGTCCTGTACCGTTTATAGGGATTCGGTACCGTTTTGGTACCAGGATTCGGGTCCAAAGGCTCATCCCTAGTTTATGCATTTGAATAAATCAACTCTTTAGAAATAGACGTGATGAAACAAATAAAGCAATAAGTTAGAAGGTAAAAAATGATAAACTGATGAGATTTTTGTTGTTCAAGTTACACGGAGAGTACCGGTTTCTGGCACAAATTTACACAACTTGACATGTGTATCAAGTGAATGTTTTTAACCATTTCGAGACCACCTTCAAGATATGCATCTAATGATGTCTTATAACAACCCGTCTCACATCAGTATTAGAGTCCCTTTATATGCTTAAAGTTGTAGCCTAAAAGATCACCCGAATAGTCATTTGCTTTCGAGTTTGAAACAATGTTACGTGTTTTAACCTGAGACATCTTGCGATAATATCGTATGCCTCGCGACTAAGCCACCTTGATAATGGTTAAGTAAGTATATTTTCAGAATATTCATCCCCAAACAAAATTGGACCCCTCAAGATGTTGAGTGATTCGCACTTATTCACATGGAGTGGTGTTTGGAAATGACACAAATGAGTGCACAACACGGTCAACCAAATGACTTAATCGGTTGGCTTGTAAGAAACGGTATTTATTTTTCTAGAATATAGCCACAAAAGTCATAGTTGAAGAAATCTAAATATTAATGGTGTAGTTTCATTAATTCCTATAAATATCATTTAAATCCTCAAAATCAAAGTTATCATAAAAAATACTCCAAGTTGATATATTGAAGAAGTTTACGTAGCTAGGAATAGCATGTTTATTTTGTTACTAATTCCGTCCTAAACTAATAGTTCACGTTTTTTTTTTTTTTTTTTTTGATATTCTAATTTAATTGTTCACTACTAAAAATAAATAAGAAAGTTTGATCTAGTTTACCCTGTTATCTTTGGTTAAAATTGATATTACAAACTTTAAATAAAAGATTAATTAATTAATTGAGGTAAACTGACATTTTGCAAAAACTAAACGAGAATAATCAATAATAATTATATTTTTCTTAAACTTTGTGCTTTTTGTTAGAGGACAATTATTTTAAAACGGAAGAAATATTTTTGCCAAAAATGAGTGTCTAGGTTATCTACTATCTAAATGACACTTGTATATTTCAACATCATATCTTCTCTTTCATTTTACTTCAAGCTATGTGTCTTTTTGAAGCCAATAATACTACTTGTCTACTTAGTCAATCTTAGGATTTAGGAGGACAGTCATTCATTCATTTTACTTCAAGCTATGTGTCTTTTTGAAGCCAATAATACTACTTGTCTACTTAGTCAATGTTAGGATTTAGGAGGATAGTCATTCATAAGCAAAAGACAGGAGCAAAAGTTCAGAACCAGCAAATCAGAACAGGAACATAAGATCAGAACACCAGAGGTTTGGAGCAAAAAACTAATATTTCTATTATCAAAATTATGAAGTGTCAAAATACAAAGTTCTATTATGCACTTGTTATAAGTGTCAATGACCGACTTTAAAACAAGTTTCCTGATACTTAAGTAACTAGTGCACTAAAATTACCAAACTTCCCTTACAAAACGTACTAAACTATATGGTACCGAAATTACTAAACTACCCTTAGGAGGTGAAGTCAAAAAACATCTAACAATCTCCAGCTTGAGTTCAACTCCTCCACCTGCTTCAAATCAAAAAATTCAAACTTCCAAATGCTAGAGATACTAGCCAATTTCAAATCAAACAATCGATTCCCAAAAGTTATCCGAAACAAAATCGATCCAAAGCAAATGCCGATGACTTCAAAACGAACAATCAAATGTTAGCCGACAAATTCAAAATGGCTAACCAAACAAACAAATCGGCTCAAACGATCTTCACCAGTGACAATCAAATTCAGGCAACAAACTTCAAAAGCCCGACAAACGAAGATCCAAATTTCCAAACTGAAAAATTCCAAACGATCGAACAAAATTCAAACGACCTGATTGTAACCAAGTCTTCAAACACCAAATCGATCTTCAAATGCAAATACCAAATTCAAATTCTAATGACCCACTTATATCATAAGGATTACCGTCAAACATTTAAAGCACCTCACAATTTGAACCCAAGTCGTCTTTAGCAACAACCGCTACCTGAACTTTTTCTTTAAGTTTAGGACAATTGTGCTTCCAATGGCCTTCCTCTTTGCAATAATTACAAATATCTCGAGGATTAAGACCTCGAGAACTTGATGATGCTCCACCTTTATCTTTACCTTTTTCAAATCGATATCGACCCCTATCACGACTTGTGGTTGATAAGCCGACGGGTTGAGATTCCAAAGTTCCCGATGCTTGATGACGAAGCTCTCGGAAAGCAAACCGGATTGTACATCTTCTAATGTGATAGTGTCTTTACCAACAACAAAGGAGTTCACAAAATTTTCAAACGAGGGAGGTAATGATACTAGGAAAATAAGAGTTGCATCTTCATCATCAATCTTGACTTCAACATTTTTCAAATCTATCAAGATCGAGTTCAATGAATCAAGATGATCTTTTAATGTCGAGCCCTCTTTCATTTGGAGTAAAACCAAATGTTGCTTCAGTAGCAACTTATTCGTCAACGACTTTGTCATATAAAGCTTTTCTAACTTCTTCTATACACCAGAAGCCGTTTCCTCATCAACAACCTCATATAGCACCTCATCTGATAAAGATAGCAAAATAGTGGAATGCGCCTTCTCATCTTGTGAGCTTATTTAAAACCCTATATAACCACTAACTACTTCATCAAAAAAATAATTAAAACCCGAAATTAAAAATAATAACTTATTTAAAATATTAGAAAAAACCCCGCGCGTGCGCGGGCATTATATCTAGTATACTTGTATAGTAGAAAACTCTATCAAGGGGGCTTCGGGACAAAAAAAAGCTAGGATAGTAAGAAGGAAAAGCGTTGCATGGATTACTAATTAATTAAACGACGTACTCTAGTTACAGTAATTTCTTAATCTTACTATACTAGAACCAAATTGAAAAAGGAAAGTTTTAATTCATTGGTAACAATGCTGGTTCATTTGATAGTCAAATGGTGGTGGCTATCAAGTTTGATTATTTTCTTAAAAGGGTTAATCTTTTTATGGACTAATCTCGTGTTAATCGCCAATCATGAAGCTTTGGAGAAGTATCTAATAACCCATCTATCTAAACCTTTATTAAAAGAGGATATTTAAGGAGCACGTGTCACAAAACCAAACTATACACGTCGACAGTTTTTGACGTGTCACCTTCCTCGAGAATTTCTCCCAATAACTGTTTCCAAACCCTAATTCAGTCATTCAAAACTGAATTTCTCCATAATTATCTTAAAAACTAAAATTGGCAGTTTCAGTTAATTCAGAACCATCTTTGTTAAGTCATATGATCTTTTTCTAGAAAATTAGAAATCTAAATCTCCTGATGATAAATTGATGGAGTTAACTAATGTCCAGAGTGTAATCCATTAATTAGCAGAAATTGAAGCCAAGGTAATAATTCATTCATCCCTTTGTTTTGTTAATCATTCGTTATTCGATAAGATTGAATGAATAAAATCAGAAAATTTTAAAATTGTGTCGATCTATTGACCCAGGGTTCTAATTTACTAAAGTGATTTGTGTTTGGAATTTGATAAGTGTTGATTGCCCAGATATGTGATGTGATTATCTGAGTTAAAGCTTTTAAATTTATACAGAAAAAAATGGAACATAGCTCAACTGAAAAAGTCCATAAGAATAGCTCAAAGTCCTAACTCTTCCTCAACAGGGTAAATTTTGTAAGTATTTTGGCCTTTTCGCACTCTTATTCTGTTAAGTGGTCACTTTATAAGTGTTTTGATTAATTGTTGTAATTTCATTTGATTTATGTGTTGAACTTAGCGGAACCTATAGCTGTTTGAATACGAAATTATGGGATATTGTAAGTTTTCTTTGCTTAATTTCACATAGCATACAATTCTATGCAAATAAAAAGTCAGCATATTGTCATCTTTGTCGGCTATTCTTAGTTTAAGATTTTTTCAAAAGTAATTGTTCAAAGGAGAATGGTGATGGTCTTGATATTTTGCTATGGTGGAAAGTAAATAGCCCTAGGTTTCCAATTCTTTCTTTAATGGCTAGAGATTTGTTGGCCATTCCAATCTCAACAGTGGCTTCGGAGTCGGTATTTAGCACTAGTGGTCGAGTGTTGGATTCATATCGGAGCTCTTTGGGTGACAAAACTATCGAATGCTTAGTTTGTGCTCAAGATTGGCTTCGTATAAGTTTAAATCCCGAAAAAGAAGAAGATATGGATACCATTGAAAAAATAGAAAAAGGTACTTCTTTTATCTTATATATTTGACAATATTATACATATTATATATCGCTAAATATATTAATGTCCCTTTATGTAGAGTTGATGGAGCAAGAAGGTGCGCGTTTGAATGGTTGAAGATTGGCACTATGTTGAACACCTTTTGTAAAACTGCTACCGGATTTGTTCAATGTTGAACACCTTTTGTAAACTGCTACTGGATTTGTTCAATGGTGAACACCTTTTGTAAACTGCTAGTCTGCTACTGGAATATCACTAGAATATTTGCACTTTGACTTATCTATAATTAAACTGCTACTATATTTGCACTTTGACTTACCTTTTGTAAACTGCTACTAGAATATTTGCACATTAAAGGGAATATTTGCACTTTGACTTATCTATAATTAGTTGAGTAGTTGCATATGAATTACATCTATGCCCCAATGGCAGGCCTGGTTTGTAGCATTTTTAAGAAATATCAGATATGTTACTATCATTACAAATCATTCTTTAGTTTCTTATTTTTTCTGTTACAAGAAAAAAAAAAGTGTCATGGCATGCAAATGCATACCCCAAACACCATATAGATCCACCCTGCCACACCAATAAGAGGGATAAAATACTATGATCAAGGCTGTATCACATGTCAATTTTGATAAAGAGGCGGTTCTTCCTCTTCTGGTACCTCAACTGATATTGTGGGAAATCACAATCAACTAGTTAACTGTAATAAAACTTGTTTGAGAGTGTTGGGATGTTTAAGCTCCTTAAAATTGCAACAATTAGCTAGATATCTTTTTGCTGTATTTCAACTTCTGATTGATGCCTTATTCTAAATGTTTAAAGCATATAAATCACACAAGATTCCACTCAAACACATACGACATGACTGAATTTTATCAAATATAAATCACAGTACACTCAAACACCATATAGTTAAACCCATGCCTGATCTGTATCTCCTCCACTTAATCGGGTCACCCGATAACCCGAATCACCCGACCCGACATAACCCGACCCGACTACCACCCGAACCCGATAACCCGAATCCTTATCGGGTCGGGTGTCGAGTGAGTTTTTAAAAAATTCAAACCCGACTCAACCCGACCCGACTAACCCGATAACCCGATAACCCGACCCGATAACACCCCTACTTGGTAGTATCCTTTGTGTGCACATGCTAGATTGTATTGCCCAGGCCACACTTATGTACAGTTTAATTATGTTATATAGGATTTTCCAAATTTTCAAGTATGACAACTTGCTTGGTTATTGTTCTTGGAATAAATTGATCTAACATGTTGAGCACTAATTAACTTCTTTTAAAGAATAATTTGAGATTCAAGCTCTCATTTCACCCGGTGAGTACAACTTTATATTTCACAAATCACGATTATATTCTTTATTTCTTTTGAATATTAGAACTTTCCATACAGTCAAAGATTGATCTTCGACAGCATTAGCCCGTCTTATTATAGTCGATTATCTGATTTTGATTATTTAGGGCCCGCTTGGTTCAGTAGAGGGGAATGCAAAGGGAAGGGGAAACGAAAAGGGAATGCAAAGGAATGGGTGATGGTGGGTAATCATTACCTTACCCCCCCCCCCCCTAAATTTACTCTATAATGGTTGATTACCCAGTACTGGGTAATCATTATATTCCTTGCCACCTACCAAGCATCATCAATCAATCCTTTCCCGTTCCCCACCCCCTATCCCCCCAACCAAGCAGCCCCTTAATCATGTAATTACTTTTAGAGCGCATATCCAAACACCTGTGTATATGAATGATAATCTGCAATGAGATTTTTCGTTCAGATATGATGACTATGAACTTGATCCACTGGCAAATTTCCAGTTCACATCAGGATCATGTTACATGAAAGCATGGAGCATCACACAGCTAGCAAAAGGTTTGTGTGCTAGCATCAAGAAGCTTGCAAAAGATTTATGTTGTGGCCTATGGGTGTTTTTTTGGAAGTAGGACACAACCTAGACTCTCTTTCGAATTCAGCTGCAAATTCTTTTCGTGATGTTATTGGAGAACCAAGCACGTCAGCAAAACTTGATGATCTTGCTTCTTGCATGATGTACCATCTTTCAAGGTAAAACGAGCTACTTAGAAGATCAAGTACTTAAGTTCTCTAGATGTGCATTTCTTTCTTGGTGTTAGTCGTTGGAAACAGTAACATGTTTGTATAGGTTATTAGATAGTTAGCATGCTGTGTTAGTGGCTACTGTAAGGGGAAATGAGTAGAGTTTGAGGTAATTAAGCTTCTTTTTTTCTCTTACAATAGATCATGTATGGTATCAATAGGTCGGTAGGTTAGAACATGTCTCTCTTTTTTAATGTATTTTAATGATCTTTTCTTCAATCTTTTAACTTGATATAAGTAAAGATGCTCTTATTGAAGTGCCATATTGATGGAAGTAAGTATGTGGAAGAATAGCCCTAAAATAGCAACATTGAGTAAACACATCATTATATGCACATAATTTCTACACTGTGATAGATTCAGTTCCAACATTAATGTAACATATAAGGTCTAAATTTGTACTCAATTATTTGGAATATGATGATATTCAAAAGAAAATAAAATTGGGTTGGTAGTGATTTGAAATTTGAGGAAAATACTTGAATCCTTGATGCAGTCGTTCTATGCGAGTCTAGCTTGAAATCTATATTGATATGGGGTGCTAAATGAGCATCTATAATGCTGTAGTTTTTGAAAGATGTAAAAGCTTGTCATGCATGTCCAACTATAAATCATTTGATTTTTCAACCTACTTGCGTGATATCTAATTTTTTTTTTTTTTTTTTTTTGGTATTGCGAACATCCCATGCATGTCAAGTATTTATCTTATCATCTTTGAAATATTAATGAGGACTCTTTTACTATGTACCAATTGTAAAACAACTAGAAAAATGTTATTGCAAGATATTTTGCTTGAATAATGAAATATAATTTCCGATCTAAAATCATTAGCTAAAAATAATAAATAGATTATAACGTATATACATAAGATTTCCAATTTTTAATCTCGAAAATAAAATCATTTAGGCCACGTTAAGTTGTTTATTTTTTTAATTGATGTTCATACATAATTAAAACTTTTAGAATCAACCCCGTGCATGCACGGGTATTATAACTAGTATTGAAGTTATAAATAAACTTGTCTAGATCTTCCATTATCTTATATAAGCTCAATCTCTCCATCATACTAGCGTGCCAAACAGTGAAATGGCTTTAGAAGAATCACAAGAACATAACCAGCTTCACTTTCTTGTTATACCCTTAGGATCACCAGGTCACTATATCCCAACAATCGACATAGCCAAGTTACTAGCTCACCATGGAGTTAGAGTCACCATAGTCACCACCCCAGTCAACAACCTTCGATTCGGGTCAATACTAGATGAAGCAATCCAATCAGGTCTTCCCGTCAGTTTTCTTGAATTTCCATTTCCGTATGCTGAGTTTGGCTTACCGGAAGGCTGTGAAAGCGTAGACGATCTACCTAATTTGGGTTATGTCATGGCACTCATGCATGCCTATGCTTCACTACAAAAAGAAGTTGAACAGTATATAGAAAACCTTAATCAAAGGCCGGATTGCATAGTGTCCGACACTTTTCTCCTATGGCCAGGTGAAACAGCGAAGAAGTTTCGGATTCCAAGGGTTATATTTGATGGAATGAATTGCTTCACACAATTGTGTAACCATATTTTAGATGTGTCAAAGGTACACGAAAGTGTTGGTGAGTCAGAATCGTTTGTGGTGCCTGGTTTGCCTGATCGTATTGAACTTACAAGATCTCAACTTCCTTATACATTCAATCCTGGCTCCAGAGATCGGGGTGATTTTAATGAAAAGCTTAAGATATCTGAAGCCGAAGCGTATGGAGTCGTCATAAACAGTTTTCGGGAATTGGAACCAGCATATGCTGATGAATATCAGAAAGTCAAAGGAGATAAAGTTTGGTGCATTGGGCCATTATCGCTATGCCATAAGGATGAATCCGAGAAGGTCCAGAGAGGTAACAAGTCATCAATCAACAAAAATGAATGCCTCAAGTGGCTAGATTCTCAAGAGAAGGGTTCAGTGATCTATGCTTGTTTAGGGAGTATTAGTCGTATTGAGCCTGCACAACTAGTAGAACTCGCTTTAGCTCTAGAAGCATCCAAGAAGCCATTCATTTGGGTCGTTCGAGCTGGTCCTAAGACTGACAAGATAGAAAAATGGATAGAAGACGAGAGCTTTGAAGAGAGAACAAAAGAGAGAGGTCTATTGATTCGTGGGTGGGCTCCACAACTTCTAGTCTTGTCACACCCTGCGATTGGCGGTTTTTTGACTCACTGTGGTTGGAACTCGATTCTAGAAGGGGTATCTGCTGGTGTTCCTATGGTTACATGGCCTCAATTTCAGGAGCAGTTTTATAATGAGAAATTAATAGTACAAGTTTTGAGAATTGGAGTTAGTGTTGGTGCTCAAAGTGTTGTACATTTTGGTGAAGAAGAGAAGTCCGGAGTGGTAGTAAAGAGCGATGAATTTAAGAATGCCATAGAGAGGCTAATGGAGGAAGGGAAAGAAGCAAAAGAGAGAAACCAACGCGCTAAAGAACTCCAGAAGCTGGCAAATAAAGCAATAGAAGAGGGAGGATCTTCCCACAAGAATATGACACGACTAATCGAAGATATTAGGAACCAAGCCGGCGCTAGGAAATAAAACGAAGAAGATTGAATCACGTTGATTTGAGCTTGTTATCTTGGTCATCCATTGAGGAGGTGGAGGTCTATATCAAAGACCTCATTTGGCCAAAACAACAGATATTTAATTGTGTAATATATCTATCTCCCTTGCGTAAGCATGATCACCTACGTACAATTAATCAAGCAATTTTTTTTTCCTTTCCATTTTGTAGTTGCAGTGTTTTCTAGCGAAAAATGTACTGATACAGATTTGAGGAATACACTGAAACATAAGCATTAAACTACTAAAAACATTTTAAAAAAGCCTAGAGTTCTTGTAATGTATTGGTCGTAGTGAATGATTAAATAAAACTAAAGAAGCAGGTTTTATTTTCCAACTCTGTAGAAACATATTTATATGTATTATATTACCTGTAAAAACCGCATATACATAGCTAAGAGATCGATAATGGGATATAAGGTATTTTTTAATAACCACCCAAGTTAGCATAATCCTTTTAATCAAACCAACATTTGACATTTTCCTCATTTACGAATAAATTAATAAATATTTTAATTAGTTATTCGATTGATGAATTGTAAGTCTTCCACATCCAGCGATGTACATGATTATTTGTCTTATTCATACTTGCAATCCAAACAGGGCTAGCGGCGCAGCTTGTTGCTCGTTTGCCTTCAACCACTATGTAAATTCTATTTTGATGATGTTTCTTGGGTACGCGTGAAATACCATCCGAGACATCTTTGGTTAAAAAAAAAAAAAAAAAAAAAAAAAAAAAAAAAAAAAAAAAAACCTTGCAAGTTTGTTGAATTAATAAACTAGATTCTAGTCCCGATATTAAAGGTTACTTTGATTGGTGATGCCCTTTAGAAATGGATCTGTAACAACTCGTTTGGATAAGTTTTTGGCTTATACATTTATTTATTTAATAAAACACATAACAAGGTCATCGAAAAGGATTACTGGATAATTGAGTGAATAAAGAGCATTCTGAGTTGGAAATCATATGAAGGTCGAATTTAGATCCGAAAGTGAGAATCTTGATCGATCATGTTGTAATAAACATATCTAGAGCGGCAAATGTCATAAAAAAATATAACTAAAGTTGGTATAGTTAAATAAGAGCAATGCTATATATATTCACGTAGATTTCACATAAAAATTTCACATGCACATTTGTCAAATAAATATGGATAGCAAAAAAGAGAAAATACTGGTAAACTGCGTTAAACATCGAGTAAGTTTATCTATCCAATAAATACCAAGTCTCAGATTTCAGTTCATCTTATTCTTATACCATTTCTCGAAGGTCTTTTCATTCCTCCTATGGCAATTTGGAAAGGTATGTAAAAGTGGTAAACTTAACTATCGTCCGGCATTATGACGTTTTTTTGCATAGAGTAAGCGAATAAGATGGCAACATTTCATTTATCTTAATCTTAATCTTAATATTTAGTAATATTGATCTTGTTCTAATTTTCATAGAGTTGTGAATATTATATCAATGGATGCACCCCGACGTGATACTCCTTTACGACTTCCTCTGTATATATTAATGCTTAAACTTTAATTTAAATTGCAAAACTCTGATCAAAAAATTATATTAATATTACACCTTCCCTATCTACCACGTTTGACTTTACAAAATCAAAATTAACAATAGATCGGATAAAACGTGTAGTAGTGGTTTTATGCTAATAATCAATTCGATCATGACGTTTTAAAGACCACGCCACTTCAAATAATTTAGTTTACTCTCGACTGTATGTAGTGATGAAGAGACCGAGTGAAGGTTTTTCTTTTCTTTTTTGATTGACAATTTTGTATTTGATAAACAAGCAACGAGCTAGAGTTGAGGTTAAAGTTACAAGCAGATTAATTTCAGTTTTTCATTAATCAATTAATTTGGATTTGTTGGGATTTAATAAAATGTTAACCATTAAAACTACGAGTACGCAGCGAATAATTGATCTAGTTTAGCAATTAAGATTAACACATATAATAAACAAATTAAAGTAAAATAGAAACAACAAAAACTAACCTTCGAAGCAACGGCAAAAGAAACTTAGTGATTAAAACAATCATCTCTAACGGATGCACACACTACACGTTAAACGAAGCACGTTAGGATGCTAGTACTTGCTCCACGAATGATCAAACGAAAACAAGCTAGACACTTGTTACTTGCGTCGAAGTAAATAAACAAAAAACCCTAACAACGTTTATTATTATTATTATTATTATTATTATTATTATTATTATTATTATTATTATTATTATTATTAATTGCACAAAAGTGAAGCTTAATTTTGCATTTTTCAATTTTTAGCATTTAGCATACAATCTTGTGTATTTATTTATTAACACAATAACTCGTGTTTTTATTTTGATATTTATAATCCTTTGCATAAAGTATAGGAGTACACGGTTTAACGGGATATTTGTTTATTTTTAAAGTTATTAAAAAATATGAAATCTTGTTAGTTTACACTTAACTCTATATAATTTATTTAAAATTCAACCTTTAAAGTTGTATTAATTATCCTCTTTTTTTTAGTTTTTGTTTTCACAAATTTGACACCTATATTTTTATGTTTTTCTCCACTAAATTTATCTAAGTTGGACCAAATTTTTTCAATTTTAAATTTTAATTGGTCAATAATAATTTTCAATTTTGTCAGATGTCAAAATAGAGAAACATGGCCTAATTTTTTTCTCAATAAGATTGTTTTAGCAAAATACTTTCAAAATAATGTAATTCTTTAAAGATATAAAAATATAAAAGATTTTATTTAAATAAATAATTAAACCTGATAAATAAAAATAAATAAATAAAAAAATAAAAAAAGATTTAGGATACAAATTACAAAATTATTTTCTTTATTTTTGTCGACGCCTAAAATAAACTAGCACTATGGTGATTAGTGATTTTCGGCCTATTAGCCTCATCGGTGCCCAATATAAAATCATAGCCAAAGTCATGGCTAATCGGTTAGCTCGGGTTATTGATACCGTCATTAGTCAAGAACAATCCGCGTTTGTTAAACACCGGCAGATTCTTGATGGCCCCTTGATGGTTAACGAAGTGATTCAGTGGTGTAAACGCAAAAGGTCTAAGCTTATGGTCTTTAAAATTGATTTTGAGAAAGCCTTCGACTCTATTTCTTGGGATTTCCTTTTTCGAGTTATGCATTTCATGGGGTTTAGTGAAACTTGGATAAAGTGGATCTCGGGTTGCTTATCCTCTGCTTCCTCTTCGATATTAATCAATGGTAGCCCCACTAGTGAGTTCAATATTCAACGCGGCCTTCGTCAAGGGGATCCTTTATCTCCTTTTCTCTTCATAATAGCTATGGAAGGTCTTCATGTTGCGATGGAAGATGCTATGGCTGCTGGTTTATACAAAGGTTTCAATATCAATTCTTTGAATCTTTCGCATTTATTCTTTGCTGATGATGCCTTATTCATTGGTGATTGGTCGCGGACTAATATCAAAAGTTTGGTTTCTATTCTTAATTGCTTTCATCGAGTTTCGGGCCTCAAGATTAATTATCATAAATCTAAACTTCTTGGTATTGGTGTTCCTTTTGATGAAGTTGCTTCTCTAGCTTCGATAACAGGTTGCAATGCTTTGGTATCTTCTTTTTGCTACTTGGGATTACCTATTGATTGTAACATGGCTCTTGTGAAGAATTGGGACTCTATTGTTGATAAGTTCACTAAAAGATTATCTAATTGGAAAGCTGCTCTTCTTTCCATTGGTGGAAGATCTACTCTCATTACTTCGGTTTTGGGTGCTCTTGGTACGTATTATTTCTCTCTATTTCCTATGCCTGCTCTCGTCAACAAAAAGCTTGAATCGATTAGGGCTAAGTTCTTTTGGGGAAGTACCGATAAAACAAAAAAGATCTCATGGATTTCTTGGAACTCAGTTCTTGCCTCTAAAGAAAAAGGGGGCCTTGGTATTGGTAGTCTTTACTCGTTGAATCATGCTCTCATACAAAAATGGCGTTGGAGATTTCTTAATAACCCCCACGCCTTATGGTCTCGCCTGCTTGTTGCTATCCATGGTACGAATAAAGACAGCTCATCCTTCTTTAGTCACGTAAAAGGTAATGGAGTTTGGAGCAGAATTGTTGGTTCCATTAACACAATGCATGACAAAGGCTTTATACCTCACTGTTCTATTCAGAGGCGTGTTAATAACGGAGCTTCAACGAATTTTTGGCATGACACATGGGCTGGAAACCTTTCTTTTAAACTCCAATATCCACGTCTTTTTCGTTTAGCTGTTAACAGCGATTGCTTGGTTCGTGACTACTGGAATAACGGATGGCACTTTGAATGGAGTCGCAATATCTCAAGAGGTTCTAATGCCAACCAGTTGGCTTCTCTTCACAACATTCTTTCTGCTACAACGCTCAATGACTCGGAGGATGCTTGGATTTGGTCCATTGGAACTCCCTTTTTCACGGTTAAAAGTGCTCGATGTCATATTGATAATCTTTTTCTCCCTGATGGCGGGTGTGCAACAAGGTGGAACAAAATTCTTCCAAAGAAGATTAATATTTTTATTTGGAGGACTCTCCGTGACCGTCTTCCATCTCGATGGAATCTTAGCCGGAAAGGTATTGATGTTGCTTCTATTACCTGTTCGGTTTGTGACAGCGGGATCGAAACGTCGTTTCACTCCTTGTGGGTATGCTCGTTTGCTACTTCTATATGGAATAAGATTTTCAAGTGGTTGGATTTAAATCCTCCTTCCATTTCCAATATGCATGGCATGTTTGCCTGGATAGACGATCTTCACATGCCAACTAATAAGAAGGCTATTCTGGAAGTCATTTGTGGGGCTGCCCTTTGGTCGCTGTGGAACTTTCGCAATGAAACGTTATTTGGAGCCGCTCATCCTAAGCGTAGCATTGTCATTGATATGATAATGGATCGCTCTTTTAGGTGGTATTCTTCTAGAAATAAGTTGCCTTTAATTTCTTGGAACAATTGGATTCAAAACCCTTTAGTGGTTTTCTCTTTGTAATTTTTTTCTAGCGTCTTGCTAGCTTAATATATTCTGCCGTTCTAAAAAAAAAAATACAGAAATCGGTTCAGTTTCAGATGGTTTACTACCCTTCAAGATGTTTAATTGGGCTAAGAGGTAAATACTTACATAGTCACATGGATCATATTACTAACGGCTGGACAAAAACATGGACTGACATACACTAATTGGGCCATTGAGAAGCTAATTTACTATTTTACAACAAAACAACTTATTGCCTTCAAATTATCCTATATATATATTTAGCGTGTAAAACGCCGCCGTTTTGCCCCCTTTTTTCCCGCCAAAACCACCGGGCCTCCTGTAGCCCAAGCCCGCCCTTCTCTAGCCCAAGTTAACTCTCCCCAGCTTCCACACATACCCAGAAGTTTCCACACACCCATACATCGGCTCAAATCATAGATCGTTAACTTTATGCACTCATATACCAGCCGCACAAGATCAAGGGGAGGATTATTAGAAGCATGAGAAACAGATATTCAGGTCACAAATTTTCGCAAACCCAGGTATGTTAATCACCAGATTTAGATACGAAAAATTAGGGTTTCATTTTTTATTGGGATTTAATAAATGGGTGTATAAAAAAGTTTACATTTTGGGTTAACAAATTATCCTTTAATTGATGCTATTTTATAATTTTGCCTAATTCCTTTTTTTTCGTTGTCTTAAAATGCTAAATTGGTTTACAGGGCTTTATGGAGTTGGAAATTTCTTGAGACCTACGCTGGTAGTGGTGAGATAGGGGCAGTGGTGGCGCTGATTCAGCTGATGGCACGGATACTGGTACACAATCACAATGTGAAGGCAAGCTGAGAGGCCTGAAAGAGATGTGCCACATGTAGCACTCCAAGCAACGGTGAAGCTTAATTATTGATATATTTTTTTTCATTATTTGCAATTACCTGTGTATACTCAAGTCATAAAAGGGAAAAACTAGATGTGAGGAGAAGAAGCTGCTTAGAGACTTCCTATTAGAACCTCATAGCTATTAAAACAATTTGAAATTTGTTATACAAATATGCTACATTCTAAGAAAGTTATAGAATATGCTATAAATTATTTCTGTCAAATGGTTATGTATGTGTAGGATGACTAGATTGTTTATTTTAACTTTCATGATACACCAGGTAGCCGTAAATGAAAATGCATTCAAGGGCGACACGTGGATAAATTTTGAAATCATAGTTGCCGGTGGTAAGTCGCACTTTTTTATATTTATGGCAAACACAAGAGTTGCGTATTTTTATCAAAATATTCACATACCGATGTTCGTAAAGCGGTTATAGTTCAGCAAATATATCACATAGCCACATTTCTGTGTTTCTGAAAATGGTAAAAGGGTGCGTATAACATTCTTCCGTTGTATTTGAATCATCTATAGGTGCCGCGATTGTTGCAGCCAACTGACTACCCCTCTCTCATATCCGGATACAATTTGACCGCCTCTTCCCGTGATGAGATTTAAGTGCACCGCCATTCCTGTGTTGAGATTATTGGGTTACCAAGGATGCCTCACACAACCGAACGCATCTCTGTCTCTTCTCTCTCGAATGACTCTTATCAAAAACCTACCTAAAGCGTTTTGTAAGTTTATCAAGCCTTGATTTTTTTTCAGTTGGGGTCGCATCATGCCGATGAGTACATAAGGATAGCATTTATAGAAGCGAAGACCGCGTTCATTGGGTATTATGAAATTTCGCCTTATAGTCATTGGGTTATGCTTTAACTGGTATGGTTTAATTTGGGCCTATGGTATCTGAAAAAAGTTTTTGATTTTTTGAGATTTTTGAAAAGCTCATAAACTTACTTTGGTTGGCTTATGGACTTATGATACCTGAAAAACAGACCCTGCCACACCAGAATCTGGAATACTAGCGGCCAGAACTGAATGCCGCTTTAATGGTATGCTTTATCATATCTTATAAATATAGTTTTAAGTAACGATCGTGTATTGTTTCTGCATCTTGGATTCATAGTTACGGGTATTAGTTTTTGCAGGATATTGGATTACGTTTACTTATAGCTGCAATAAAGTATTGCATGGTAACATAAGAATTTTCTCATTACTATTTTTTTACTTGACTTCAGATACTTACAATGTCCATTTTTTCATAAAAAAGTGTCATTTTTGTTTACTTTTATGTATAAATATATAGACATTCAAGGATACATATGTCACCGACTGGCCTGTTAACTTTTATGTTGCCGTTGTTTTAGGGCCCGCTGACTCCCGTGAGACAAATCCAATAAGACATTCAGCCAACAGAACAAGAGCAGCACCAACGACGGCCCCAAAAACAGGTCCGTCAAGTGACCACACCCACACGAGTGCGCGTGCAGGTAATCGTAGAAACCTTTTCTATCAGTTTGTGTTGTTTTTCATTTTTTCCCTTTTTTTGGTTCCTACATATGTTTGTGCCTCTTCGACTATGAAAACAAAACGAAAAAGTACACGTGGACGCCCATGTAACCCACGCTCTCCGTCCGAGGTGGTTTCCACTTCAGCTGTTGAACCTGCATGCAGCCCACAGGGTTCAGACGACCAGAGTATCAAAAAGCAAAAACATAAAGGCAAAGGAACTGGTATATAGCTCCATCTTTTGTAAACAATAATAACATAGGTAGTGTAACCTCTTTGTGATATATATAACAACGGTTATGACTGCAAAATAACAGTTACTAATGCTATATGTTGTGTACTTTTTAGCCCGGACCAACTGTACTAATTTGCGCTCGAAATTTCATACAACAGAAGAATCAAATCGACTAAATAAACAATAGAATTATGGGTCGTTAGTTGAAAAGTTATAATTAGACCATGTGAGTGTTTTTAAGAGGGTGTTTGGGATTGCGTTTTGGGGTGGATTATCTGATTGTGCCGTTTGTAGAATGTAGATAATGAAAATACATAGTCTGGCTAAGATTCTAAAATTTTTTTCAGTCATGATTTACGCAAAAGTTGTAGAAGTTCTTAATTGAGATTATCACTGATATTTTGAACTTCGTTTCAGGAAAATGTGAAAGATGGCCCGAGGTGTGGCACGTGGCAGGCAGCCGAGAAGCCGAAAGAGGGAAGAAGGGTTATTAGAAAGGCTTTCTAATGTGATGTAAAATGCAAGAATCTGACCCCATTTACTTTCTTACGAAACCTCGGATCATATCCTCATCCAAGGTAAATTCTTCTTTTAACAATTTGTTAATGCTAAAAAGTATGAATATATTTTTTAATGTCCTATTATATGCAAAAATTGTCCATGACGCTAAATGATTTTGTAACAACTTCCTTCTTAAATGTATATTCGAGAAAGAACTCCTTTCTTTTTCTTTGACCTACTTAAGCCAGATGAAAGAAAACTTTCACGTCTGATTTTGAAGAGGGGAGATCCTATCCCAATTTTTATTTTGCTCCAACCCTGAAAATACAGGATCCCCATTTTTTTTATGACCCAACAGGCCAACAACCAATTCTGTGATATACTTCTGAACTTTAAACCATATGAATCGTGCTAAGGGAGCGAAATGAATAGATAAATCAAACGCAGGATTTATGTGGTTCGGATTTTATAACATAAAATGGGCAAAACACCATTTCACCTTTACACATTTCCTATAAGAACTCAAGGCAGCCATGTGCCCATTAGCTAAATCAGCAACATGAATGTAATCACTTTGAAAACAAACCCAATCACCAACAATAAGGATGGACATATTGCATTAATTCTGAATATTTAGTGAGAATTAAAATAAATGTTGGCAGGAAAACCAACCCCTGTTCCATCTTTGGTTGAATAGTCGGTTCCAAATATTTTGAGTGCAGGTATCCTACCAACAGCTACTTGCTAGACAAAAGGCATAAGATTGTTTGGGGTTCCGAGAGGATCATCACCGATATAGCCGCTAGGATGTGCGCCCACCGGGTTTAAGTACCGCAACATTATCATTCTCCATTCAGAATCCGAGGTATAAATATCACAAAAATTTCCTCAATCATAAGCTGGAGGAAATAAAATAACAAGTGCCTGTTCATTTAAATTTGTTCATGTATTCCTTATTGAATCTGTATCTTCTACCACTATATTAGATAGTTACCATCTTAACTTTCATTCCAGAAAATATACTGGTAATTTTATTGTACTCATCTCCATGACTCCATGCTAATTGCAGCATAGTTGCTAAAAGTATTTTATTTATGCTTTTTCAGCTTATGAAGTACAAACAAGCGACAACTGCTCTTTTAATATCATTGTAATTATTTCTTTGCTTAGGTCATTGCTCCGCCGCAACGCGGCGGGTCGTAGCCAACCTCCAAGTTTTTATCAATGGAAAAACTTCTAAGTTAGACTTTATTGTTTAACAGATGTAATAATTTCAATTTCCTAGAAGTGTATAATATACATAACAGAAAGCTATTAAGATATGGAGGGAGTAACTCTTATATTGAACGAAACAACCAACAAGTTAAACAGATTAAAAGAAGCAATCTCGATTCTTAGAACGAGCAGAGCGGCGGCTGCATCTAAGTTCATCGCTCCATTCACATTTTCCGCGTGATTTTATTTGTTGGTACTTGATAATTTTGAGGAGCTCTTAAGGAGAACACAATAGTAGCTGGTGACCTGGTGCTGTTATCGTTTTACTTGTATTAATTTCAGGTGTGAAATTTGTCTAACTACGTAGCCTCTACAATCAAACCAAACAACGAGGTTGGTTTGTACTATTATTAATAAAATATACACATAATAATGCAAACAAAAAAGAGTTGACTCGTTGTGCCAACCATATTTTTGTATAATACATCACGTTTGACATAATTAATCTAATCATATCCCATCTCACTGATTGAGAAAACCATAGACATAATTATATTCGAGAGGTGATTAGTATTCACATTGCTTTGCAATTTTATATGCAGTATTAAACTGTCAATCATGAGTATCTTATTTGATAAAACTAAAACTTAATCAACACAACAATATACCTAGCTACTTGGAAAATAAACTTCAAGTGAACATTAGAGGTTCTATGTTTGTAGCACTCTTCAAAACTTGGGATGACGTACGAAACGGCACCATGAGAGGCTTCAAGACCAACCCCGCTAACTTATGCTTCAACAGATTGGCGCCATCTGTGGGACCCGGACAAATGTTTGGGCAGCAGAGTGCTCAGTCTCACACTCAGTGCATCATATCACCGAAACGGATTTTTTTTTTTTTTTTCATTGTTAAATAAATTGGTCTTACTAGTTTACCTTAATGTATATCTGCTGAATTTTTTGTTAATTTTGTGACAACCTTATGCGCAGCTCAAGTAAGCTTCAGACGCTTTCCCTTACAAACTGTTACAACATTACAAGCAGTGGATTAAGCCACGCAGTCAAAAAGCTACCGCAGTTAGAAAACCTTCACCTTTACTACATCTCAATTCATGTAGAAGACAATGAAATAATCGGAAACAATTGCCCTAATCTCAAATCCTTCAAACTAAACAAAGAATTCAGACGACCACATATCGGATGTGACGGTGATGCGATTGCCATTGCAAATACTATGCCCTAATTACGCCATTTGCAACTATTTGGTAATAAAATGACTCACGAGGGACTTCAAGCCATTCTTCATAACTGCCCTCATCTCGAATCCCTTGATGTGCGTAGGTGTTCTAACCTTAACCTTAATGGGAATTTAGCATAGCAAAATTATGCAAAGAAGGGATTAAAGATTTTAAGGTGGCGTTTAGCTGGAAAACATTTTCTTTCATTTCCTATTTCTTGTTTTGTAGGAAAAGGGAGAGGATTTTCATTTCCACAAAACAATGCAAAATTTAGAAAACGCG
This sequence comes from Artemisia tridentata subsp. tridentata, assembly GCA_021014915.2. Taxonomy (NCBI): domain Eukaryota; kingdom Viridiplantae; phylum Streptophyta; class Magnoliopsida; order Asterales; family Asteraceae; genus Artemisia; species Artemisia tridentata. The sequence goes on from CP139507.1 coordinate 49,300,864, forward strand.
TTTAGTTTGAAAAAACATGTTTTTGTGTTTTCCATTTTGCAAAACTAGAAAACATGTTTAAGTGTTGTTGTTTTATATCTCAATTCTCTATTCACATTTGTAATATTATAAAAAACATCTTAAAAACACAAAAACAAATATTATAAACTAACCAACTAAATTATAAAATAACTAAAAAAATCTAATACGAGAAAATAAAGAATTAATAAAGTAAAATATAACTTCAAATAACATGAAAATTTTTTCAAGCGACTATAATTCGAAATAACTAAAAAATGTTATTTATTTATTTATTTATTTATTTATTTACTTTTTCGTCTGTTTTTTACGTTGTCGTCCACTTTTTTACATTTTCTTCCGTTTTATTACGTTTTCGTCTGTTTTTTTACGTTTTCGTCCGTTTTTACGTTTTTGTAGGTTTTTTTTATGTTTTCATCTGATTTTTTACGTTTTCGTTCGATTTTTTACGTTTTCGTCCGATTCATTAATACACAACTTTGTAACCATACACGTGTATTGTTTTCAATGTAGGCGAGTGCTGGGCGATGGTAGGCGAGTTTAAAAGGCAGGCGTATGCTGTGCGAGCTGGGGCGATAGTTGGGTGAGCTGGTGGGCGAGGGGTTGGGGGGTGGGCGAGCTGTGCGAGCTGGTGGGCGAGGTGCTAGGCGAGTGTAATCGTTTTATGCACCAAATGTTTAAATGCTAGGCGAGTGCTGGGGGCTGGGCGAGATGCTTGAATACCTACTTCATGGTATGCGTGCTCCTTGTAAAACTTGAACACCAGATAGTTGTTGATGTTATGGAGTTGCGGGTTAATAAGCTGGTATGTTTCAATATGAAATGGAGAAATGAAGAGGTATCTATTTATATAGTAATGTATGATTAAATTAGTTTAGGGATTTCTATACATGCGTATTGAAGGCAAATCCCTGTGGGTTTTTGACACGTACATTTTGAATCACGAGTCAATTATAACCAATAGAAAGTAACCATGTTTCTCACTGGGTGATGATACGCTAACATCCCCTGTAGGGGGTGTGTTGCCTTTTCTGTGCTGCCGCCGCTTGTACTGTCTGTTTTATCACTTGTACCTTTTGACTAAAATAGGAGGACCCCACCCACTAGGAGGTGTTACCCTAGTAGATCCCTCACCGGGTGATGATACGCTAACAAGGATCAACAAAAGATAGAACACGTAGAATCAATGTTATTCTCACCATGCAAACAAGGATCAACAAAAGATAGAACACGTAGAATCAATGTTATTAATATAAAAGTGGGGCCTAGTTTATTTTGGTAAATCTAAAAAAAATAGTTCATTCTTGTAAATTCACCATAGGAATAGTCTACTGTGTTAATTATTTTTAAGGCCGGACACAGTCTTGACCTAAAATGACCTGAGTCACTGGCTGCCATGTCAGCTTTCTCTCTCCGGCGACCAGAAGCGACCGACCTGCCACACTCGGTGACCGACTTTTTTTTTTTTTTTTAATCAAACATTTAAAATAAACTTAAAATTCATTAATAATAAAAACATTATAATACTGAATTAAAAACATTACAATACATAAAATATTGATCCACATCCTTTTTTTTGTCTTCATCTATTTTTTTTCAATTGATTTTTTATTTTATTTAAGTGTTTTTGGTACACACCCTCTCCTAATTTCAGTGACTTTAATATCTATAAACTGTCATTGTCTTATATTTTCTTTATTAAAAAAAGTCTTTTTGTTGCTCTCTGCATCTAGTCTGCATGCAGTCTTACACAAGCAGTCTTACCCAATAGCCCAAGAGGTATTTTTCTCATATGATATTAAAACATTGCAACTTTGCTTCTTTTTACAATCGGTCGATTGAACGATCGATTCTTCAAAAAAAAAGGGACCGACCAATCATTCACACTCCAACCGACCCTTCAAGGGATCGGTCGCTTTTGGTTTTTGTGGGAGACCGACCGAAGATTTCAGGGAGGGTGTGTGTAGCCTAAGAAAATTATGGAAGGAGTACAAGTAAACATGTACAGCAATTGAATGTTGTTGGAATTTAAATATCTTGACATTCAAATAAATAAATAAACATCAAAGCACATAATAGCAGAAGCAAGGATCTAATTTAACATATAATAGTATTACCGAATATTAAATAGGAACGTACCGTTATGATCCTAGCAAGAACAAGGATCAAATCTTCTATCTCCTTCACTTGGACAATCAAACGGATTAACGTGGAACCCCTTACCTTTTTGTTCCACAATCCAAGATAATAACTAAAGTAAGTTATATCAGAGATCTTGTACACACGTACTATAACCAATCAAAGATTGATGCTAGTGAATGAACACAATTATTAAACCAAAACTATTTTGTTTAATAAATCTTGAATCTATTATTCAAGAAGGAAGTAAATAATATAAAATCATACTTGCACCCACATACTGTACGATCCATATGTAGAAGATATTATGTGATATAATAATCATACATGGTGTACAGTACATATCAATTATATGTCAAACCAACTGTACGATGCATATCTTGACTGTATGATTCATGTCACTGTACGATACATGCCACAGAATTCATTAAAGTCGAATGAATTTTATTGAGTATAATAATGTCGTGACTTTTGAGTATTATTATTGTATCGACCTTTTTGAAGGGTTTGAGGTTTGTTTATATAGCCTCCAAACTTGTTCTCCAAGTTTGAGTCTAATACCTCCTCAACTTTCAAAACTCGACACTCAACCTCCTCCTTTATTTACTAACAGTCATTAGTCAATTCTGTTAATTACTTTAACGTCCGTTAGTCCATATTTCGTGTCCAAATAATTAAAATATATAATAATATATATATTAATTATTCCTTTGATCATTCATACGTAAAGTGTGCAATCCCTCAATCCCGGGTTCGATTCTAGTCATACACGATTTAATATTTTTTCAAAACTCTAACAGCTCCCACTTGGAAATCTATTAAAAGGGTAATGACATTGGTTAGCGTCTAGCAACACGCCAATGCCCCTAGTACAACTCGGGTGGTGGTCTCCTGGAAAAACCACTTGATGATTAATCATCATACTTATCCTTTTGTTCTAATACTACATTAATAAAGATATGGATCTAAGTCATTCTTTATTAATAATTATGTTTCTCGTTGTTTATGATTGAGCAAGATTACCAAATCATCTGAACCTATTCAGGGGAGATCTTGGGTGCGGCCGCACAAACATCTTGTCAACCCTACGAGGGGCCCAACAGTATTAAACTCCAAACAATTTGAAGGAACAAATTCTATCTTGACTACGAGCATAACACATGCACTTCGCAACGCTTCCCAAAATAATCCGTATAGCTACCAGTTACGTATAGCGTTAAATTGAATCAAAGAAATGCACTACATGCATGACAGTTATCTGGCATCTCAAGTCTAAGGATAACTATATACTCATGATTTACTTGATGACGGGATCCATAAAGTAAACTCATGTGGCGGGATTAAGTCCTATATTCAAACATTTTGAACATCATGTGAAATTGGTATGACAACGCATCAATATACTTTTAAGTATATTATACCAATACTCAGATTTACCTTAATTTAATGATATTCCAATATCATTAACTGGCAACGGACAGTTTAGAATATATAAATATATTCAAGGATATAAACATGCAAATATAGGATATATTATTAAGAAAATGATAAACAAACATAACCATTATTTTATTTCATTAAAATAATAACTGTTCAATAACATCCCATTATCCAAACACTAAAATAGATCAATGCATGATGATTCTCATTAATGAATTATGCCTCAAGTCATGTCAAACATACTTGTTGACAAGGCATAAATCAACTAATTTTGATCTATGAGAATTTTGAGAATACTTATTTCAAGAATTCAATTAATGAAGTTCTTGTATGTGTGCTATCAATTATCTTGATAATGCCACATAATATTTTATAAAATACGTGACATCCTCAACCACAAATTTATGACAAGCAAACTATCAAACCTTTTATAGTTTAAAGTATTCTAATTCTTTAATGTAAAATGCAACTATGCTTACAGTTAAGCATAACTAGTACACATGGCCATTAACTAGGATGAAATCCTACCATGACTAGTATTGAGTGTCATCTCAATCTTATCAGCATCATTGTATGCAAACAACAATATGCTCTTTAAAATCCCGTAAACTTTAATATCCAATTGTGTAATATTTGATACCTTCAAATCTTTCCAGATTTGTCGGCTATATCAATTACGCAACAATTGTCATATGGTTCATATTTAGAATTTAAGAGTTATTCCAGGATGAGGATGTTAATTCTAAATCTAACCCTATCCATTACACTTAGTTATATAATAACTTTCAATTAGATATTAATGTTGTCAAATCATCTTTCATAAAGCAAGATACAATAAACAACATGATGTACATGAAAATCCTTGCGTCAAACTTAGATTTATTCATGTCATATCTTTTCAAAGATATGTATCTATCTAGACTTTCTAATAGTATAATCATGTTTATTAGAATCAATTATTTTACCGCTTATGTTTATCACAATAAACATATATTCCAAGGTTGTATGTTTATTTTCTAAATTTCCATAATGAAGTTTCATTCCAGACTAAGACTTAGCATTTAATGTTAATGGAATGCTACTTCCTATATGTTATACAACATACATGAAATAAGAAAATAAATATAACACTCCCACTAGCTTTTAGGAATATTAAGAGATTATCTTATTTTAATTATAAATCAAAACTAGGATTTAATAATTAAACATAAGTATATCCAGATGCATGCACTAATCCATTCATAAATGATTGCACTTTGTATACTTCCAAAGATTATTTGAACTCAAACACTCCTTTCAATTACTTATCGTCCTCGCACAAGTAATTACTCAAGAAAGAGTATTGATATTCCATTGTTAATTTCATATAAATGAAACTAATAATGCCAATCACAATCTTTATACATTTAATGTCCCTAGAAAGAATATCAATCGCAGTTAATTGCTAAAGTGTGTTAGATAATCTTTTCATACATCAAATATGTGTACATAATTTTGTCCATATGATTTCTACACAGGAATTTAAACCTCTAGGATTTTTATTTCTTTTGAGAAACTCATCATTATTCTATAGTGTAACTATAGAGTTCAAGATTAATTAAGTTTTCAAAACTAATTATCTTTATGGACTGCATCTAATCATTCATAGTATGAGTGACTTGCCAAATTTAATATTTGCAATTTATCAACAGGTTTACCATAATCCTGTAACTCATAATCCTCAACATATTATACAAATATTTGAGATATCCTTGCGGATCTATGAATGAGTATTCCTTCATCTTGAGATTTAACATTTACATGTTAATCCTCAGGATGACATTTGCTAGTGTGCTTTAGAAGATCATGTATCTTGTAATTTTACCTTTCAAGATAAAACTCCCACTTGCCTTTTGCAATTTATAGACTATCTATAAATAATCAGCAAGTAGAGTAACATAAAATTGTTCTCTTTTTGGGACATTACAAATACACATTGACAATTCCTTACATGAAGTTTGTTAATAACCTACTCAAAATAGTTTTAACAAATTCAGAACTTCAATTTTAAGACTTAATGTGATTCATCACATTCCATAATAAATGGTATCTTATTAATCTTCTAGGTTGGAGTCTAATTGAGTATATACAATGCATACTCAATTTCCTAACCTTGATAACAATTTGGAAGAAAAGAAGATATAGTTATCTTTAATCAAACAATATAACAAGAGTTTGATTTTTCTAACTGAACGTACCATAACCATTATGTATTTCATTTAGGATTAATATTGTAAGACAATCTTACAATGTGTAAGATAAATATATATTTTGTTTAGTTTATCTATTTACCAACTAAATCAGCTTAATGGTATAATAGAATTTCCAAGCCAATTGCATGCTATATAACATAAGTACTTTTAATCAAGTCACTTCATGTCCATGTCTTAACAAGAAGACATAAACTGTTATAATCCCAATCTACGTTATAAATCATTGATCAACTCAATGACTTCTTGCATACGTTTTAATTAAAAACATAACAAGCTAACGTCTTACTTTATTATAAGTCTTGTAACAATTAAAAGACTTCATATTTATATCTTTACAATAAAATATAAATTCATAACTAAAGTAATCATGAACACCACAATATGGTTTCAATAGTATTTCAAGTTAATTTATAACTTCATATATTTATGACATTCCAAGAATACATAAACAATCAAATTTGAAGTAGTATTAGATTACTTCATTTATTTATGTCATTTCAATAATACATAAATATTTAGTTTGAAGTAATCTCATTATCATATTGACACTTGTTCTAATAAGAAATTAATTTAGAACTTGCAAATTAACATTGTTTCATTACATCAGTTGATCTGCTAGTAATAAAAGTATATAATTTACCTTGTCATTAATATCTATGTCAAGGTCTCACTTACGCTAGATATTAACTCCAAGTGTTCTATTTATTAGATGTGAATAAATCACATTAGAACATTAATTCTCTTACATTGCAGTCAAGAGAATCCTTTAAATCATATTCCTTTATGTTGTTGCTTGCACACAATTAAGATTTCTCCCACTTGTGCATGGAACAACATCATGTATCAGATAAACAACTCGTCAATCGTTTGTTTATGTGATTAATATGATTGTGTCATAGATATTCGTAGATATAGAACCACCTTGTCTAGTAAGGAAACGCACATGACTATCCTTAAACCCACAAGTGTCTACAATTGGAAAGTAATTATCTCAAGACATTCTAGAGATAATTTGGGTTACTACCAAGATAACAAGCTTGTAGTTCCCACTGAATTACAAATCATTACATTAATATATGTTATTCAGTAATTACAACACAATGCTCCCACTGAATTTGACAACATTATAAGTGTTTCATAACCAGTAAAAGCAAATAGTGTGCTATTTACTTTCCTACACCTTTGAGTAATCCCAGACGTAACAATTACTTAGGTACTAAAGAATGTATTATACTTTGTAAATGATGGACTATCCATCAATTCAATTAACTTGGAAATAATTGGGCATGCAATTTCTTCCTTAATTTGACTACCATCCCACAATGGTATGTAGCATATTTAAGTGGTCAAAGCACAACAACTAGACAAAGTGTGCTAGTTTGCCTTTTACCAATTTTACAGTAACTTGTATAGCTTCTAATTTAATAACTCATAAATGTGCAATTTTCTTAACTATTAAAATTTTGCTATGAGTTATTTCTTAGAATTTAGACAATTCTAATTTTCCATTATACCCTTCTCATTCATGAAAAGATATATGGTTTAAGTCTCACTCTTATCAAAGAAAGTAGACTTGGTTTGTTCTTTTAGTAAGTTTGACTCTAACCAAAAACCCTACGGGTGTAGATCAATTTACCACCAAAAGAATGCCCCGCGTTTACGGTTTTAACGTTGCATTAATACATTAAATGAATTTACAAAATTCAATTTTAGTATTTTCGATAATAATTTTTCAAGAAAAGAAAATTACCCAGGAAATATAAAATAACCATTTAATTTTCTTGAAAACTAGGATCCAACTTTCCATGGTTCCACCACATCAGTTGATCTGCTAGCAGTGAAAGTATAAAAGATGGTAACTTGTTGTACAATAATCGCAAAACAATTTTCCAACTCCTAAATTTATGGGAATTACATTTGCCAAATAATTTGCAATGTAAGCATGTTTCTTCCCATCTCATGCTTTAAGTCTCAAGGTCTCACTTATAACTTAATTAAGTCGTCTAATTTAAAAACATGTAAATTCACATAATTTTATCACATCAGTTGATCTACTAGAAATAAAAATATGTAATTTACCTTGTCATTAATATCTGTGTCAAGGTCTCACTTACGCCAGATATTAACTTCAAGTGTCTCTTATAATTAGATAGCATGGACTTAAATTTTATAGGGTATTTATTTTGATGTTATAATCAAAATATGTACAAAGATGCATGCACTCATCTTTGTATCATAGGTTTTCAAAACTATTTTAATTACCAATTAGCTAAGAGTTAAATCAACAAAGTTTTAATTGAGGCGTTGAGTAACTTACAACTTTGCCTTAAGATGCTTCGTACATATAATGGTATACTTGGTAAGTCTAATTAGACGTATAGGCGAGCGGAGAGACAAAATGGAGTCTCTTTAAGGTCACAATTTAATGCGTACCAACCTTATACCCACTTTATAGTTTGTCTAATTAGGTCCACCGCTTTGACCATTTGTACAGTTGCATCAACCAATTAAAAGTTTATGATTCTAAGTCTTATAAAATTATGTTGTAAATTATTAAATTGCTAGTCTCGCCTGGGAGCAAATTACCGTGCGAAGCGAACCACTGTCGGCACATAAGACTTGACAATAAATAATTTACCACATCAAGGTTTCATAGTTATTAGGTCCATTTAATTTTTATACCAAAAATCACCCTCTTTTTGCTTACAATTCAAGAACAATTTAAACAAATAAAACAAGTAATTTTAACAAAAATTAAATAAACACAAATAACGTATATAATCTTAACAATTAAATCATATAGCCACATGCAAACCTTTTCATAAATCCTATTAATAATCTATATGTGTAATTATTATGTATATAATTAATAAAACTCCCATTGGTTTTCGAGTGCATTGTACCCAATGGACCACAGACGCCAACAATTGACCGCGTAAGTTTTAATAATTAAATACCACATTGCACATTACTGATTATTTAATTTAATAGATTAGGTCTTCCCTAATTTTAGATCTATCTAAAACATGTAGCACATAATACAAACTCTAATTCATAATTCCTTGCATGAAGAATCATGAATTAAACAGGAACGTAACCCTTATTCAAATAAACACATAAACATGTTCTAATTTAGGGTTACAAAACTAACTTTTTAATAAAAGAGGTTCGAACCCCCCCCCCCCCCCCCAAAATTATGGTCCGAATTAATTTTTAGATCTAGTATTAAAACTCTAAAAAAATCGACTAATAAACATGTAAATCCAAATCAAGATTTGATTTTTATTATGTGTTTCGATAATAACAATTACATATTAAATTGGCTCGTGATGCCACTGTTGGAATTTAAATATCTTGACATTCAAATAAATAAACAAACATCAAAGCACATAATAGCGGAAGCAAGGATCTAACGTACCGTTATGATCCTAGCAAGAACAAGGATCAAATCTTCTATCTCCTTCACTTGGACAATCAAACGGATTAACGTGAAACCCCTTACCTTTTTGTTTCACAATCTAAGATAATAACTAATGTAAGTTATATCCGAGATCTTGTACACACGTACTATAACCAATCAAAGGTTGATGCTAGTGAATGAACACAATTATTAAACCAAAACTATTTTGTTTAATAAATCTTCAATCTATTATTCAAGAAGGAAGTAAATAATATAAAATAATACTTGCACCCACGTACTGTACGATACATATGTAGAAGATATTATGTGATATAATAATCATACATGGTGTACAGTACATATCAATTATATGTCAAACCAACTGTACGATGCATATCTTGACTATATGATTCATGTCACTGTACGATACATGCCACATAATTCATTAAAGTCGAATGACTTTTATCGAGTATAATAATGTCGTGACTTTTGAGTATTATTATTGTATCGACCTTTTTGAAGGGTTTGAGGTTTGTTTATATAGCCTCCAAACTTGTTCTCCAAGTTTGAGTCTAATACCTCCTCAACTTTCAAAACTCGACACTCAACCCCCTCCTTTATTTACTAACAGTCATTAGTCAATTCTGTTAATTACTTTAACGTCCGTTAGTCCATATTTCGTATCCAAATAATTAAAATATATAATAATATATATATTAATTATTCCTTTGATCATTCATACGTAAAGTGTGCAATACCTCAGTCCCGGGTTCGATTCTAGTCATACACGATTTAATATTTTTTCAAAACTCTAACAAATGTAGGATACAATAAATTATACAAGCTCCTCAACCACCTCTTTCAGTAAGAAAAAAAGAAAAAGAAAAAGAAAAAATAATAATGGCAAAAGATTTGTGATGTAACTTGGCATATTGAAAGAAAAAACTGTACCAAACAGAAGCTTCTGACCCTGCAGTGTATTATTGCTGTTACTACACGTTATTGCTCTGCTCCTTTTAAAAGATTCTAGGTTTTCAAGCTGTAACCATTTGGATTAGATCACAAAAGAAAAATGTGTAGCACGTTTATTCGTATAGTATTGATTGTCAAGATTTATTCCAACGAGCATTGAAGACCGCGCGTTGCAGTGGGTTGTTCAGATAGTTGTTTTTAGTTGTACGATGTTTGTTTTACGTTTTGTGGGTTCACAATTATTTTGTGATGTATATTTCTATTTTTAATTATGTTTTGCGGCGGGATGTTTAGATAGTTGTTTTTTGTTGAATATTTTTTTTTCTATAATTTTTTTTCGAAATTCTTTTTTTAAAATTATTTTTTTTTTAGAAAAATTAATTCTTTTTTTTCGGAATTAATTTTTTAAGAAAAATTATAAAAAATTATCTTTTTTTACAAAATTTATTATTTTAGAAAAATTAATTTTTTTTCGAAATTATTTTTTTTAGAAAAATTAATTTTTTTGTTAAATTAATTTTTTTAGAAAAATTAATTTTAAAGTTTTTTGAAAATATTTTTTCAAAAACTTTTTTTATTTTTTTTTCAAAATTTTATTTTTTCGAAATTATTTTTCCCAAAAAAAAAAGAAAAAAAGAAAAAAAATGCTACAGTAGCGTGAAAATATTTTTTCAAAAACTTTTTTTTTCAAAATTTTATTTTTTCGAAATTATTTTTTCCAAAAAAAAAAAAAAAAAAAAACTACAGTAACTTGCTACAGTAGCGTGCTACTGTTCATGCTACTGTATTTCACTGTAGCACCATTAAAATAATAATATACTCATGATTTAATAGATAGTATAATATAATTCTGAAATATATAGACAGCTGGGAAAAATTCGGGAAAGAACTACTCGTATAAAATTTAACCAGTAGCATAAACTGGTTAACTCCGTACAAAACAATCAATCATAGACACTGCTCAGGCGAAACTGGGTTTTGTCGTATCTCTAAATTAATGACGTCGTTAATGTGAAAATTAGTCTTCAATCACTATCTTTAAATTTGAGTTTAGTGTAATCTTATTTTCTCTTAAAAAGCATTATTCATACTTATAGTCCAATCTAATAGTGCTAACAACATAATAATTAATCACAAAATTCTGAATCAATGTATAAGAAAAGATTAATAATGAATTCCGTATGTCAAACCGAGTGTAATGGTGGTTGTGGTGACTATCTACACATTAGTGTCATTCCGTTACATTATCGTCTATTCTCACCACCTTTTTTTTTTGAACGGCAAATTAAATAAAAAAAACTAGCGAGGAGCTAGGAAAATTACAGAGATAAAGATCTAGGACATTTCATCCAAGAGATCCAATCAAAATTATTTTTACACCTATTGGAACACCAAGTAAAAGAGAGTAAAACAATCTCATCAAACAACATATCCATACGCGGTTGAGATGTTCCAAACAAGGTCTCGTTACGAAACTTCCATATCACCCACCACATAACGTAAAAGACACCTTCCAATATATCTGTAAAACCTTTAGGGAGACGAAGAATGTGAAACCAATCAAGCCAATCTTTATAGGAGAATAAATCCGTACAATCCAACTCCCACCATCGAGCAATTTTGGTGATAAGACCCCGGGCCATAGTACATGAGAAAAAAAGGTGCGAGCAAGATTCCCCTGCGGAGCTACAAATAGGACAACTAATAGTAGGAATTTCTATCCCACGAAGCGACAGATTAAGCCTTGTTGGAAGCTTATCTAAACTCACTTTCCAATCCAAAATATTAATCTTAATTGGAACTTCCGTAACCCATCTAGTGGGAGCACCGACCATGAGCAGAAGATGATCATCGATAAAAAGACGAGTAGATTTAACCGATAACTCACCCGAGGAATCGAGGGACCAAATCCATCTATCATCAGAGGTAGAAAGAATGGTTGATTTAACATCTTCAGTGAGCTTGGAAAACTGTTCTTCTTCTAAACTCCCACGAGGAGGTCTTCTAAAAGACCAAGAAATAGAAATAGCATTGATTTTTTCCGCCACCGTAGAATTTTTATTGCATTCCAACGCAAACATACGCGGGTATAATTGCATGAGGGGAATATCAGTGAGCCAAACATCAAACCAAAATAATGTATTCATACCATTTCCAACTTTCTTTTTCATATGAGACAACAAATTAATACCTTTACTAGATAAATTTTTGCACTCACGGATTATGTTTATCCAGGTAGAAGAACGAGTGGTATTACCAGTATTGTCTAAAGCTCCACATTCACCAAACATAGCTTTAATGACCCGATACCATAAAGAGGATTCCTTGGACTTGAACCTCCATATCCATTTGAATAAAAGAGCACGGTTTTGCGCAAAGAAACTTGAAATACCAAGCCCTCCTTTTTTCCTTGAAGCCATAACTTTTTCCCATCCGATCATAGACATTTTATTCTCATTAATATCAGTACCATTAAAGAATCTACTGCGAATGGACTCCATCTTACGAAGAACACCAGCGGGCGTTTTATAAATCGACATCTGGTATATAGGAAGCGAGCTAAGGACCGCTTTATTCAAAGTAAAACGACCTCCTATAGAGAGAGTTTTAATTTTCCACTTTGACAAGCGGGATGAAAGTTTAGCAATAACCTCGTCCCAAAAGTTACTTCTAGAGCTAGAAGAACCAACCTTAACTCCCAAATAGTTAAAAGGCGAAGAGAAAGTGTTGCATCCAATGACATTAGCAGCCGAATCTATTTCTTCTTGAGAGGTACCAATGCCCATAATCTTACTCTTATGAATATTAATTTTAAGACCCGACGCCAAGTAGAAACATTTAAGCATATTGACGATAGTGATGACATTCGTCTTATCCCATTTACCAATGAAAATAGCATCATCCGCATAAAAGAGATGGGATAAAGTTAAAGAATTATCAATGCGAATACCCTTATACAGCCCTGCGTTCAAAATATTATTGAACGAAATATGCAAACTCTCCATCACCAAAATAAAAAGGAAATGGGAAAGAGGATCTCCCTGCTTCAAACCTTTATGAAATTTAAATTCTGATGAAGGGCTTCCATTAACCAGAATCGATCCCATTGCTGAAGTAAGACACGCTTGGATCCACCCTCTCCATTTAACACCGAAGCCAAGGTTACTTAGAATACCATCTAAATAATCCCATCTTACCGAATCAAAAGCCTTTTCAAAATCAGCTTTAAAAATCATAGCTTTAGTTTTATGGTATTTACACCACGAAATAAGCTCGTTAAGAATGAAAGGACCGTCAAGGATTTGACGCTTAGAGATAAAAGCTGTCTGTACCTCACTAATAAGATCAGACATAACAGTGCATAGGCGATTGGCCAAGATCTTGGCAACGATCTTGTAAAAACTACCAATGAGACTAATTGGACGAAAATCTTTCACCATCTTTGCATCTGACGTTTTAGGGATAAGAGTAATAAACGAAGAATTACTTCCAGGAGGGAACTTACTAGATGAAAAAAATTCCTTGACAGCATTAACCACATCTTGCTGAATGATCTTCCAATATTTACGAATAAACTCAAAAGTAAAACCGTCTGGCCCTGGAGATTTATTTGTACCACCTTTATCATTGAAACAATCAATCACATCTCGCATTTTACTTATATATGCTTAAACACACACAAAATACTCACAAAACTTTCAAAGTTATTGGTGACTACAACCACCGAATCAACCAGGACATTTCCTTTAATCGTAAACATATTAATAGTCCACTAGTTTTTACAATTACACAAGACATTTCCTTTAATCGTAAATATGTTAATAGTCCGTTAGTTAATTGCATGCTACTTATTTTTCCTGCTACTATTGTTTCCTTTTATTTTCTTAGGTAATTGCCACTTCAGTAATGACAAAAATTAACAAAAGAATTATGAAAAAAAAAGAAACAAAAATTATAAAACACATTGCAAGTTAACACATTGCAAAAATTAACAAAAAATTAACAAATTAAAACAATAGCAAAAATAAAAAAATTAACAAATTAATCACCCTTGTGGGCTGCTGTTAACCAAACGCACCCTTTCGGGGCTGCTGTTAACCAAACGCACCATAATGGATCGTTTCAGTGTGACTAAAGAGAATGAGAAATGTATACAATTGAAAGTGTCACGAAGAACCGGCATATGTGACTAAATATGTATTGCCAAAAGACAAATCAGGTAGTTCTCTAGAAAGTGTCATAGAAATGTAACTTTTCCAACTTAAAACGAGTGGCCATCACAAGAGAATTATCGTGACAATTACTCCTCTATGACCCTCTAATTTCCAGCCAATTAATTCTGCCGTTCTAGCACTTAAACATGCTCACACTCACTGGAAAATTACCCTTGCTGTTCTTGTTTCTTTTCCTATATTTAGTAAATACAATCACGTTAGCTCAGCCTGATTTCACTTCTTATTTCTATGAATACGCGGCTAATTATACCTGAAACAGCCCGTACCAAAGAAACCTACACACAACCTTATCTACCCTTCCTAAAACTAACTCTGGCTTTGGTTTCTTTAACAGTTCCACAGGCCAAGGAAACGATACAGTCTACTCTGTTGCCCTATGTAGTGGTGACGTGAATCTGGATGCTTGTCGTAGTTGTCTTAATGATTCCATTGATAAACTGAGACAAGTTTTTCCTAACCAAAAGGAAGCAGTTGGTTTCTTTAACAGTTCCACAGAACCGCAAGACAATGTTATGTTAAGCAAACTAATTCGCAAGACAACATTATGCTAAGCTTAAGTTGCTAACGCTAAAAACAACAATAAGGTATCAACAGGCTGTGGATAAAAAAGATTAAAAAAAAATAAAAAAAAAAAAAAAAAAAAAAACAACAACAACAAAAACCTTTTGTGGTCAAGGCTGTGGTCTCGACAGCAAGTGGTCTCGGTCTCAGGGAGCTAAAATAATACATAAACACAAATTAATCACTAAAAACTTTTGGCGGCGACATGTCCCCGCTAACACATAAACATTAAAAAAAAAAAATAAAGAAAACCTCGGTTGTGGACTCGACAGCAGGCACGTTGTGCTCTTGGCTTCGATTCTCGGCTTGGTCTCGACAAGAGACTATACAAAAAAAATTAACAAAAAAATTTTAAAAAATAACCAAAAAAAACACATTTATAGCAAGTTAACATATTGCAAAAATTAACAAATAACAAAAAAATAAAGAAATTTAAAAAATTAATAATTAACAAAAATTAACACCCACACGCACCTGGGTTTGTAAACGAGAGGGAGCAAGGAAGAAAGGAGAGGAGAAAATGAAAGAATTAAATGAGGAGAGGGGTTGAGGAAAGAATTATATAAGGAGAGGGCTTGAGGAGGGGCATCGTGCACGGTGGTGCGAGTGTGGGTGTGTTGTGGTGGAGATGGTGGTGCAGTGAAGTAGCGTGGTGTAGTGCGTGGTGGTGTAGTGGTGTTGGTGGAGATTGTGGTGGAGATGATGGTGTTATGGTGAGATGGTGGTGCTGTGGTGGTGATTAGTGGTGTTGGAGATGGTGGTGATGTGGAAGTCGATGGTAGCGCAGCAGAAGATGTTCGAGTTTTTTTTTTTTTTTTTTTTTTTACCAAGTGTTAAAGCAGATCTGATAATGATGGAGGCTAGGTTTTAGTGATTACATTCGGCGTGGACATGTCTCCGCTAAAAGAAAATTTGTATTTTAGCTAATCTTTTGGCGGGGACAAGTCCCAGCTAAAAGAAGATTTGTCTTTTAGCCAGACTTTTTGGCGGGGACACGTCCCCGCTAAAAGTTTTAATTATTTGCCAAAACCTTTGGCGGGATAAAGTAAATGCTACGAGGGAAAAACAATTTTTTTGGTGAAATCTTTCGGCGGGGATATGTCCCCGCCGAAAGAATTATAATTAAAAAAAAAAAAAAAAAAAAAAAAAAAAAAAAAAAAAAAAAAAAAACTCTTTTATATTATTGTAACTAACTCAAATCAATATTAATTCTTTTAAATTTAACTAAAATTTTTCAAAATCATATTTAATTAATTTAAAACTTTTTAAAATTATTTACATCACTTTTACCTAATAAAGTTAAATCATTTATACTTAATTTAAATCATTTAAAATTATATTTAAAACATTTTAATTAAGTTAAAGCACTATTAAATCATTTAAATTTAATTTAAATATTTTATAAATCATATTTAATTAATTTAAAACTTTTTAAAATTATTTACATCATTTTTAACTAAGTTAAGTCATTTTATACTTAATTTACATCATTTTTAACTAAGTTAAACAAATGAGTCGATATAATACGGTTGTACACAAGATGTTAAACGAATGAGCCGATATGATATGGTTGTACATGAGATATTTAACGAATGAGCCGAGATGATATGGTTGTACATGAGATGTTTAACGAAAGACCCGAGATGATATGGTTGTACATGAGATGTTAAACGAATGAGCCGATATGATATGGTTATACACGAGATGTTTAACGAGTGAGCCGAGATGATATGGTTGTACAGGAGATGTTAAACGAATGAGCCGAGATGATATGGTTGTACATGAGATGTTAAACGAATGAGCCGAGATGATATGGTTGTACACGAGATGTTTAACGAATGAGCCGAGATGATATGGTTGTACATGAGATGTTTAACGAATGAGCCAATATGATATGGTTATACGCAAGATGTTTAACGAATGAGCCGAGATGATATGGTTGTACAGGAGATGTTAAACGAATGAGCCGAGATGATATGGTTGTACATGAGTTGTTAAACGAATGAGCCGAGATGATATAGTTGTACATGAGATGTTTAACGAATGAGCCGAGATGATATGGTTGTACACGAGATGTTTAACGAATGAGCCGAGATGATATAGTTGTACATGAGATGTTTAACGAATGAGTCGAGATGATATGGTTGTACACGAGATGTTTAACAAATGAGCCGGGATGATATGGTTGTACATGAGATGTTTAACGAATGAGCCGATATGATATGGTTATACACGAGATGTTAAACGAATGAGCCGAGATGATATGGTTGTACATGAGATGTTTAATGAATGAGCCGATATGATATGGTTGTACATGAGATGTTTAACGAATGAGCCAATATGATATGGTTGTACATGAGATGTAACTATGCTCTTTATTTAAGTGTGGCGGGATGGTTGAGTATATTTGATGTCTCTGAAGAAGTAGTTGGCCATAAATTGAATTACGTACTCTCGTAACAATTGAAATAAAGAGCTAGCGAGACCTTTGTGTATATTTGTTCGCGCATGCATGCAACAGGACTCTAGCTATCTAGGCTGATCTCTCATAAATGTACTGTTGTGTTAACCTCTTTTGGCGAGGACGTATCCCCGGCTAAAAATGTAATATACTGTTTTCGTAAATTCTTTTGCCCCGCCAATAAATGATAAACCTTATCCTCTTTAATATCTAAAAAATCTTATCCAAAGTCTACATAAAATCCAAAAAAAACTTTTCCAATCTCTATCTTATATTCCCTCCCTCTCTCTCATTTGCAGATCAAATATCTATCTTATATTCCCTCCCTTTCTCTCACAACAGCAACAACATCACCTCCATCACCATCGAGCTCCACCACCACTGCCGACCACCACCTTCATACCCCATCACCACCTGATAACACCAAACCTCTTATCTTCACATCAATTTCAAAACCTGAGATGCAGCGATATAATCCTCTTATGTGTTCTTGTGGAAGAGGAAATATTGATCCGTTGGATTATATATAAAATATCAGATACGCGTGATACGCGGGGACTAACAAGCCAACCCTTAGGAAAAAGGCCGACTTACAAAACCCGTGAATACGATATGAGATACCGGGCAAGTGTTGCCCGGGTCGTTTCACGACGAGGTGTGAATCGAGGATTTCATTTTCGGTTTGGAATTAAAATGCTTGAAATATGATTTTCACTTTTTTTTTTTGTTTTCTAATTCTAATTAAGGTATGGAAAGCAAATGTACAAAGAAAATAAAGCAAAAACCAAATTATGCTAAAAACGTAATCGGGGATCTGAAAATGAATTCGGAAAATGGAAATTATGTAATTTACAACTACGGAAAGCATACATAAGCTAAATACAACTTAACAAGCATAAGAAACAAGTCTACAAAGCATAAATTAGCAAAAACGTAAAGAAAATTAAAAACGAAACTAAACCAGGAAATCCCGAGCCCTAGAAAAGTGAAATCGTGAAATTTTAACTCTACGGGTGAAAATCTATTCTTCCTAATTCATAATTAACCAAAAAGAATTTTAGAAAAAAGAATTTTTTTTATTTTTTATTTTTATTTAATTTTCTATGAATTAAAACTAATTTTAACTAATTAAATGATTAAAAATATTAAAACTGAAAGGAAAAATCTGAAATTTTTATAAAAGCTACTTAAAGATATGAGAAATGCATGAAAAATAAGAAGGGGCAAAAAACTATTCTAAATAAGCAGTTTATAAGCTAAATACAAAAATAAGCAAAGACTAGAAAAAGGAGTTAAAAGAATTAAGGAAGATCCCTTGGGCAGAAAAGACCCAAGGGCACGTTTGGTTGTGAGGTGGTGAATGTGAGGCTTTGTATGCAGGAGGTCCAGGGTTCGAATCCCTGGACTTGCTTTTTGTATTTTTATTTTTTAATTTTGAATTTCTTTTTTGACACTTGAAAATAAGGTGAAGATAAGCAACTTTTTTTAAAGCAACTAATTTTAGAACCAACAAATAAGCCAGAAATAGGTAAAACAGTCTGCTATTGAATTAGATAAACAAGCTAAGGCATATAAGCTAATGAGCTAATAAGCTAATTTAAACTAAGTTAGAACTAGAAAAAGCTATATCAAACTAAACATAATCTAAATTAACCAAAGAACTCAGAATAAGTCTCAAACATAAGCAAATAAGCAGTGATCTACCAATAAGCAATATGGGGTACTGATGTGCAGACTGAGAACAGCCCACTGAGGCACTTTGGAGCTTAATTTTTAGCACTAAAATTAACAACAAAATCCATAACAACTTAAAAGTCTTAAAGTTCATTCATCAAAGTCTTCAAAAACCAAAAATCAGATTTTGAAAAGCTTAAACGGACCTTTAAAAGCAGTTTGGAAAGAGGGTGATTAGAGCTGAGTTCTCTAATGAACCAGGCTAAAGCAGCTGATCAACTACTATTTTAAACTATTAAAAAATTTAGCAAATAAGCTGAGAAATGAACTATCAACTAGAAAACAGTAAAGTATAATAACCAATCTACTAGGAAAATTAATTCTAAGCAATATAAATAAGAAGTAAGCTCTTAAAATTACCTATTATGACTGCTATTCAAAACAGATGAGGCATAGGTGTTCTGAAGAGAACTTTTTACAAAATATGGTTCAAATTCACACAAAACTTTATAAAATTCTACCAACTTAATGGAACCAACTTTAAGCACAGGAATGAACTCACAAATGGTAAAATCAGGACCTTAAAACTGCTTATCTCATAATGGGCAAATTCTAACAGTGATGTACCTCAACCCTTGCAACTCAGACTTGAATCTACAAATCCGATCTAATAAGTAAAAACCAGCTTGAAAACAACTTATAACACTTAATATGAGCTAAATCAAAGTGGTTTATTGACACATGAACAGTAAAGAACCATTTTGACCCATTTTACCCCTATTGCCAAACACCCCCTTATTAGGGCTGATTTGGTTTTAAAGAAGAGAAAGCAACATTTAAGCTAAGAAACTGAAAAGCAATTTGAAATTAAGCTATATTAAGTCTAGAAAAGCAGGAAACACAAATAATTAAGCACTATGGATAAGCTATACTAGATGATGAGTGTGTAAATACTCATCATTTTACACCCATAAAAGACACAAAAATGACCAAAAACAACCAAATAGGCCAAATATTGTTGCAAATATTCGTGGTTTGTGTTTTTATGTGTTTCAGGTACAAAGGATTGAAAACAGAGCAAAAACGGACATTTTTGGATCGTCTCGACAATATTTGTGCATTCGATCATGTGAAGCCGGAGTCAAAATCAAACCCGGGATATGGCAGTTGGACGAGCTTGGAAAAACGAACCCGACACCAAAATCACATTTCACCCATTTACCCTCACCTAATTACCTTAATTCCTAAACTAATAAACCTTATCCCATTTTCCCTAAAACCCGGATCCAACTTATCCCTTATCCCAACCTGACCCATTTTTATTTAGATAAACCAGTCAAACCATGGTCAGACCTTATCCCTTATCCTTCTTCCCACTTGCCCGCCAAATTCCATCACAATCCCTGCACCTCCCACCATCCTCCAAAACCACTAAAGTCCTCCTACTCCAGTCCAAAACCCATCAATATACCCTCCCCCTCACACGTTATAACCAGCTGGCTATCCAAGTGGTGTTTTGGCGCCAAAAATGCAACCGATGGCTAGGATCAATTTAAAGCCAATTCAACTGCTGGGATTTGTCAAAGGAGCTGAGAGAAGCTTTTGGAAGTATAAATACCTCACCACTCACTCAGAAGAAGGTGGTAGTTAATTAAGTAGTTTTTAGCTTTAGTCGTATTTGTAGTTGTAGTATGTAATCAGTAGCAACTTTAGTTCTAAATTTAAATTCAAGTTTTATTAAGCTCATTTGTCTTCAATTATTTAAGTATTGTACTCATTTCAAAGTTAATGAAATTTCATGTTTAAAGAATTCACTGTTAATTCGAATTAAGTCATTTGGTGTTTTGAAAAGCTTATTTAGTGTTTATATAAACTCATGTAAGCTCATTATAGCTTATTGTGAGTTTATGGTAGTTTAATTCTGTTCTACACTCAAAAGTCCAAAAAGGTCAACGAAAGTCCACTGTAAGCCTATATGAGCTCATAAAGGGAAATAAGCTGGTGGGAATAAGCTATTGGTGGTTTCTAGCTGGTTTTGGACAAGTTGAAGCTTGTTGGCCATCTGGACATTCTGTTTTAAGCAAAATCCATTGTAAGCTATTTTCTTGAATTCTAGCAATATTTACTGTTTTACTGTTCCTGTGCTTATCTCTGAGCTTATTTGCCTTTTCTCAGCTTATTTAAGCTAGTTAATGTTATTTGAAGTTAAATTGATAGGGTTTGCTTGTTTGTTACTAAGTTTCACTTAAAAACCTCAAAAAAGCCAAAAATAGCATATATAGGACTAAGATTAATTTGTGCTTATTTTCTGCTAAAAAGTTGTTCATTAGGTATAAATGAAGTTAGTTAATCATAGTTAAGTCAGAAACTCAGCTATTTCAATCTATTCTAGTGTTACTCTCATTTCAGTTCATCATAAGGAGTGTTTGGGTTAGTGGTCATAATGGGTCGAATTGAGCATTTAACTGTTCATTTGCATTTTGTTGAAGTTTGAATATGCTTAATTTGGCCTGTATCAGTTGTTTTTAGGAATTCTAAAGCTTATGTGAAGGTTTGATAGGTTTTGAGTGGATTAGTATAGCTTTAAGCTCATCACTGTTCTAATAAGTTCTTTATAGCAATAAGCAGTTTAAGTCTTTATCTTTGATGTTTCTAGGGTCCTTTTAGTCAATAGTTAGTAGTAGTTAAGACCCTTTAGGCCTTTGTTCTAATTAGCTAAAAATCAGTCCACATTTAGTTTTATCAGACTGCAATTTTGGTTTTTGCAATTTGCAGAAGTTTTCTTTTATTTATCATTTCTTAAATATAAGTTGTTATAAGCTATAATTTGGCACATTTAGACTTGACTAGCTTGTCTATCTATTTATATTTTTTTTGGATTTTTAGGATTTTATCTGGTCAGCTTTTTAAGGGCTTGAAAATGCCCTTTTTGCCCTGTCCCTTAGGTATATCAGCAGCTCTTTTGCTTATTTTGTGCTTGTTAGTGCTTATTTCTGGTTCATATGGCTTATTGTGATTTTGATTTTAGCTTTTAGTTGGACTTTGACTTATTCCAATGTCCTTAGCTTATTTCATAGCTTATCAGTCATTCAGCCTTAAATCTTAGCTTATTTCATTTTAAGTACACTAATCAGATTTCCCATGCTTATTTGAGTGCTTATTCTAGCTTTTAAACAAAAGTTGTAGTTTTGAAAATTGCTTATTTCCACATGCTTATTCAAAGAAAAATAAAAAAAATAATATAAAATAAAAAAATTCAATCAAGTCTCTTATAAGCGGCCACCTTAATCTGCTTTTTTCTGTGCTTATTTTAAGTTTTCAAAAATATTGTCTTTTATAAAAAGTGCTTATAATTAAGTACTTTATCAGTTTCAAAAAGCAAAAATCCAAAATCTCTTCATTTTCACTATTCACGACACGTAATCACAAATCGAGAACACAAATCCCATTCAAACCTTCGTTGGGGATAACGACCCGGGTTACACATACTTCACTTGTGTTTCCTTGGAAATAAATTACACATTGATTTTCGCGAATCACTAGATTATGCTTATTTTTTGGATTTTATGAGTTTAGAGCAAAAATAGCAATAGGAAAATTCTAAAATATGATTAAACTACTGAAGGCATTAATAAGCTACAAAATACAGATAAAGGCACTAAGTAAACCTAATAAGCACTAAAATAAGCTAATAAGCAGTTTGACTATTTTTGACTTTTTGACCTTTTTTTGAATTTTTGAAATTAAGATAGAAATTAAACATGATAAACTTATACAAGCTAGAATAAGCTTGTATGAGCTTATAGGAATAGTAATGAAAGCTTAAAAATCAGATTTCTAATAGTAATGGAAGATTTTATGGTAATTGAGACAAAGGAAATTAAAATAAAAACTCAATTGCATTAATAAAAGATAAGAATTACACTACTGAAAAATGAAATTACAAGTTTTAACCTAATGACTGAAAGTAAATAGCAATAAGTAAAAATTCGGCCTAAATTCTTCGAAGACATGAAAAATTGGACAAAACTCTGTGTGTGATGAGAGGGAGCCTTTTATAGCCTTCCAAAATGACTTTTAGGGTTCCCTTCGATAAATCCCAGCCCTCAATTCGTGATATTATCATTACAGCCCTAAGATTCCATTTTTGGTCCCAAAAGTAGTCTGGTGGATTTCCAGCTTGGCAATGGAGGGGGAGGGAATGTGATACATGTGAGGTAGTGGAGGGTAGTGGAACAGTAATTGAGTGATGATGGTGGGAGGTGGGATACAGGTTGCACAAGTGGGGAAGGAGATACACAGTATCTGTGTTTATTTAAATCCCGCGCTTTTTAATTTCTGGTTTGACTAGCTTGGTTTGACTTTGGGTTAAATAATTAAGGGATGGTTGGGTTGGGGTTTAAATGGGCCCGTGTGTGTTGGGCTTGTGTTGTATTATTTATTTTAAGGATCCGGTTTGGTAGTAGTTTAGGATTTATCATAAGGACCAAAATTGTAATTTGTCGAAATCGAAGGACCAACTGTGCCATTTTTGTAAAATGCTCCCAAGGGCTATTTTTGACAAATGATGATTCTTCAAGGTAGATTATGACAGTTTGAGCATAAATGTGATCCACTTTGATAAATTCTTCCCCGGCCTCGGCTTTTTAAACTCGTTCCAAATCTCGTGCTCGTTTTTGTCCCGTTTTCCTTGATTTTTGTCCGTTTCTTCAATATCCGTACCTGCACATTTAAAAACACAAAAACACAACGTATTTGGTTAGCTTTTGGTCTATTTGGTCTGATTTATTAGGTAAAAGGTATGTGTAATTACGCACATACCAAAATCCCCCAGCATAAGGTATTGCCGTATCCTCATGCAATGTTATCAACTCACATTTTGAAACCAAAATTTTCAAACATATGTTTACTAACTTTGAAAAGTAGCAAAATATACAAAAGAGATTTAAGAAATCAAAAGTTCTAAAAATGCCCCGTTTGACCATTTTATTACAAACATTTTTATTTATTTTTTGTATTTTTCCTTTTTATGACGGGATGTTGACTTTCATTATTTCACAATAACTTTTAGGATCACGAAGTAGGAAACACAACTAATGAAGAAGTGACCATACGGATAAAATTCATCGTCCCTGATTTTTCACAAGTCCCCAAACCAAGCTTAAAAACAAAATCATTGTTGAATACAAGTTAAGATGCTAACGCTACTCATGAATGTAACTTGTAAACTTTTCACTCCCCAATTGTTCTATAAGTTTGGTAAGTGTGCTCGTTTTCAAAAGTTTGATCGAAGAAATCAACATTATTATGGTTGTTACTTGTTTAAGTCAAATATTAATTTACCGGGAATCTTGAAATCTAAGGATCAAAAGGGCCTTTTCCATGTAACGGCTTTCTTCTCGGCACATCCCAAACCAGTTGGTTTTAGGTGACCAGACTTTTGACACCCCGCAAAGAATAGTACCAGAATCAGCGGGATTTTGATTTCAAAGATTTCTAAGATTTCCGCTAAGTTAATATTAAATACTTAAACATACAATAATCGACGATTATTTGGAGATTAGAGAAGCAAAGGTGAGATCACTCCATGTAGCGATTTTCTTCTCAGCTTGTCCTTTTAGCAAAGCTTAGGAGGCTAGGTTTTTACACCCTCGAGAATAGTATCGGAGTTTTCGGGGTCTTTGAAATCAACAATCTACCAAATTCCCGTTAATTTTTAACACAAAATTGACGAATACTAGTTCAACTTCCGATTTAAATTTAAGAAAAAGCAAGTTTCATACATTTATTCATAAGCAACATTTTTATTCACGCAATACATATTTTTCATTTTTTTTTTCTAAACATACGTATATATACTTGCATCATACTTGTGATTTTACTCACTTTCTTTTGCAATATTATTCCGATTTCAAGAAAGTATGCTTGTTCAAATATTTAAATAAAAAGTTGAACTCGTACTCTATATCAAAGTTGTATAAAAGTTAATAACAAAACGATTTCTAAGTTTAAAAATTTGAAAACAACACTAATTTAGCTTCTGGGAGGAAAAACTACAAATTACACTGATGAGCCTTTAAGATAACCAACTAATCCTTGCTTAGCATCACAACTTATAATTGACTCTATCATTTCTCGTTCTTCGCAAATTTAAAATCTTTAATAAAAAGATCCGTGAATGCTTAGTCAAAAAGGTTAAGGGGACAAGCTAGAGCTCAACACGCCCGGTCAAGTCAAAATTTTATTCATACTCTAACCAACGGAGAGTCAACAATGTGTCAAAACACTTATGATATTTTTTGCAAATTTTTATTTTTTAATTTTCTCATTTTTTGGATTTTTGGTGGAAAAACAGGGTTGCGATGGTATACGACAAAATGCAAGGTAAAATCAAATCGAAAGATCACCCCCCCCCCCCAAGACTAAAACGAAACATTGTCCCCAATGTTTTAAAGGTAAGGGTCGTCTTACGCAAATCTAAGGCCGTTTATGAATTATGCCAAATAGATTGTTGGGAATTATATTTGAGTTGATAAGACAAAACAATGAAAGATGAGGGACTTATGGAGACAAAGGATGAAAGTTTATAAAAGGAAGAAGATCTTTTATTATTTATAAAATATATCATTTGTAACCCTAATCCTCTATTATATAAAGAGGGTTAGAGGCGTTTAGATTTGTGTGTGTGTGTCAAGATGTAGTCGACTAAAGGTGTAGGTTGTGTCTAGGCCTCGAGTTCCTACAACGGATGCCTAGGTTTTGTATTGTTAGTGTTAGGATATGATGACGAAGAACCTTTTTGATTATGATAATATTCTTTATGATTATCCGCTGTGCTTATTATTATCATTGTGTTTATTGATTATCCTAGATCAAAGTCTAAACAACCTAGAGTCTAAAATGGTCCAAGAACTTATTTGACGATGGTGTATATAAGTTCTAACAGATGGTATCAGAGAGGGGGGCTCTCGATCTAGGGATGTTACAAGGTTTATTTGTCGAAGAGAAGCAGTTTTAAAGATGGTGTGATCGATGGTTTAAAGGGTTATTCATCCTCAAGGTATTCGAAAATTATTCTGGTTTGTCGACAAGCGCATGGTACTTTTTTATTAATTCTGTTTTGGTCAATTCACAATTAATATCCTCGTACTAGTTGTCGTCTATTCTATATTACAGTAATTGTTATTCTGATCGTGGAATGAGGAGAATTGTTTTGGGTTGACTGGTGATATTCAAGATTCTTTCACATGGATCGGTTTATTCAATTAATTGAGGATTGTCATCTTGCGTATGAATTACTTTCACCTCGTACAATTAATTCGATTTGATTATTATATTAAGGGTTAATTGGTCAGTGGACAAATAGTGGGTCGGTTATTGATAGATTCATACTCGATCATATCTCGTACGAATTAAATATTGAATATTCAAGAATCGGTTGTGAAAGAATTAATATTGTGTCAAGTGGATCACATTAATTGAGCTGTCAGTGAAGGAGTTGTTGTAAGCAGCTAAGGGTCGAAAGTTGTACTGATCGAATATTTAATTGATGGCCCACGTTGAGTTAATGAAGGGATAAGATGGTTTGTTGTTTTTTTTTAACGGCGAACTTCGTTAAAACAGCGGCCCCGGATCAAGCAAGGAGCTCAAAACCGGCAACCGGGAGCAACAAGCAACAAGCAACAAGCAACAAACAACAACAACAAACAACAGCATTACCACCGATTACACCAAGACTCGCTATCTTACAACCCCATTTTGCCCCTAATCTTGACCCACAAAAAGCTAAGACACTTAATCTCGAAACGGACGGCCTCTTGTTCCTAAAGATGGCTTCGTTTCTGTCTTTCCAAATGCACCAACATGAAGTGTAAATGATCGCTTGCAAGAGGGCCTTTTTCTCCTTATCACACCTGCATAAATTGTGAGCCGAGAGCAGTTCTCGGATAGTGAAAGCAAACAGCGGGGGTATGTTACACCAGTTAGAAATGGCATTCCAAACCGAGGCCGACACATAACAGGAAAGGAGCATATGATCCGGACTCTCATCTCCGTCATTACAAAGAATGCAATCCTGAGATCCGACCGGAATGTTGCGAGAAGCCAAAGCGTCCTTCGTGGCAATACGACCCATTTTGGCCATCCAAAGAAAAATAGTCACTTTCCTGGGAACGAGGCGGCACCAATCCATAACCCAGTCAGAGTTAACCACGTCCGACGCTTCTAAAAGCTTCCTGACAGATCTTGTAGTGAACAGCCCGTTATTTTCTGCGCCCCAAACCCATCGTCTCCCGTCATGGATCAGCAGCGAAGTTAAGTCAATGCCTTTCTCATCCAGCGACTTTCTGACCCTGCAAATAGATTTCCAAACACCTGAAATCGAATTTTTACAAGGGAGGAACATTTGCCGCCTCCTGTTATGGTGTATAGCGAGGATCACTTGGCTCCAGAGACTATTCGGATCAGATTTCAATTGCCAAAACCATTTGCTTAGTAAACTCAGGTTATAGTATTCTAGAGAAGCCAGGCTCAGCCCACCCATCTTGATGGGTTTGCAAACTTGTTT
Source organism: Artemisia tridentata subsp. tridentata (assembly GCA_021014915.2). Classification (NCBI taxonomy): domain Eukaryota; kingdom Viridiplantae; phylum Streptophyta; class Magnoliopsida; order Asterales; family Asteraceae; genus Artemisia; species Artemisia tridentata. The sequence continues at coordinate 49,328,582 of CP139507.1, forward strand.
TCTCGCTACCCAGTGTATCTTCCTCGAGTCTTGATCGCCACCCCATAAAAAATTCATCCGAATGCTGTCTAATTTGTCAATAATCGTCTTCGGTGCTTTGAATAGAGAAAAGAAGTAATTTGGCAAGCACTCCATCACCGACTTCACAAACACCATCCTACCTCCCATGGATAAGTGCTTAGCTTTCCACCTCGTTAGGCGGGATTCGAAGATATCGACAATGGGTCGCCAACTTTGGATCCTATTCATATTGGCTCCAACCATAAGCCCAAGGTGTATATAAGGAATCTGCCCAACCAAGCAGTGCAGATTGGAAGCTTTGACAGCAATTTCCGCCTGCTCCACATTTACTCCCATAAGCGAACTTTTTCCGAGATTAACCCTTAGACCAGACACAAGATGGAAAGACCGAAGGATTCTTGCCAAGTTCTCAAAATTGCTGCTGCTCCATTTTCCACATATAATCGCATCGTCAGCAAACAACATATGCGAAACTCTAGGCCCATTATTGGGAAGACAAATATGATCAAAAATCCCAGAATCGCACGCCTTCTTTAAAAAACAGTGAAAAGCTTCAATGGCGATGAGGAAGAGAAAGGGAGATAACGGATCTCCTTGTCTCACTCCTCTACTACATTGGAATTCCCATGTTGTGGATCCATTAACAAGCACCGAGGCGCGAGAGGAGTTAAGACACCCGAAAATCCACGACCTCCATAAGGGCGGGAACCCTATTTGATCGAGCATATTGTCAATAAAGCTCCACGAGATAGAATCAAACGCCTTATCAAAGTCAATTTTAAAAATCATAGCTGGATGCTTCGTTCGTTTAAGCCACGAAATAATCTCATTAAGAATCAAAGGTGCAACACCCCTGTTTTCGATATACGTAGCGGAATATGAGTTTGGGGTGCTACTTCATGGTTCACAGTCATGAGAATAGAAAACGACTCAAAAAGAGACGTTTTTAATTAAAAATTGTTATCATTCATTTATTTAATATCAGAGTACATAATATAGGTCCCAGAGGGAGGTTCGGAAAATATGTTATAAAAGATACATTATTCATTGAATGATAACAACGTGAACACTCTTATTATAAAAAGAAAGTCCACAGCCACTCCGTGCCGATAGCCATACTCCTAGTTACCTGAGATAAACATGCTTAAAAAGTCAACACAAAGGTTGAGTGAATCTATAGTGTTTAAAGTAATAAATAGTTTGAACACAAGGTAAATAATAAAGAAATCGGTTCAATCATAATTCAACATATTGCACTAAACCTCATGACACGCAATGCATTAACAGTTTCCAGGTTCCACAAACATAATTAAATGAGAGTGGTCTTGCCCCCGAGTTTAAGAAATCAAATATAATGCATCTGCCTAACCGGCTACCACGAAGATATCCATCCGGTTCGTACAAATGGGTCGTCAGGCCAATAGATCTATTCACTATATTCGCGTCCACCCTGCGGGTGACTAATGGTGCATGATATGAGGGTCTTTCAATAAATACAATCTCAATAATAAGGGACAGTTAGCCTAGTGCAATAACAATCAGGAAAATACTTGTGTTCGGTTTGATAGCATGTATCTCCCCACATATTTGGAAAACATGTAAATAAGAAAAGTGGGACTATAAACTCACCTGAACAGTCTGAATGGAAAACAAAGTTTAAACAAAGTTGATAAATGTCTCCGGCTTGCAACCTGGGTTGGTTATGTCAAGTTTTCAGTAACTGTTTCTGAATATATAAGTTTTATTATTTGTTCCGTTCGTTTGTTATCGTATTTTAATTCTTATTATTAATAATTTTAGTAATAATAATAATAATAATAATAATAATAATAATAATAATAATAATAATAATAATAATAATAATAATAATAATAATAATTATAATTATAATAATTATAATTATAATTTGAACATTTTCACTTCTTCCCCTAAGGTTCTACATATTGACAACTTTTACCCTTGAACTTTCGTAAAATGACAACTTTTACCCCTCAACTTTGGTTAAATGACAATTTTTACCCCTACAGTTTCAAAAATGACACTTTTTACCCCTAGGGTTCCAATCGACAGCATGTTAAATCCTTTTTATAAAATTAGTTAGTGCTTTGGCACTTTTTACCCTTGAGACTTCTAAGTTGTTACACCCAAAGTCCTTGTTATTCAAAAACGCATCGTTTTTCATAAATTATTGCGAAACTTTTTACAACTCTTTAACCAACTTATTTATCAGTGTAATAAGACTATTTCTACAAAATCCCAGACCTTGGTTCGAACTCTAGACTTCGCAAACAATTTTTAAAACATGCGATTTCCAGTTTTTCGAAACAGAAACTCACTCGACAAAAATAGGCTGGTTCTCACTCATTTCTTAACAAAATTAACTGATTCTTTTTCCTATAATTAGCTATCTCAGTGGTCTTTAGTCATGCAAAAAATCTAGATTTTTAGGACCTTGTTTACTAGTCGAAACTTAGAACACAAATCCATAGTCTGCTATTGTCGAGACAGTTTGAAAAAGAAAGAAAACTTTTAATTTTTGGTTCTCGACTTTATTAACTAGGAAACTTAGATTATTTAAAGTATCTTAAGCATCTTTAGATCATTTCTAAAAACTATCAAGAGTCCTAGGGTTTTTGGAAAAATTATTCATGTGTGTATATATTTGTTCGCTCGTCAAGTATAAAAAGAAAGTAAATGATTCGATTCTGTCATCTTTAGGCTATGCCATGCTTTTAAGAGTGTTTATATATGTTATTAGGTATATACTAAGTATAGAAAATAATTGAAAAGAGATGAGATCATACCTTTTGAATTAAAATTCGATTAAGGCAAAATGGTGAGCTAGGGTTTCGAAATGACTTCACTAATGGGTCTAGCCTCCTCCTTAGCTTCTTTAAGGTTACTAGGATCTTGAGTGAGGGCTATGAGAACAAAAATAGTGATGTATGTGGCTGTGGGGTTTTGTTCGAAGGGTGGTTATGGTGGATTAGGGTTTCATGGGTGCTTTCTATTTATAGAGAAGGTTTAGGGTTTCTAACATGTTCTAAAGAGTTTATGGGAGTGTGTGTGATGAGGTGTGTGGCTGTGATAGGCACCACATGTGTTGGAGGGGGAAAGTGAGTTGTGGAGGTTTCTAATTCACACAAGTGTGCTTGGTTCTAGAAGAGAGGGTGTTGGCAAGTTAGGGTTCTCACAAATGTCATCTTAGGGTTTAAGGAAATGAGCTAGGGTTAGTTATTCTAGTCCTAGTCGAACTAAATTGAGTGAACTAGGGGAGTTTGGTTTCGTTTGGTGCATAAGGAGTGGTACCTAGGGCTTAATCAAGTAGTACTCTAGGGTTTTAGGCATAGTTAGGGTTTCTAGGTTTAGGGTTTACTTGGAAATGGTTTTTAGGTTTCTAGAAAATAATTAAATGTATATCGATTTATATATATACAAAGAAAAAATGTTTTTGTGCTTTGGGGGGTTGTACTCTAGGCTTAGGATTGTTGTACTTAGGTTTTAAAAATAAGAAAATGTAACTTTATTAATTTCCTAATTTTATATAGTTTTTATATAATTTTTATTAGGGTTTTAAGATAATTAAATAGGTTTTTAGGGTTTTGTGCATTAGAGGGTTGTACCATGAGTTTGAGGGATTGTACATTTATTTTATAATTTAATAAACTTATTTTAAAATTTAATATGTGAAATTATTACAATTTATGTTTTTAAAATAAACATTTATTAAGTTTTATATAAGGTTTTATTATTTATGCATTAATGACTTGTACCTTGATTTAGAAAACTTGTACATATATATTTTGGTAAAAATATTAATTAGGGTTTGTGAATTTATTACATATAATAATAGTTTGGTGAAATTAGGGTTTATTCGGGAGTTATAGTGGTATTAGGGTTTCTGTGCTTTAGTGACTTGTACATTAATCAAATAATTTGTATTTTAATGTTTTTAGGGTTTCGTTATTTTTATATGTTGCTATGGTAGTTTAGGGTTTCGTAAAAACTCTTATTAAATAAGAAGCGTTTAGTTTTAAATATACGTTAACGAAATAACGTAAAGTGGTAAATGGAATCTCATAAAGTTTTAGGTCAAAGATTGTTTAAATACTAAATCAGTTGAGGTTGGGTTGCAAGCACGTTTATCAGGAATATAATTTATATCACATAAGTCAAGAATTGAAATCAGATAACAAATAAGAAAAAAAAATTTCTACGTGGAAAAAGGATAAGTACTTTAAGTGATAGTTTATTTATTGTGGGATTTTCACAGTGGTTACAAAAGGCCCGTCAAGGATGAGCCTATTAGAGATGTAAGCAAGCTGGGAATTCGATATAACGTTATTAATAACCCCTTTTAATCTTTCCGCGAGAACTTTGGAAATGACTTTCGTTATACAACCAATCAAACTAATTGGCCTATAGTCCTTAGGAAGAATTGGATCTTCTACCTTAGGAATTAGAAAGATGAAAGACGAACCACACCCCCGGCTAATAGATCCCACCGAGTGGAACCGGTTTAAAATATGGAAAAAATCGTCTTCAAATAGGTCCCAAAATCGCTTAAAGAAGGCGAAATTGAAACCATCCGGACCCGACGCCTTATCTCCACCGCAAAGCCAGACAGCCGACTTGATTTCATCTTTCGAAAAAGGTTGGATAAGAAAGTCAGCATCAATTTGAGACAGCCTTTTGACACCAGGACAAGTAAAGTTCGGCCTAATGGGGTTTGGATCCTTAAATTTCTCCCCAAAAAAACTCCACAGCTCCTTCTTTATGGCTTTTGGATGCGACACCCAAACATCATTTATGAGCAGACCATTGATCCTACAGTTGGTACGATTCGCATTGCACCATCCGTGAAAAAATGACGTATTTTCATCTCCTTCAATTGCCCATCAAATTCTCGCCTTTTGCCTCAAGTCCTTGATTCTATCAGATTCAAGATTTTTAAGCCGAGCTTACTTATACATCCAGACCTCTATTTCGCCATTAGTCAAACCCCTGTATTCTGAAGTTTTATCCATCTCCACACAAAAATCAGTGAGCTCTTTGATTTCAGAATCTTCATCCCGTTTGACCTGGGCCTGCCATAACTTAATTCTTTCCTTGATGCGTTTCAGCTTATTCATTAGCAGCACGTCCGGAGGGCTATCCAGGTTGTCCTGATGAGCTTGATCAATAGCCGAGATAACCATCGGCCTGAGATCCGGCTTCCCCAACCAAGAAGAGAAGAATTTGAACGGGGAAGGCCCGAAATCGCGGTGAGAGGTGATCAAGATGATAGGGCTGTGATCAGAATGGAGCCTCGGGTGGGCCACCAAAGAAGCTTCGGGCCAATTACCCCAGAATTCATCACAAACCAAAATACGATCCAGCTTGCTAAAATTAATCCCGGCACCATAACAAAACATGAATTTCATACCTCCCATGCGAAATTCTCTAAGCCCGGCTTGATGAATAAAATCGTTGAAATCAGCTGCTCCAATCGGACAGAAAGAGGAATTAAGTCTGTCATCGGGAACACGGACTTCATTAAAATCCCCAGCGAGAATTTTCATACCAACAAGATTAGCCATGACTCTAAGCAACTCCGCCCATAGAACCCGTTTATCACCAGTTCTTTGCGGCCCATAGACGTTGAAAATGTGAGCAGGAGAGTTGCTACCAACAAGATTTCCACTGACTAGCAGGAAGTTTTGATTTTTTATGATACTATTGGCCCTGAAAATAGAGGGATCCCACATGCTAAGAATCCCTCCCGACCTCCCATTAGAGTTAACACAAGCATGTTTGAAAAGCCCTTGACCCCAAATTTGCCTTAGAGGAAGACGGTTCTCATCCGGGCAAATCGTCTCTTGAATACAAACAAACTTACAGCGGTTCGAACGGCGAATATTGTTGATCCAGGTAATCTTTGGTTCCCTTTTAGTTAATGGACAAAAGATCCATTGAGATCAATTCATCACACCTTCACCCCTAATGCTTTCCTCCACTGAATCCTCAGGCCCAACTAAGACTATTCCAATACTCGCCGCTACCTCAACCGTCTTTCTAGTCTCATACTCTATGACCGCTTCAGAGGTATCAATTGCATCTGTCATATCCTCCCTCTCCACCCTACAATCCCCCATGTTCACAGATATTTCTCCTTATTCTCTGGCACTTGAACAATCACTTTGACGCGCCAAATCATTTAGGTCAATTTGCCTTCTTTTGCCTCTGATCGTTCTCACAGGACAAGGAGTTGACGCCTGAATCCCTTGAGGAAAAGGAGAGTTTTCATCGACTGGAGTAGGCGAGCACCTACTTCTATCTCTCTTTCTGTTACTACAGGCTCCAAGATCCAAATTATTGTTTTCATTATTTGGCTCATTATCATTGTCCACTATCTTAGGCTCATTATCGCAGTCTACTATGTTAGGTACAGGGACCCCATCGACAGCTGGATTCTCCCCAGACAACCCTTCCTCTCCTCCGCCATCATGAGCTTCGGAATAGGTGATGCTACCGGAATCCCTAGAGAGCCCAAAATCCGGGACCCATCCGTCGTTGATTTCCGATACTCCAACCTTGAATCTTTTATCTTTCCATTGAACGATGATTTCTTCAATGATCGTATTACATTTGTTGACCATCACTGCAACTCTTTTACAAACAAGGATGTCGTCATGAATGCTTGCTTTTGAGGGAATGACGATGGTTCCAAACCTTTCACCAATATCATTGAACACTTGCTTATCCCACAACTGAGCAGGAACCCCTGTGATGTCAAGCCATGTTATTCTTTCAAACAAGATGGATTGACCATTCCATAACTCGAATCTCTAGAACCATGGCTTCCACAATGATTCATTGTTTTGGATTGACTTCGCATCCTCCATGCTTGAAAAGTTAAATAGTAACTGAAAACCACCAAGGTATTTAACGTTGCAGGAGATAGGTAGGATCGAGTGCATAAATCCGCCAATGCTGCAAAGATTCTCGAATTTCTTTACAAGGCCCACCACCGATCTGCCATTCCAAGTCTGGTTCTCTAAAGCGATATCTTCCTTGATATTCACCACCTGTTGGACGTTTCCTGCTTCTTTTCGATTTATGAGAGCCTGCAAAAAGGATTTGTTTTTAGAGAATTGAGAGGCATTAAAAATGGGTTGTTGAAAACTTCTATCGTCTCCATTCCGATTCGGTTGTTGATGATGACTCTTGGTTTGCTGCTCCACTGGATTTCCCCACCGATCAATCTTTTCGAGATTAACTGTCAGCTTCAAGTGACCAATCTTGATGTCTTGTAGGGCAAGTTCAAGTTCCTTCTTGTCTTCCACTGCTGAGTACCTAACAAAACCGAACACTGAATCTCCTTTGTTCTTCCATTTTGAGATAAACACATCTTCCACTTTGCCATAAACTCCAAAAACTTCCTTTAAGTGGTCAGCGTCACAACCTTCTGGAAAGTTTGCGATATAGAAATTAACCCACGATGGCGAGAAGAATCGATCTCCTCTCGGATATGAGCCTTTCTTCTTCTTCTTTTGTCTCCCTCCAATGGTGTTCCATTCTGCTCCATTGCCTGAGGATCTCTTGTCCCTTTGTCTTCCGCCTTCTCTCAAACTCTCTCCCGTCATATCTTGTGGTCTTGATCGCTCCAGAAACATTGCTCAGGGGTTTAAAAAAATATAATTTGATTGAAAAAGAATTTGGGGGAAATGATTTATTGAAACAGAAATTAGGGTTTAAAAAAATATAATTTGATTGAAAATGAATTTGGGGGAAGTGATGGATTGGTGATTTTGAAAGTGGGTTTTGAAGGAATTGAAGTTTAGTGAATTTGAGGTGACTCACGGGTTTGTTGTTCAATTACTGCTCAGGTTGAATTGTTTCTACTGCTACGTTTGGATTTTTCTGCTGCTAGTGGTATTTGTTCCTACTACTCTACAATTAATACTACTGCTACTTGTATTAAGTTTCTGCTGCTAGATAAATTAATTCTGCTGCTATGTGATTTTTACTACTTCTCGAATTAAACTTCCTACTGCTAGTGAAGATTACATAGGTTGGTGTTGGCAGCATTATAAGTTGCTATGGGATTTAATGTTTGACACACACAAGGGGAAGACACACACACGAAGGATTTGATTTTTCCAATTAAAGAACTATTCTTTATTGATTACTACTGCTTGATATCGTATATTATTGTTGTCATCTTTCAAACCTAATGCGGAATTAGGATGCTCATTCATGGATGGTACAACATTGTGTTCGTTATTATTGTTGGTTAGTTGTTCGACAAGTTCTTTCCAATGGTTAACATATGGGTTTCAGGGGAAGCTTAAGTGTTAAAATGATTAACCATTTATGTGCTACATCGAGGTGAAGGTTTTTATGATTGCTAGTTGGTATTTTTACTGAAGATTTGGGATTTTTCTGTCTTGGATTCATTTATAAAAGAAAGCGTTTTTGTGTTCATTAATGGAGGGCGATTCAAGACATTGGAAGACTAAGTTGAATGTATGGTACTGGCTCATGGTTATGAAGATCAAGGTTGCATATTTTTGTTCCCCATTTGATGATGACAAAAAGGGGAAGAATATTTTGAAGATTGCTTCTTGAAGATCCTTGATGATATGCATGGCTTAAGGGGAAGTTCGTTTATCTTTCATACACATTAACTTCAGGGGAAGTTTGTGCTTACTTGGTTTTGTCATTATCAACTAGGGAAAGATTGTTGGGAATTATATTTGAGTTGATAAGACAAAACAATGAAAGATGAGGGACTTATGGAGACAAAGGATGAAAGTTTATAAAAGGAAGAAGATCTTTTATTATTTATAGAATATATCCTTTGTAACCCTAATCCTCTATTATATAAAGAGGGTTAGAGGCGTTTAGATGTGTGTGTGTGTGTGTCAAGATGTAGTCGACTAAAGGTGTAGGTTGTGTGTAGGCATCGAGTTCCTACAACGGATGCCTAGGTTTTGTATTGTTAGTGTTAGGATATGATGATGAAGAACCTTTTTGATAATAATAATATTCTTTATGATTATCCGCTGTGCTTATTATTATCATTGTGTTTATTGATTATCCTAGATCAAGGTCTAAACAACCTAGAGTCCAAAACGGTCCAAGAACTTATTTGATGATGGCGTACATAAGTTCTAACAGAAAACCTTTGAAAAAAAACATTACTT